>VZRO01005758.1:400835-676078 GCA_013397915.1 Daphoenositta chrysoptera | reverse complement strand
CCCCCCCACCCAATTCCATTAAGGACAGAGAACTATGAATTAAAAAAAAAAATGTTTCATAAAAGTGAATCAAGAAAGGCTATAACATGGTTAGAAATGGCATTTTGAAGCTATGTACCACTTTATTTTTAACTTACCTTAGGTTCAGTATCTGTGATGATAGATGATGTGTCAGAAGAGTCCCAGAAAATGTTAAAATTGATTGCTAAATTAGTGACAACATTAATAGCACTACTATAGCCAGCACATGGAACCGGGTAGTTAGTGCTAGGCATTTTTGTATGTCTCTTGCAGAATAGTCTGCACAGTGCTGATTCAGGAAAAATACAATTTCTGAAGACAGAACCTTAGAAAGCCAGATATTTATGGTGATATGAAGGAGTTGTGCTTCCCCTGCAGTTATGGGATGAGGTCATATTGCAGGAAGAAAAAAATATTTGTGTCATAAAAACTGGCATTTTCATATCAGAAATAAACTTTAATATGTCATTATTTTTTATTTCTCTAACTTGTTTTGCTTATGTTTTGCTGCTGTGTTATTTTTACAGTATCACAGACATGCAAGGCACTTTGTAAGCCAGTTTCACACAATCCTAGATGAAAAGCTCTTGCAGTCTAATGATAGACCAAGTCATTGGTTTTACAGGACTTACGGAAATAAGGATACGTAGCTGCTTCCTTTTGTTAATTATCCAGATTCCAGGGAGTAGGATAAGGAGGAAAGCCCTCCAAGCTTCTTTGTACTCTCAGATAAGGAGGAAGTGGAGAAGTGCGATTTCCATCCACTTGTTTTGGACTATAACTTTTGAGAGTTTCAGCGGTTCATCTAGCATCCTTCCCAGAGGGACATACACAGAGAACTTCCACCCATGCTCATCTCTTTTGAGAGGGCAAGGTTCAGCCCCAATTGAATACGAAGGAAGATGTATCAGTCTAGACTGTACATCACAAAGAAGAAATAAATTCTTATTTGGGATAGAAAAAAAAAAAAAGTATTTCAGATAAAGAATAGAAGTTTGATATTTTTTTTTAAAGAAGGAAAGGTCTATGAATTGGTTTTTTTTTCATTTGTACTAGGGTGTTTTGATGCACTGACTTGCAGCAACATTACAATAGCAACAGCCAATGGAAATAATCACCTGTTTTCTCTCCAATTTATATCATGTAGCAGTCTACAAAATTGGAAGACTCAGTCCTCCTGACCTTGAGAATAAGAATCTTTTTTTTTTTTTTTTTTTTATTATATTTTTAAAGCTTACTGTCTGGGGTATATGTAATACAGATTAAAATAATTTAAGAACAGGCTTTCTTTGGTAGGATAGATGTCTTCTGCACAAAGCAGCAAGCATATTTTAAATTTCAGGCTTCAGCTTTGCATGCATTACTGAATTTTTAATTTTGTTAAGCATTAAACATTGGGGGCTTGCTAAGAATATTAGGAATTCTGAGCAGCTTTTTCAAAGTAAGTAGTTACCCTAGACTCAGTATTGACATTCTTGCTTTAACAGCCTTAAGTCATAATTTCCATGTAAGTTTTGGAAGTCTAATCATTTTGTGTAAGTATGAAGCCAAGGGAAATGCCAGCCTTGGAACATGGAAAGGAAGGCTACAACGCTGAGTGTAGGTCCCAGCATGGCCCTGCCCAAAATAGATATGAACCAGATTTAATTTCATCTGGTCCCATGCACTGACGCATCCCCCCTCTGGCTTGCTATTTGTTTATGAGGGGCAAAACCTGATGGGATCCCTCTAGGAGGGCCTGTTGCCTTGTCTGAAAAGCATCAGCAATTTGTTCCCAGATGGAGTTCAATCTTATTTCAGAGGACAAATCATGCTATCCACAAAGTGGCTGGAACCCAATTTTATTGTGATCTGACTTTGTGAAACTGGATCAGGAAGGTATCATGTTTTAGCTAATAATATCAAGGTTTTCTCTGCACATTTCATCTCAGAGAGGTTCAGAAACTCCCACAGATGTCTGTCTCTTTTAATCTGTATTTTTGTATAGATTCTATCTGAATTTTTGTTTCCAACTGCAGGCAGCTTGCTTAGTAGCTTCAATCTGAATGTTAGAAGCTCCTTGTTGAAGTGGTGGGCAGCAGGCAGATAAACTGCTTCACAATCATGGGGCAGGAGGGCATTTCGGTTTAAAATAGCTGGGTAGGTCTTCACTGTTAGAACATACTGCTGGGCTTTTAGTACCAGATTTCCTGAAAAGCAATTCTTAGACTCTTTATGCAAATAAACTGGGTTTTGCAATTTTGCATTTGTCACATGTCAGAAGGGGAAGGAAGTCTTGGTCTATATGAATATTTTAAGTACCTGACCTCTGTTCATTTGAATTCACATCACACTTTAATTTTTGTGATTTCAGCATCCTACACTAAAAAGTGCTGAGTTAGTGTTGTCTTCCTTTACCAGTGATATGAACTGCATTATCTGCATGTTGGTGTAAAGCCCCAGACTTGCTCGATGAGTTTCTTAAAGGGGTTAAGCTTTTTTTATACCCTGAGGCAGGGGCACAGGATAAACCCAACATTCTCAGGAGGTTACACAACAAACTTTTACTGTCAAACTTTAGAAAATAAGGGTAGTTGGCAAATTTTAAAGCAAATATTCAGTTGAAATAAAACATTTCACTTGGCATTGACTTAGAAACCTCTAACCTAGGTAACTTCAAGTTACCCAGATTTCCATAGGAGGAATTTAGGAGAAGGGTGAGCAGGGTGGAAGTAACAGAGAAAGATTAATAATCACTGCTTGATTTCCAGCACAATTACAACTACTATGAAATCAAAATGCTGGGCTGTGCCCACGTGTGTCTTTGTGCAACTGCTTTTATCTGCTTTGGTCTCCCTGGGCCCTCCACCCCAGGTGGGCTCTCCTGTGGGCCAGTGGCTGACAGCCTTTCTGGGCTGGACAAGAGGCTCCAGGGGATGGGATGTGGAGCACAGCATGCCCTGCTTTCCACAGAACTTGCCCTGACTCCTGCTCTTCAAGGTAGCCTGGAGTAAAGCTAGTTTTGAGCTTCTTTGCACAGTTTAGGACCCTTTGGTTAATGTAGCTGGAAAAAAAAATATATGCTGAGTATCATGTTGCCTTCAATTCTGTAGGCACTGTGCATAGCATGAGATTTTATTTTCTGTTATTTGTATGGTGTTTTTCATATTTATCTCTGTCTTATAGTTATATATATATATATAAATCTTGTTTCTGTGTAAATATATAGTAAATATAAAATCCCTTTATATTTCTATTATTATGTGGCATTGGAGTGAGTAAATTAGGAGCTGAAAGACCAGAACACAAAACTCTTCCCCAACATGTAGTGGTTCTGCTCCAAAATTACTTTCCAGGTCAAGGATGACTTTGCAAGTGAAAAAGCCTCGCTGTTGTACAAAGTTACCTACAATTGTAATTGCCCTAAGCTGTTAATTATATCCATGGGAGTAGTTTCCGGGACAAGCCAGAGGACTCAAGTCAGGTTTAAACCAGTGTAAGAGCCCATCCATCTATTACAATGGCTAAACTAATTTATTATGTATTAAGCGGTGCCAGTTCTTTGTGTAGGAAATTCTAAGATGACATTGTGTTCAGTGTGCAAACAAAGATTATGGAAAGGTTTCTGTACTTGAAGTAGTTTTTTGCTTCTCTTTCAGATGTTGATGACTATATCTGGAACATGAACATGAGTCTAGATCCTATTATAGAATTAATAAAAAAGCCTACCCAGACAGAGAGACATGATTCCTATCTTGATATTCTTATAATTCAAGGTTCACATACTTTAACCTCTTAGCCAAATTAAGAATGCTATTGAAGCTAATGAACCTGTTTCCTTGAATTTGAATTTACCGGATCAGTACTCTTTTGGATAGCTAGATATAATAAAAAAAAATGGGATCAGTGCAGTGACAAGCTTCCCGTAAGACAGAAATTTGAAGAAGATGTTCAGATTCGTGTAAGAGTAATTTGAATTCTGAAGTTCTTTGTATTAATGGTTTCCCTTTTTTTTCCTAATTTTTTTATATAACAATTGCTTTAAATAGTGTACTTTTCACTGTAATCTGCTAATAATCTACTGCAGGCTTTTATTTGGAATAGAATGTTTTATATGAAAAAGACTAACTGTTTCTCAGTTTGCATTGGGTTTTTCCTGTACTCTGAGGTTTTTTTAATTTTATTGTGGATTGTTAACATAAAGTGTTGCGCTTTGTTCTTGGGGGGTTTTTTGTGGTTTTGTTTGTTTGTTTATTTGTTTGTTTTCTTTTTTGTGTATTTTTTTTTTTTGAGGGGGGGTTTGGTTTTTTTTTTTTTTTTTTTTTTTGCATTGACTGTGACTATTAAAATAATGAAAAATAGCATTCCTGGGCCTTTGCTCTTTGACTTCAAATCATAGTATGACAAGATTTAGAGTTGTGACATCCTGCTAGATTGCTTCCAATAGCTTCGATATTTAACCTAATTTTGGAGTATTTTTCAAAATTACGGAACTTCACTTAAATGTTAATTTGCACAATATTTAAGATTCAAGTTTCCGGTTACTAAGAATACTGTGCCTACGTGTAGTATTTTCCAGGCGGAACATGTTGTTTTTATTTTTATTTTCCCATAACATAAAATATTGATATTTTCTGTACTGAAAAACAGTTGATTAAGATATTTGAATGTAAATGAAAATTACAAAATATTATGTCTGATAATACAATATGCACAGGCTATCAATTATGAAAATTCATCAGAGTATATATATACACAGGATAAGCATAAAGAAAAAAACAGGTAAAGATTGAAATTAAAGCACTATAAATTTCTTGTGATGTCTGTGAAAGTGAGGTTTATAAAATTATGAAAATAGTAGTAAGTATGCTTAAATATGTATAAAAATATGGATTATTAGCAGAATTTTTAAAATTTGGATTAAGACATTTATTTTTTCCCTTCCTAGATAGTACCCTTATGATGTAAAGCTGAATCTACTTGAATGGTTTTCAAAAGATTTAGCCAATTGAAAAAAATAATTATCTGTGAGAATGGAAATGGGGTAGACACTCCTTTCCCTCTCCTTACCCTATCCCTTTCTTTTACGTATCCCTTGCGGCCCTGGTTTGAACAGAATAAGCTTCCTCTGAGTACTAGAGTATGCTTTCTACAAAGTTATTTGTGTCCCAGATTTGTTGACTCTAAATACTGTATGATATCAGCTAGAAAATCAGCTATGGTCTTGGTGTTCAGCAATCTGCAGCCCTGATAGCCATCTGTGTCCATAATACTTTCATTAACAGGATGTACTATCATCTCACCAGAATTTCATTATGCTGCAGAGGCACAGCAGCTGAGTAAGGAGAGATAACCAGTACCTTATAAGAGTTGCATTAAGAACAGTCATAGACATTTTGAGAAAAGTAAGGCTTAACTACATCTGAAGGCCTTTCCTTTTTTCTTTAAGATTATCACTAGCTACTGAAATCAAAGTTTTGTGGGTTTTTAAAATATATTTTATGAGGATTCTTTATCTACCAAAGTATTTAATCATTGATCTCAATAGAGCATTACTGATATCTGTTTGAGGTATAGATTGCACGGTTGCCATTTTCTGGTAGACATTCAATAGTAGAGCTGCAGATGTAATCATGAATAAAGATCTTCTCTGAAAATAGACTGTTGCTTCTGGATTCATCAACATAAAAAGAAAATAACACTTCATACCCTTACTAAAAAAAAAAAAATAATGGTCTGTCAGATTGTTCAGTAGCCTATTTACATTGGTTCTCATAAAGACATTTTAGGAAGAATAATTATGTGTTCATAATTTAGTTTACCATCGCTATATTCTTTCATCACCAATAGTATATCACATCCTTTTTGTCAAAATGAGATTGGGCTCGTGTCAAAGGCTTTGACTTCTTAGGTCACTCAAAATTAGTAAGATTACTAAAAAAATTGATACATCTGTAAAAGCTGATTGGCAAGATCCCTGTTATTGTTTCTCATGGCTACCATGGTAGTGTGCAAGGACAATCACAGTCCTTTATTATGCTTGAACAATGTAGAAACTCAAAATAATAGTTAATCCTCTTCCTGAAAAATTAAATAGAAATAGGATGGGAAAAGGGCCAAAACTTACTAGAAAAAATATGAGACCAAATAATCTTGTTCCATGCTTGTTCCATTTCTTTCAGTTCTGTAGGGTGTAGAGGAATTAAGTTGTGCTGAGAGCTGATAGAGCCAGTTGAAAACAATTTATGATGGAGACTGAAGGGAATACAACCATAGAAAAAACCCTGAGAGGTGTGGGTATGCAGGCAAGCATGGATAAGAGAAGGAGGATTGAAGGGCCAGAGCAAGTCAGCACAGAGTAGAGGAAGTCCTATCAGCATTCTAACATTTTTGAGCATCCAAAAATCTTTTCTTTTGCTGTTTATATAATGTGCTTATATCAGTTTTAGGATATTATCCAATAATGTAGTTTTTGCATGATGTTTACTTTTTAGGGTTTGCTTTGAATTTTTTTTTTTTTTTTTTTTTTTTTTTTTTGGTTTTTTTTTTTTTTTTTTTTTTTTTTTTTTTTTTTTTTTTTTTTTTTTTGTTGGTTGGTTGGTGTTTTTTTCTTGTTTGTTTTGTTATTTTAGTAGTGTAATTGGATGCTGGATTACTGGTCTTATAAAAAGAACCAGGAGTGTAGAGGAAAGAAAGAAAGAAGACATAGAGGGACATAGAGGATGAGGAGAGGGTGGAGTCAAGGACAAGAAGCTAAACACTGTGGCCTGGTTAAGTAAAATTAGAGGTTGGCTAATGAGGTGAATCAAAAGGCAATACAGAGGAACTGAATAATTGCAGTGGTAATAGCATGCCTTTCCAAGTGAGTAAAAGCTGTAATTAGCTCTGAATTTAGCTGAAATAAAAAGAACAGGTATAGATTCACCTGAAGATAGAAACAGAAGCCTATTTTGTTCTAATATTTGTGAGGGATGGTAGAACCTGAACCAGGAAGGTGAAACAGGAGAAGTTAATATTGCTATACATCTCTGAATATATCCTTCCTTTTGCCTTCCCCTGAGCTGCTTTTTAATTTTTTAGTATAAGGAAAATAGTGTTTGTTTTTACCAATAATGCATGGTTAATCAGATGGATTAATTAAACTCCTAAAGGAAGACATTAGTAAACTATTTGAGTTAGTCCTGTTTCTCTCTTCCTCAATCTTCATCACTTTTCTCACAAACCTATTAAAAGATATTAATGAACTATTCATCCTCTTATGAAAGGACTTGGAAATACCACCCATCATCTAAAACACAAGACAAATATGCTTGCAATAGAGTTACTCTATCCAGAGTTACTTGATATCCAAATCGGTGTAGGACTTCTAATTGCATTTCTTTTCTTCTTGTGTTCAATGATAAAGAATCTTCAACATTTTTTTGAGGAAACCTTTTCTTCTGCAAGTTGCTGTTGTGCAGAGGTTTCTTCAGCTACTTTTCTCTGCCATTTATCTTGGGTAGACTGTTCAGACCAGGGTGCCATTCTTTTTTTGTTGCAAAGTAGTTAGTTATATTTCTAAATATAGTTAAAATATGAATAAATCCATTCTTCATTGCTTGTGTAGTAGGACAAGGACAGTATAGATAATGTTTTCATAGACATTCATTTTCTTGACCAGTTTTTGTCCTCAATGTATGCTGTCTCTCTCTCTATATATATATATGTATATAATTTTTTTTTTGTTTAAAAAATATGGATACCTCCTGAGCTTCATGAGACAAGGTGAGTGGAAGGAGTGTTTAGAGTGGAGAAGACTGAATTAATGCTCAGTGTCAGGATGGGTAAAATAGAAGATGTGATACTAAATATCTCATATGGAGAGACAGGTAATTTAAGCGAAAATTATTTGCAGGTTTGCCATAATGAGAGAGGAGTGACATCTCCCATCTGCTTCAGAGTGTTTGCTTGCTGATTACTCCATAATAGTTTATCAAATGCTAAAATCCATTATTCTTCATCCTTCTGCCCCTGTCATAATACTGGCTAATGATCTTGTCAGGAGCTTACAACTAAGTTCACAGAGGTCTTATTGGTGAGGATTGAAGGGTGTCCAGTAATGATCATATTACATTGGCTTACAAGGCCAAGTTAGAAGATGGAAGCTCTCCATAGTCCATTATCCTGTTGTGCTGGAGAGAAGGAAGCTAACGAGGCCAGCAAGAACTAGCAGTACTCTCTTAACACTGGTACTTTTGAACAACTTACTGGTAAAGACACTGCATCCTCTGCTGGGCCTTCAGCCACTTGGTTGTCTCTTCAATGTCTTCAAAGTTTGTTGTTTCAGTAAATTTTGTATTAAATCCTTAGTTCTTTAATGTCTGTTGTTGTAAGCAATGGCTCGCTTTTCCTGTGGTGCTCATAATTGTGTATGTGTACATATGTGTACCTGTCCTCATGAGGTGTTCCAGTAATTAGACCTTATTTATTCCTTTCTCTGAACATGTCTCTTTCAACTGCCTCTTTTCTGTTTTAAAACTGCCTAGGCAGGTACTGTGCCTTATGTAGCTTTTCAATCAATGGTGTGCTTTTTTTTCCCCTGTTTTGTTCTCTGTTCTTTTCTTAGTAACTTGTATCACTCTGTTTCCAGTTATGACAGTTACTGAGCCCTGGCTTGATATTTCCTTTGAAACATTCCTGGTTTGATTTCCAGATCTCTCTCTGAGACGATAATAGCTAATTTAGAGTACATTCCTGTAGATCTATAGCTAGAGCTATTTTTTTTCCATGTGCATTACTTCGTTTTTATTGACACTGGATTTCAGCTGCCAGTTTATCATCTGATTTCACACCAGTAGAAGACCTCTTAGCAGCTTTCACAATTTTCTTTCTACCACTCAGAATAATATATTGATATCAGCATATACACCTCACAGTTCCAGGTCAGTAAAAGCTGCAGCATCACAGTTTCCTGGTTTTGGATATTCTGATTCCTGTTCATCTGTATTTTGTGTTGTTTATTATCAAATTGAACACTAAACAAGTCTTACAATTTTGCCATTTTCTCCAAGTGAGACTGTTAGACTTCAGATTGTCCTTGGCTTTTTTTAAAATATACTCTTTCTGATCCCCATGCCCCTTTGTAGGGATGCAAAAAGCAGAGAGAACATGGCTACGATAAGAACATGTAATGTAAAGAAATAATATCACTCACTGTTGTTTGAAAAAGAAAATTTCTGTTGGGTTGGGGATTGTCAGTATATCGGGTCTTTTTTCCAGTCTGATGTTAGTAGTCAATTGCTTTTGGAAAATTTCTTTTTATTGTAGAATAATCAGTTGACTTTGCTGACCAGCACTTAACCTGATTGCTTTCCACATTATGACTTTTTAAAATTTTTCCTTGTCATTTTTTTTTTCCCCATAATGAAAGCTTTAACTTATTGCAAGCTGAAAACTTGCTATGACTATTGAGTGGTTGGAAATGTAATTGAGGCTGCCTTTTGCATCTAGTATTAGTTCATGCAAATTCACAAAAAAAATGTGCACTGCTGTTTACAAGAAGCCTTTACGCTTAACAAATATACTATACACGGCAATTTGTTGGTTACAACAAGAGTCTTAGTTCAAACTCTTAGGAGTCAAGATTGTTTCTTTTCTCTTAAGTCAAAATATGCTAAAACAGTAGGACATTTTACCACTAGTAAAGTAATAAATAATCTCACAATCTATTAAATGCTCCTGTAAAATAAGTGAATTTAATGTGAGTTTCTAGCCAAAATGGCTTCTGATCTCATGTCTCTAATATGGCATGTCATGTTTGATATAAGCTGAAGAGAATAGTTATTTTGTCAAGTTATTTACTTTGGGTTTTGTGTGTGACACGTTAAAGCAACTCTCTGAAGATCATCTGTACAGAAAATATGCAAAGTTTTTGGATTAGTCAAACATTAAAATATATTCTGGGATAAGAGACAGAAGAAAGGTTCATTTTGGGTGTTCATATTCTTAAAAAGTTGTCCTTCCTTGGCATCCTGAAACTTTTTTTGGCTTATTGTTGATTATTTTTTGTATTTTTTAAAAAATCTAGATTATACTTTTTTGTCATCTGTATTGTAGAAAAATATTCTTTTAATTCTATTAGAGTAAAATGCAAGTTTTACAGATGTATAGGTGTTTCATTCTTCATTCTTATTGGATTTTTGTACTCCTTTTCCAGATGTTTAGGTGCTAAGTGCTTTTAAGTTCATTACTGAATTAGTGCTAGAACAAGTTGGTTTAGTTTTGTTTGAAGCTTTGAAAGAGAATATAAAACCTATTACCTTTGAGGTATCTTCATTCACTGCTGCCGATTAGCAAAGATTAATAGTATTTTAAATTGTAATTTAATTAGATCTATCAAATAATTCAAACAGGAAATTAGTTCATATGTATGCAGTTAATGAAATTGAATGTCAAGCTCATTATATGGTATTAAAATTTTGTCACATTTAGGATAGCTTTAAGAGGAAATACTTGAAATAGTTGGGATTCACAACACATATAGTGTCTCTGCCTTTAGGCATAGCCTAAGGCTCTGAACATTTTTAGCAAGTGGAACTCTATTAGAATCCATTTTCATAAATAAAAACAGAATTTAACTTATCCTTCCCAGGGATTAGCTATCTGGGACTATTCAGGAATGTATTTATATTAGTGTTAATTTCCTTAGCATGCTAATTTGATTTTATTTCACATTTGTATGCTCAAGTACAAACTCCTCCAGGACCATCCCTATGTCAGTCAGCACATGCAAATACTTTCTTTTGGTTCCATTTAAGCTATGCTTGAAAGAAATGTACGGAAGTAGATCTGTGAAGTATTTCCAAGGGATTTCATTTCTCAACAGTTAGCTTTATGTTTGCTATCCATATTAACAAAGTAACGTAATCACATATCCCTATAAGCTTATCGTAGGTTTACATATGAAGTTAGAAAATATGAGTCTCTTAAGACATTACTAGAATAGCTTACATTTTATAGCAGATAAGGAATATTACTCCTATGAATTCTCTTCCAACTATTGTGTCGTGGTAGAAATCCCTTCACCGTCTTATTTTTCTAGCAGTGAGGATGATTTGTACAGGATAGAGTTAAGCTTCTGCCTGAACATTAGTCTGGATTTCAAGCTTTTTTTTTTGTTTTGTTTTTTTTGGTTTTTTTTAGCAGATATATTTCTTTTGTCTTTTTTTTTTTTTTTTTTTTTTTTCTTTTTAGGTGACCAGTGGTATTTCTAGGTCTTCATTAGAGGAGTATGAATAGATGATGAATGTCTGTTGAGGGAGGTACAAGAAAAGCAGTAAAGGTGGAGAAAGTAACTTCTAAAAAAGGTAGTAGTTAAATGATGGTGTTCAAAAAGCATGCAGTAAGTCACATATATTCACCAGGCTTGTTCTTTCTAGAGTGTTCGTGTTAGCACTCCTCAGATGCATATGAGCTCAGTCAGTATGCAAATAAGAAATGGACTGATGATGTATTAGAACTAAAAGCACGATAATATGAACACCGATATTTGTTTCTGTGAATTGCAAAATATATGTATTTAAAGGCACGATCAAAAGGACTGGTAGTGAAGTTGTTTTTTGAAGATTTCCTTCAGTGTTTCATAGTGCAATAACTTATAGTACTTCTTGTTTTGTAACTAGACTTTATGTGAATCTTCCAAAGACCATGTTTGCTATTTACAAGTCCCCTGTGCAGTCAGTCTTCTTCAGGAGTTGGTGGCATGCATGTTTCTCTGGCTTCTGTTCCAAACTTGTGTCTGAGACAAGACCCATGTTCTGCATGGTCTCCTCTGGGTGTTCAGATAATCCAGTCATCCACAGAGTGAATCCTGTGGGTGCTGTTGAAGGTCAGTCAAAACTACCTTGTAGTTTTCTACATTATGAAAGAAACCACTGCAGTTTCTTCTGTGCTGTAATGTATAATGTTTTCATGACACATTCTTGTCTGCTCTTTGGTAAAATCTCACCTGAAGATTGACAGTCAGCACTTCAGGCAGTGGTACAGCAGAGTTTCCTCCCAATTAATTCTTTATTTCTCACATAATTTATGGCCTGGAAAATGTCCTCAAACTAAATTATTACTTTTTAATTTTAACTAAATCTAAGTTTTGTAGTGAAGCAGGGAAAGCATTTATTTAAAATATAATTTTTTTTCAGGGAGGAAAAATAAAGTCCCATCTTCACATTATATTTAAAAATTCCTAAATAGATTTTAAAAGATTTCAATAGTTTAATTTCCTTCAAAGATCTTGTGAATTTTTCAGAATCAGAAGGCTTGATAACATGTCTTCATCAGCAGAAGTCCAGTTCTGCCAGAATTTTTGTTACAGGAAACCTTTGTCCGAAGGAGTTAATGACATTTATTCATAAAATGAAAAAATGGTATTCAGTAATGCTTCTATCAGTTCTGTCACATGAAGAAGACTTACAGCTGGAATGCTGGCTTGGAAATATTGGTCTGTTTTTATAAGATAATAATATTTGATCTTTGAAAATAGTGAACGATGAAGTTACTGTGCAGTGTCTCCCTAAGTATATGCTAAGCTTTCCTTGTGGACTGTAACCTTGTTACAAAAAGTTTCAAAGCCAGGACAGGTCCTATGCTCCAGCAAAGCATCCTTTTTAGGGATGTATGTAATTAAGAGATTCTTATATGCAAATCCCATTGCCGGGGCAGTAAGATACATAAATCTTTTCTTTAACCTCTGAACTCTAAAATTTGTATGGAGGAATAATGGGGACTTGTTTTCTGGTCACCACTTTTTAAAGTAATTCCTGAAATTTTTGGGGCTCTGATTCAAATATCAGACTGGTAATTGTTGACCATATCCTACAAGATCACTTATTTCCATTTTATGAAAAACTAGGCTAAAAATGCTATTATAAATTCTAAATAATGGAAAAATATAGCATTTAAAGATTTGAGGTGTCTGTAAATCTTGCTCAGTTTGCAGGACTTTGCTGATTGAAGAGGCACCTGTAATGTTTTTAACATGAAGATGAATGGTGTGTTCTTTGAAGAATGGTAAGATCTGTATGGCTGTCGTCTTCCCTTGAATCCCAACACAAAGTGTCTCAGATTGTGATTTGCCAATAATATTGATTAGTGCAATCCCATTACCATGTTTGATTGTTTATGAGATCATAACAATCTCTCAGTGAGTTATGAGGATTAATCAGTCAAAATGAACCAGAGCTCCTAGTGCATAAAATAATACTAGCTTAATTTTAAAAGCTACAATTACTTTAATGTTTTTCATATTTTATCTTTCTTTTACAGATTTACCATTTGTGTTTGTTTCTGTAACAAATTAATTATGGTTTTCTCCATAATGCATATTGAAGTGTATCAAAGAACAAAGCTTAACACACTAGTAGAGGACAATCACATATAAAATTTGTTTCTGTGGGTACAGCAGCTGTATTTGCCAACTTTGTGCTCGAGTCCTTCACATACAAATTATATCTGTACATGTGCAGCACTTACAGCCTTTATTCATGCTGCAACATTATGCTTTAGAATTCAAGATTTTAGGATTTGACAGTTTATAGGACAGGAGAGTACAGAACATAATAACTCCTTCTGATTAGTTACTTTCAGCAGTTGAGACGACAGTAGCTGAGATAAATGTGGGTGACTTGTAGCTGACATAGTTCTGCTGGGGTTACCAGTACTGGTATTACAACGCTGGAACGAAATATTTGACAACAGCAGATACGTCACTTCCAGAGCAGGAGGTGGAATGAACAGCAACTCAAAACACTTGGCAGGAGTCATGTATTCCATTTTCATTTCTCTAAAGAGTTATTTAAGCAGGAGTGAAGGATATGAACTATGTCTAGCAAATCTCAGTGTAATTTGAGAAGAACAAGAACACCAAGAACACCTACTTGCAGTTAGTAATGTGTACAGAACTGGTGCTCAACACTGCCCTAGCATGTGTTCTGCCTGCACAATTTGGGTTTGTTACCCAAAAAATAGTAGGTGTGTTTCATGTCCTGCCATACTGTTTCAGCTCCTTAGTGTCTACATGGAGTATCAACACTTAGTGTATGTTAGAAAACAGGTGGCAGCAAGGGCAATGATTTTTTGTTGTCACATCTAGTCATAAGTGATTAAAAATATCTCAGATTTTAATGCTGTATTTTGTTAGGTGACATAGGGAGAATTCTGTTAGTCAACTGAGTCATTGGGTAGACTGAAATGTCACTCTGAAACTTCACTGATTTTCAGAAATGTTGCTTGGGTTAAGAAGAAACCAAGGTAGCTGGGGGCAGGGGCAAGCGGAGGTGCAGTAAATGCAGCAGTCCCCTTGTACAACACGCTGCTGCCCCTCCTGGCATTGTCCAGGCCAGCACTCACCTCACCTCTTACCCTGCTTGAACACAGCACAGTGCACCCTGCTGCTTCTCCTGCTGCAGACCGTAATACCAACAAAGGCAGCAAGGCAGCTGAAGCCATTTAATCAAACACATCTCATCTAACCTTTGCCAGAGGTGCTCCATAAACAGAATAGAATTGGGAAGAACAAGAAGAATGGCAAAATCCTATTTAAACAATTTATTTCTGAAGCCTACAGCAATGTTATTATTTTTACACACCGCTGATGGCATTAGCTACAAGGGACGAATGTAAAAATTGCTGTGCCTGTAAATGAGAGTAGGATTACTATAGATTGTATGAGAAAACAGCAATTTCATTGGACTTGTGCAGCGCTGTCTTTACTCATTTTAATATTGATTCTATTTAGTGTAATGCTTATGCCTAACATGTGCATCTTCTGATTGAAAACTAAAATATCTGAACAATTTTCTAACATAATATGTTACTGATAATATAATGGCTATTCAGAGGCATTGTCAGACGAAAAACTCAGTTAAAGTAGGAATTCCTGTATAAGAATCAAAAAATATTTCCTTCCACATCCAATATACTGTAAGTATAAGGTAATTTTCATTCTTTGTGCTTATGAGAAGACAAATGAGCTTTTTTAATGTATCTCAACCTACAATGAGATATTTATTATTCATGGTTTTTTCACATATTGTCCAGTGAAGCAACTACATATACCGTAACACCACTGGTTTCTTAACCAGATTATTACAGACAAGTTGCAGAGAGACAGGTTTTATTACTTTAATTTATCTTGAATTTCATACTTCCAAAAAGGAATGAAATAGGCGCTTTGCATAATTGTATTAATATGTTCTCTATGGAATCACATTCCATGATGTGAACAGAAATGCAGTATTGGATTAAGTAATTGTAATATCCTCATAGCTGGGTGGTAAACTCAGACTGAGGTGAAAGTATGAATTTAAGTATTGTTAGCTTCAGCAAATCAGGCTGAACCAGGCTAAACCCTAATCAGCTTTTAGTTTTATGACTTTTTGTATGTGAAAACAGTATTTCCTGATGAGACTAATAATTTATGATCACCCTGAGTAATTTCAAAGAAGTAATGCTAGATAAAAAACAGACAAGACCAGGCAAAAAAATCACATAGTAAATCCCCTTGCTTATGAAAGTCTCAGAAATCACTTCCTATTAAAAGCTTTTCTGTGGTATCTGCAATGCGAATATAGCTAGTATGGAAACTTTCTACATTTAATTGTGTAAATTTCTCTGCCAGGGAAGGGCTGTAGCACACTGAGAATCACTACAGAGCTCTAGGATTGAAGGACCTGGGACCCCAGATGTTCTCTCTTCAGTCCTGCTGGTACAAGAGAAAAGCTCAGGTGGGAGCAGATGAGTCTTGGTGGAGTGCACCTAGTTCAGCAGCTTGTGTCAACAACAGGGATTTGGCTTCTATGGCCGTGAAATTCACTCTGAACACTCAGGACTCCAGGGTAGAGACAGGATCCACCTGAGAAAGTGGGGCAAGAACATCCTTGTCAACAGTAAACATCCTTGTCAACATCCTTGTCAACATCCTTGTCAACATCCTTGTCAACAGTCTGGCCAACATGGTAACAAGATTCTTCTAAACCAGGAATTTGGGAGACAAGTGAGGAAGTGGAGGTCAAGAGTAGAAAGCAAATGCTTCTAAGTTAAGTGAAGAAGAGGGACCTCAGAAATTACAAAAAGTAGCAAATGGATGCCTGCCTCAGGTAAATGTACAGAAAGACATGCAACCTGGCGTGGTCACAAAATGCAGATGTGTGGGCAGTTGTGTTAACACCTTTATTAATTATCTGGAGGAGCCAATAGGCAAGTTTGCAGATGCCACCAAATTGAGAGGAACAGCAGTAGAATCATAGAATCGTATAGGTTGGAAAAGACCTCTAAGATCATCAAGTCCAACCATTAACTTAACACTGCCAAATTCACCACTAAACCACTTCCTTAACTGCAACTTCTACATGTTTTTTAAATACCTCTAGGGATGGTGACTCCACCATCTTCCTGGCAAGCCTCTTTCAACACTTGGCAACCCTTTCGCTGAAGAAATTTTATTTAATAGCCAATCTAAACATGCCCTGATGCAACTTGAGGACATTTCCTTTTATCCTGTTGCTTTTTGCCTGAATGAAAATACTAATCTGCAGCAGTTTAAACACTGTTAACAACTAAAGTTGTGTTAAAAACTTTAAGTGACATTCTGAATAAAATTTTTTTCTGTCCTATATCATTTTATCTTATGAGGAAAGGGAAAGTAAAAGTCTGGGGTAATCTATTCAGAGCATTTTAAGATATTTTTCCTTTCTCTTTCTGTTAATACACATTAAAGTATTTGTACTGTAGAAGTATGAGTGCAGATTTTTAAACTCAGGTTATGACATAGCTAAGAGACAGATCTTCTTTTGCTTTTAAATCTGAACCTTGGAGTTCAGAAAATGAAAGGAATAATATGAATATTTTTATTTTGAGTGCGTAAAAGAAACGTATTTTTCAGTTTTTGTGATTATTACTTTTTATTTCCCCATTAAATAGCCTATAGAACTGAGGAAAATATCCTATGTGCATATACAAATAAGGCATTAAAGTTCACAGATGCTGAATCACATAAGAATGTATCTTATGTAATAATAAGTTATTTTAAAGTTATTTTTAAAAAAGCAATAAGTATAATAAATAAGATGTTTAGAAATAGAAATGTTACTTCTCATCTTGCTTTTCATCTACATGCAATTCCATATTTGAATTTTTTGGTGGTTTAACTCAGTGAAATTCACAGTGACTTCAGTGGATTAGAGCTATAGACATCTTTGAAATTATTTGTTAGTAATGAGATTATACCAGTCACCCCATAGCTTTGATGGGAGCACTTCAGATATGAACACATTGATGGTGCTGACATTATACTAACATTCTCTTCTAAAAAAAAATGCCATACTGAATGTAGTCATGTGTAAAAAGTTCCAGAGACCTGACACAAAAAATGTGTCATTTGTTAAAACAAATTGCCATAGAATTTAAAAATAGTAATTACTGAGAATCAGGCTGTTGCCCAAGAAATGTCCTTCCTATATCCTGCAGTAAGGTTTTAGGAACACAAGTAATGCTTAATACAAAACCATTGTAACCATTCCATTATAGGCATTAGGTAGGATAGCAGATCCAAAAATAGTGGGTTACAAAAATTGGTCTGTTTTCTGTCACTTCTTTCTTTCCAGTTTACCTCCTGGGTTTTAACAACATGTTCCTCAGAAATCTCTCATTCTTTCAAGTTCCTCTACGAATTCATCAGAGCAATTATACCATAGAACATGACTGCTCACTAGTAGCCATGTAATGCATTTCTCACAAGGTGAGAAGCTTATTTAAATGCAGGAGTAAAACCATATTTTCCTCTCTTCTCAACCTCACATTTTGAGTCCAATTTCAGGACATTAGAAAAATGAGTCTGTTTGTCTCTTTTGTGGACAGTAGTCCACATCATAAAACATCATGAATTATTCAGTTAAACTGGCAGGCTGTTGGCAAGACAGTCTAAATCCCAGCCAGCAGACAAACTGATTTACTTCATGGTGCATTCTGGACACCTGTGGAATTATGATATCAAGTGTACTGAAAAAGCTTGTCCTTTCTTATATGCAGAATAGAATAAGGATAAATAAAAGA
The DNA here is from genome assembly GCA_013397915.1 of Daphoenositta chrysoptera. Taxonomy (NCBI): domain Eukaryota; kingdom Metazoa; phylum Chordata; class Aves; order Passeriformes; genus Daphoenositta; species Daphoenositta chrysoptera. Next base: position 657,994 of record VZRO01005758.1, on the reverse strand, counting down.
TTCTGTGTCCAATATTCATAGTTTTTTAAGCTTCATTAAAACTAAACTGATAAGTTACACTTCCTACTTAATATTTAAGATCATAAAGCAACAAAGTTTATTTGCAACCTGTGTGAGATTCCTGTTTTACTTGTTGTCTGTAATGAATTAATTCTACAGATCAACTAAAAGATCATAAAAATCTGAAACATACCTCAAAAGAGAGGGTTTTCTTAGTAAAGGAGTTAACTGTCTTGTTTGTTTCCCAGCTTCAATTTGTCTTCACTGTGTCTTGCTAAAAGACACTTCCTTCATCTGTCTTAATAAGGGTTGTGGTTGTAAGAGGTTTTGATCAACTCTGCATGTTACAGTTAAGGAGGGATGAAAGGAAACACTGAAGTCCATAACAGCATTAGAACAATCGTTTGGACACAAGAACATGTTTCTGTGTAAATCCCAAACAGCTTTTAAGATGTCACATTTAAATCTTAGAATAGTATGTATAATTGATTAAATAGTTACAATATTTCTATTTCTGTGGCCTATTCCAAAGTTGAGAAGTAAGATAGAATAAAGAAATTAAAAGTAAATCAAAGCGAGGTCTGACTGGTGAGGCAGATTGTACCCTAGACAGAGCTATTCTTAAATGTCCAAAAGCATTTCTATCACTATCATTGTTCAGCACTGCATTTAATAATATACTAATTATTTTTTCTAGCTAACTTGCAGAAAACTTGCTACCAAGATGCTTAGAGATGTAAGCATGACTTATGAATTTTTTGCCTTCATTTTCTTTTCCCTGTCAGATGTTATCCATAATTGGAAAACTGCTAAATACTTACGGAATCCAAATTTATTAGACGTCTTTAGAGAACTTCCAGGTTAAACGGATTTAACTCAACAAACAGAATGCAATTAACAAGGTGACTTATAATTAAAATAAACCATGCAATATTATGCGAGGAGTATAAAAAAAAGTAAAGGAGCTGTTACGATATTTTTTCACTGGATGACAAGGCACTGCTGCCACCATCCTCCATAGGGTTGGCCTTAAAAGAATGAGGAGATCAGAGAGTCCAGAAAACAGATGGCTGGCTGTTGCACACACAGGCTCCAGAGAGGTGGGCATAATATGGATTACCTGCAACATCTGCCTGCCAACTTTAGACCTATCAGATAGGTACAACACACTGTTTGCTAGAAAGAGGATATTTTATGAAATGCAGTTAGTAATAACATCTTGAACAGTAGGTATATATGTTGTATAAATTCAGAGTTTATATTATCCCAAAGTAACATATATGGTAGACTGTGTCCAATCAAGTGCAAAGTTGTGGGAGAAGACTTTCATGTCTCCCCCCATTATTTATATTTCTTCATAAGGTCTGCATTTGCTTTAATTTTGCCATTTTTTTTACACCCACGAAAACAAGGAGTCAGTGTAAGTGTCCTCTGTTTCATATAACTAACAGTTATGATGCTTATCTAGAACAGTCACAGCCTGTATCTAATTGTGCGTCCTTTACTCTTTCTGAGAGACACAGAATAGCTGTCAGCATTGAGTTCAGGTACTGGAAGCCAGTTAGCTGTGTCAGTGTGGGTTTAATTTCTCCAAATTATCAACAGCAGGAACTTCATTCTTAGGGCTGCCTGTAAATACCCTGCACAGCTGGGATGGAACATCGCATCCCACAGCATGGCCTTAGAAATAATTCCTCTAGTTTAATAGTTTTGTGACTTTGTATGTCCAGCTTGAGGAACTCTGAAGGAAGCTTAACTTCCAAAATGTCTTGAATATTAGCTGTCTGAAGTGTATGACCAGTGCCAGAAGTTAGCGATCTGACAGTTGACCAGAGCAAGGTTCACCTTCTGAAATTGTAATTTTATTTTTGCATCTACATAATCAAGCATTGCACTACCCTGGTAGTGTCGATTCAGGCACTGTAAAATACCCTGGAGTTTTAAGTCTATATCTTAAAAAAAGCCATTATCTAAAAGCATATGAGATATAAACCAAGGAATTTATTTCATTTTAATCTTCCCCCACACATACAATAAGGAATACACCTGGCTGAAGTCCTTAGATGAATTGCAGTATGTCTGTCTTTCTGTTAAAGTGCACCAATGCTCATCTATATTGTTAAACCTGGAATTAGTATGAAGCAAAAATGTTCTTCGTGGAGTCTAGGACTTTACTTTCAAAGCATTTTAGTTTCAAAAGAAGCTATAGTCTCTTTTTGTATTTTTAATGAAATACCAAGTTAGTTATATCATGTTAGAGTACATAAGTTCCACAGTAGGTAATAGCAAAGGACACATTTTCAGTTAATCAGTTCCTGATACTTTGACATGTCCTCCCTACTAAGAAAACTCATCTGTGAAAAATTGCTGGTTTTCCTTTTTATTATTAAAATTTGTTTTGACCAAAAGTGCTTTGAAACAGATGAGTACTGCATACAACATGGATGTGATCCCCTAAGCAAATTTGTGATCATCCATGCATAGTATTTTCAAGCCTTATTTTGGATCTGTCTCACTGTCTTGCCCTTGACAGATCTGGTGCACATCTCAGATTTCATTTGCTTCATTGTTGTTTTGGGTCTTCATTAATTATCAGGATCAGAAATAACATTGTTTCTTAATTCTCAGGTTATTTACCAAGGCTGATCATAGTCTGCTCTTAGAAGTGAAAAAACTTCACATCACCAAAGAGTCATTTTTCTAGTTCTGCTAACAGAAAGTGTTTTGGATTTTTGCTTTTTCTTTTATTTTTGTTTTCTAATTTTAAAATCTTTTTTAAAAATTAAACTTCTCATGTTAACAGGATTGGGTCCTGAAGTGTGAACAGCAAGAAAAAGATAATCCAAAAATGCCAGCATGGAGGAGAATTGACAATTATCATCATACAATTCTAAAAAGCTGATGTAATCACTAAATAAATGTACATCATTGGCTGATGATAACCATATGTGTTGGTACATGTTGGCATATAAATCTGTACAGCTGATAAAAATGTTTTAACAGGAAATGTTTGTAAAATGGCTTGAGAGTCTAGGGCACAAATCGAATATTTGCTAACAAAACATGACTACTGATAATGCCCTTTCCAGTTAGTTTTCCTGTTCAAATATTTTTTTTCTCCCAATCTTTGCAACAAATAAACTTTCAAAGCAAAGAGAGAGAGGAACAAACTTAAATGTGAGAGTTCTGTTTAAAAAATGTTGAGATACAACAAGCTTGACCTGTTTTACTTAGTCTCTGTATTTTGACTGCATTTTTATATCAAAAGTCTGTCATAGAGAAGGAAAAATGTTCAAGTTTTTGTTTTTTATGAGGTATTTGGTAAGAAATAGTCTCAGAGCTTTTTGGGGGTATTATTTAGATTTCGATTTATCATATGTATAGAAAATGTATTTGAAATAATTCAAATTATTCTTTTGTCTTAGAATTTATCTTTCCAAACTACTGACTCCTTTATCCCCTGAATTTATAAAGTTGTAAGTGTGAAAGATGAAGCCGGTTTACATACAGGGAAGTCAGATCTAAGTTCACAAATACTGTTTCATATCCGACCATTTCTGCCACATGAACAGATGCATCTCAAGGTTTTAGTTTTTGTGTTCAGTCAGTCAGCATATAAAGTGCTGGCTTTTATAAATTACCTTAAGGTTATGATGGGAAAAAATAGCACAGACTCTTTGAAATGCTCTTTAGCAACATTTGGATATTTTATGACTGAAAATCCCTTGTCTGCAGCAGACCTAACAAAATATTTTCCAATCGAGTTCTCTTTCAATAAAACAGCTTCACTCAACATTTAATTTCTTTACTAAAATTGCTTGTTTCTCCACATTTTGACAAAAAAAAAGGAAGACATGATCATTTTATCTTTTTGAAATCTCAGATATATTTCTGAGATTCTTCTGAAGCCCCATTCCCCATTTTTTGGGTTTCTTATTTGGAATTTTTAATGCTTGCCTTGAGCATACTTTAAATAGATTATAGCAATAATTAATAAATATCAATAATCAATTTAACAGTACGGAAAAAATAAAGGAATATTCCCAGCAGTTTACTGGGTGAAATGGAACTTTCTGGTCTTTGTCTTCATACTCATAATGGGGTTGTCAACAACATCTGAAGCAATTGTAGATCAGGACAAGATATTATAGGAGTGTATTTAAAACAATGAGTTTTCTAAACATTAATCCAAATATTTTGGATGGTAAGCAATCATTAATTAATAGCAGCTCCACTTATAACAATTATATGTACAATACTAACATGAAGCAATGTAGAGATGAAAAAAAATCTTTTTCTAAAATGCTTCTCCTTTATGGAGGGGGCTTTTTTCCCTTGACATTTTTTTTTTTCTCCTTTTTTTCTTTCCTGTCTGCTACTGGTTTCTTTGTAGTTCCAAGAAATTCTCACATAGCCTTACAGTTTTTACTTACACTAATTAATGGATGTTTGTACTGTATGTTTGCTTTTTTCTCATGGATTCCATACAGTGGTGAATGGGGTAGTTACAACCTCTCATGAGAAATGGCATCTCTTTATTTTCAAACTCAGGGTAAAGGAAACGTATTTGGTTTATATTTTGAAAGTTTTATTATACACTTTATTATTGTATATTATATAGTATTTAAAGGAGAATGTTTGCATTTATTTTAGTTTTAAAATAAGTTCCTGAGAAGTGCAAGAATACGATACAGTATTATTATTTATTAAGGCATCCACTCATCCTTGAACTTCTTGATGTACTTTCATATCCTTCCACAATTACAGTAGGCAATATTTTGAGATAAAGTATTTGCAGTTGCCCAACTATTACCATTCATGCACTATTGCAGAATTTATCTAGTATTACAGAATTTATCTAATATTACAGATAGTCTGTCTTAAAGTTTAGTCACCTTTAAACAATTTCTTTTTGTAATCTGGTTTATAATGTAGTCTTGGTACATTCATGAATATGCAGAATGTCTTAGAGAAAATGAAAATGCAACGTGTAGACAATTTTCATCTTATGTCTCAATTGGCATGCTCTGAAAAGTAAGAGATACTTTTCTTAAGATATATCACAGTTAAAGTATTGTTTTCACAATATAATTATAACCACTGTCCCATAACATTCAGTGAAACCACATATCCTGTAAATCTTCTCATTTCTGTTACCTGTATGTACTCGCTAAGGCAGCTGAAAAGTTCTTTTAGTTGAATGTTAGATATCCAAAATAGCATTCACACTAACTCCCACAAATTTATCCCATTCACTGTAGCACTTTAGTCCTCAGATACTGCCTTAATTTGATAGTTTTATATATGAACTATTTAATTTTGACACTTTTGGTCTTGACTTTTTAAATTTCTTTCATGTACAGAACTAGAGTATTTTTTACATGTATTCAGGCTACTGCTCACTTCTTTAGTTTTTACCTTAACTATTGACACAAAACTGTGATTTAAAGGATTAAACCCAAAAGTCTGTGCACTAAAACTTAGATCATTATGTTGTGCAAATCAGTGATGACTGTAAATTCCTTACTTCTCTAATAACCATTTTGCATTCTCTAATATGAACTTAAACGGTTGTCTTATGTGGCATAATTACAAAACTTCATTTTTTTCAAAGATTTTCCAGTCCTTTTAAAGGTCTTTGTTTTCCAGATCTTTGTTTTGCTGCCATATGAGACTGAACTTAGCATGTGATTGTACCAGCTCATTGACATTATTTTAGGAACAGTGGTCTCACATGTTTGGAAAAATTATAGTTCTATTTTCCATAGTTGGTATAAGTGTGTCAAAAAGGAAAGAAACATTGCAGTTTGCTTCTGACAAGCTTTTTTTTTTTCCCCTTCTATTTTATTTAAAGTAAGTTATCTCAATTTTTATGTCAAAGCTGCCACATCTCTCCTATTTAGTGGCACATCCAAAAACATGCTGGAGAGGAAATGAGGTTATTTATTCTCCAGTGTCCAAAGGTCCCTTGGCTTGAGAAGAATTACAGGGCAGGGTTCAGAGTATTAGGTGACCTGTGAGGCAGGAAATGTTTGGGGTTTTTCATTTTGATTAGGTCACCTCATTCTATTTTTTTTTTCTTTTTACTTTTTTCTTTTTTGCTAAGTGTTCAAAATATGCCCAGCATTGCTGTGTTTGCAATCCCTGTGTTTGCATCCCCTGTTTTTCTAAACTAATTTTAGTCTCAAATGTATAAATCTTTCCAGCAAGGTTACACTGCCAAATGGATGTCAGGCATGGTTGGATTTTGAGGGATTTGTTTCTTTATTTTGAGTATACAATAGGCTATGTTTATTATACGCACATCTTTTAGTTGTCTACCACAAAGATAGGTCTTTGTTTTTGATTGTTTCTAACTTTACTTAACTTTCTGGTTTGGACTGAAATATTTCATTACAACTGCTTGCTTGAGGCTAAATATGGTTCATCTGTTTCCAAGAAAGAGACTGGGGAAATCATAAATTCTTCTCTGTTAAGCATGAAGCCAGGAATGGGTAGGAAAGGGAAGAAACTGGTAGAGGCCAGTTGAGAGAAGATGGGAACTAAGCAAAAAGGGGCTACAGTGAAGAGCTAGAAATTAATAAAGCATTTGGAATGGTGTCAGTGGAAGACAAACATCAATGGGTGGAGTCAATGATCCTTTTGAGTCCCTTCCAACTCATCATATTCTGTGATTCTGTGACTCTCTGATATGGGCTTAATTTGGAGAAAACAGGTAGAAGTATGATGCCATATAAACATATGATCTCCAAACTTTAGTGTTCTTTCTTTGTTAGTAAACATCAGTGAAACCCTTTGGACAATTTCTTGTCTGCATCCAACTCCTCTGTCCATCTTCCATCTCTGTGTCCTGCTGGCTCTATAGTAGGGATCTTTATTAGAAGTACAGCTGGGCCAGAGCACCAGCTTGAGCCTTGACCTGCACTCACCCAGCTCCCTCATCAGCGTGGTCCCTGACACATCAGTGGTCTGGGCCAGCCAGTGCTCCTTGGGACAGTGCCTGAGGGAGTAAATGCCAGAGACCACTCCTGAAGAAGCAATGTGAACAGGATACAAGAAAGTTTGTCTCCCTCCACAGTTTTCCATTACTATCTCCACATGTTTTCACCAACAAATTCTCCCATGTGCTGCCATGTCTTATCCTAGAGTATGGCACAGAAGCAGTTACGTACTATAAAAAATACCACTGTTAGCAGCTGCAGTCCACTCTCCTATTATTTCAGACACTTCAAACCAGAAAATGAAACCAACAAACAAACAAACAAACAAAAAAAAACCAAAAAAACCACCAAAACCAAAAAACCCCGAACCAAGCAATAACTTAGCTTTAGAGCCCTGTGGCTGCTTTATGAGGCTCAGAGAAGATCTAAGAGGATGTCATCCAACTTCAGAACTAAGAAATGTACCCTGTGCCTATTTTATATCAATGCTGATAGACAATACACATTGCTGGTGCTGCTAATTCAAATGGCAGTCATCTTTGTGATAAAGATGCAAAATCTTATTCTTCTGTGTTCATATTTTTATTGAAGTCATGTAGTGGAATTTATCATTTTTCTAGCTGCTAGCTTTCCTGCTGCCCCCCAAAAAAAGTAAAATTACACATCAAGCCATACACTTGAGGAGCATGGTTTCCATTCAAGTCGTGTCTCATGATGGGTTCAGGCTGCCTCCTTTCCCTCTGTAAGTATACACGGCATTTCTTTCAACTACCCAGGTATCTGTTTACCCAGAATTTGTTTGTTGTTATTTTCCAACCTTATTTGAATTCAGAGAAATAACTTTTGGGTTCAAATGTTAACAGCAGGGATGCTCAGTTAGCATTATTCTGCACTATCATGTCTTTAGGGAGTCATATTGAAAACAAAAGGTGTTAGAAGAATATTATTAAGGTGGCAAAGTTGAGATTGAAAATTGAGACAGGGCTGTCTGTACGATTGGGTGGGCAAGGCTATACTTATATGAGCAGACACTATCATGTGGTCAAAGCAGGCAGTGTTGTCAGAGCTCATTTCCTGGGCTGTTAGATCCTCAATGGTGAATTAAAGAAGCAGACGATCTACAGAAAAGTTTGTTTCTTGGATTATACTCTGAAAAACTGGATTTCATTACTACCAGTACCAAAAATACCTAAATCATTGTAGACAAATCATTCTAGACTTTTCACAAATCATTCATTTAGGAATTACTCATTTTCTTAAGGAACCTAAAATCTACAGTTGTGCTACTTCTCGATATGTCAGCCTAACTTCACTCAGCTTTTCCCTGTGTCAGGAATTGTCTGACGTGAATTCTCTTAAGCAGTGGAAAAGGTGGTGAACTCCAAAAGAAGCAGTACAAAATGGTAAACACCAGCAATCTGCACTTAGAAGTTAATGTAGGTTTCTGAGAGTTCTTCCCTCCTGCTGATTTCTGTTCAGAGAAAGGCTTTTCTTAACAATTTTTCTTTTCTCTTTACCAGGCTTTTTAGTGCATCTCCTAATTGTTTATTATAGTTGTGACTCAGGTGCTCATCAAAATGTGCCTCTTTCTACTGAAATATCTCAGCAACTTCTGTACTGCTCTGCTTTAAAATGCTGTAAACAAAACGCCTTAGATGCCAACCACTGTTCAGATGACTTAAAAACCCAATCCTATTCTAGTGAAGCAAATGAGAATTTCTGTAGCTTTTTCTTTTTTTTTTTCCTTTCTTTTTTTTTCCCCTTTCCCCCCCTTTTTTTTCCTTCTTTTTTTTTTTTTCTTTTAAGGAAAAAGCATAGCTCTGAAAGTTTCTAAATTTGTGGATGATATCTTAGTCTGACTGAAACATTTTAGATTTTTTTAATGACTAGAATTTAACACTTCAAATTTTTGTGGCATATGATGGTTTTTGTTTCTTCTTCCATCAAAACTTCTCGAAATAGTGGAATTTATCTGTCCACCTGATCAATATTACTGAAGTGGGAGTCCACTGTTTTTATGTGCATATGACATATGTTCTATGATTAATAGAAAAACAAAACAATGTTAAGAATACTGGATATTTATAATTACAACTTCTGAAATTCCTCTGAGTGTGATGTGTATTTAATCTGTTCCAGCTACTGGTAAGGAATAAAATTTTCTAAAACAACTGCTGAATTAGAATGAGAAGGATACTTAGTGTATTCTTCTGTGTTCTGATTGCAACTTGTTAGTAAGTTACATGTATTTATATATGCTTTATCCAAAACTGATAAATGTCACCTATAGGGACTACCTGAAGAAATAAAAAATTTCACATAAGGCAATATCACCTGAATGCATTATTGGTTTAATAGAGATGGGCAGCATCTTCTCTAAGCCTGAAAAACTCATTATAAAAATGTAGTTTTGGTGAGGATTTTTAACAGAGCATTTTCTGGAAACTTAAAATGTACTTTGAAGTGTCCTACATTTTAAAACACTACTGGATGCGGAAAGTGGTCATTCTGGACTTTTCTGATGTCTGGGGTTAATTTTTTGCAAGAGAGTCCTGTGCTTTAAGCAGATTATTTTAATTATCTATCACATTTTATCATTACTCTATCAGTCATTTTATCATATGTTCAATAACTGCTAACTGTGTGCTACTGGAACCTTTTTAGTTGAGCATGTTCAGAAGCAGCAAAATATGTTTCTTATGTGTGAGGGAAAAGACAAAAACTGGGAAAGTCCTGTAACTGCAGTCTTTTTTTTGATGTGTTTATTGTGTATCACTGTCTTTAACACTGGTGCTACTCTCAATTTTTATACTTGCTCTATGTCACTAATGTATATTTATATTACAAACATTACTTAAATGGAAATGTTCTTCACTGCTTGTACACTGCAGTCTACTAGTCATTTAGTTGTATTCGTTTTATATTCTCACATAGCTGACAGAAGAAGTCTAATTCTTGCTGTTAGTAATGTAAAGTTTAAATTGGAAACTCAGATCCTTCTCTCTTAAAAATGATTTCCTATTATTTTAGATCTACTAATCAGGTTATCAGAAGTGGCATATTAAGGACTGTGATGTGGCATCACCTTGTTCTCATGATTAACTTGCCTTACCAGGTTTTCAAGGAGATTCTGCTGCAGATGAGGCCTAAAGCATTAACTTTAATGGATTAATCAAGATTGGAGCGAGAGAGTGATCTGTCCAAATGTGCATTGATTCATCTCAAAAACAGTTAAAAATGAGAATGCTACCAAAAGCCCAGCAGTTGTAGATTTATCTGTTGTATATAAAACCTGAGAGACCAATTCATTCAAAATTGTCAGATTAGCGGATCAGATGCCATTTTCAAACCCAATTAGATGTGTTCCTCAAACAAGGAGAAAGTCATTTCTCTAAGGGCAGATTTTATCAAGTGCTTCTCAATAGTTTCTGGGATTAATGGTAAGTAATAAGTAGATTTATCACATTATTAACTTACTAATACCATATCAAACAAGCATCGCTCTCCTTTGCCCTACTGTAACAGCTACATTTCTGATGTTATGCTTATTTTTGTTTAAAATTTTAATTAAAATTCCAGACATAAAGAAGAGAAAGTGCTTTGGGCTTGTTAGGTTGTATTTTTATTTTAGTTCTGACATCAATGTTCTTGTCTTTTGTTTTATATATCTTTTCTCTAACGAGGAGCAGCTGAGGTGACTGGGATTGTTTAGCCTGGAGAAAAGGAGGCTCAAGTGAGGTCTTACTGTTCTCTGCAACTGCCTGAAAGGAGATTGTAATGCAGTGGGGTCAGCCTCTTCTCCCAAGTAATGGGACAGGAGAAACTGTCCTCAAGTTGCACCAGGGAGGTTTAGATTAGATATTAGGAAAAATTTCTTCACAAAAAGGGTTGTCAAGCACTGGAACAGGGGAGTGGTGTAGTAAGTATCCCTAGAGGTGTTTAAAAGATATGTAGCTGTGACATTTAGGTTCATGTCTTAGTGGTGGACTTGATTAATGTTCGACTAAATGATCTTAAAATTCTTTTCCAATTAAAAGTTTTGATGATTCTATGTTTCTATGGTACTATCTGTGTTTGCACTTTTGAATGTCTGTCTTTGCTTTTCTGCAGGCAGGTGGCTACCTTTCACTGTCTGTCAGATCCTCTCTTGAAACACAAGCTCAGTCAGCCAGTACAGGCAAGATACGTGTTTTTGGTATAAAATCTGGCATAGTTTCCTAAGGGATAGGATGGGTAGAAAGATCATTTCTTTCACAGCTTTCGTATGAGGCAGAGTACTACGGTTGTGCTGCCTAGTCTTTGATCCTAATGTGGTTTAGGTGTCTAAACAGAGATGCTTCTGGGAATCAAGAGCTCTAATGTATTGATACTGTTATTCCATGACTGCATGGGGCTGCACAACCTGGATAGAAGCTTCTCCTAAGGCTTACAATATCACTTGTTTAGATCTATCCCAGTGAGGCTTTAGGTTACTCTTAAGGCACTTTGTCTCTTTTTTTCTTTTTTTTTTTTTTTACTGAAGTGTAAACTTTCCTCTGAGACTTTCAGTTGTAAAGATTATACATCATTATCCTCATTAAGAAACCAACCGGGAACTTGCTCGAAAACAAGCTCAAATGAATGAATTATCATAGTTATTAATTTATTTTATGCTTGAAGAATATCTTTTCACAAAACAGCAGCTGGCTTGTGTTCGCTTTGTCTGTTTATTTTTCTTAAAGAGCTGTATAGAATTGTGAGCCATTTTGTTCTCTGTAGAACAACACTGTAAATCTCTAGCTCTTTAAACTTAAGTCTGAGTCTCTTTTCCTTGCATCAGTCTTATTTTTAATGTACAACTTCTTAATGCCTGGTGCTGGAAACACATGATTTATTTGTGATAGTTTGCTGCAGTGTAGGATTTTATTAGCTATACTAATAGAAACTCATCACCTTTACCTTTGCTGTGGGAGGTGAAAGAGCCTAATTCTGTCTGACTCAAACAGTAGTAATCTGCAAACACAACTGAGCCAGGAGATGTTATTTTCACTCCTCTGTATAAACTCAGACTGAAAAAGATATATATTAATATTTTACCATAAAGATATTTAACAAGGAGATTATATATTTTCTTTTTTATTTTCTGTTTCTCTGAGGAGTCTAAAAGCATGTTATATTATACAGCCTTTACGGTTTTGCTATTTTATTTATTACTGTGACATTAAATGTAATAATAACCCAAAGGTCAGTAAATCAAAATCTTTTACCTTGTCTTGATTAGTTAATGACAATTCTGTCCTTACAAAGGCTTTGCCAGTATGGTGAGAGTGGAAACATCAATTTCTATACAATTTTTATTTTTGAATAATCTATAAAGCTGACTATGGACAAATTACAAATAGAACCATACATGCTTGTAAGTATAATTAATTTTCAAAGGGAAAGCAAAGTAGGATGTAGGAAAGGAAAGAAGGGCAGGGAACCAAACTAATACTGTATGAAAATCATATTAGTTTTTGACACATAATTTCTCACCAGGTGTACAGTCAAGATTTCTTTTACGTTTTCTTCAAGTCTCATTTTCCTCTTCACTATAAATGTGACAGATTCTTTGCTGACTCTGTGGTCTCTTGTGATGGGCTGCTGGCTCACTTACGAGCTGCCTTACTTCACTTGATTCATCCTGCAGAGCTCCTGCTCACCTTTGCTTTCATAGAATGTTACCCCAGAGAATTGATTTGAGTAAACAGAAGAGTCTGCCTTCAGAGAACTAGGGAAAAATAGCATTTCTCACAGTATATTAGAATAGTGAGGAATTGTCAAAAGGAGGTGGCCATAAATGCACAGTTCAGATAACCGCCGTTACTCATGTGAATGACAATTGAGTAGCAGTATTGAACAGGCTTCTTGTGGAAGTTACACTCCCACCTTATTACTACAGTGCTATGTTTATTTTATCGACATATGCATTTTGCAAGTCTGCATTTATTTGTGCATTGATATTTTGACTAATCCATATTAATGAAATTATATACAGAAAACCGTAAGTTAATTACATTGTAAGCTGGAGTGACGCATTGCAAAGTCATCTTAATGTACTTGCACTTCCCTGGAGACTATTGGCAGCATCTGTTAATCTACTCACCATTGTATTAGAAGTGATTAACAAAACCAGCAAAAAGCCAAGACCTCCCTCCTATCAGTCACATAGCTGTAAGAATGTATTGCATTTTAGTTTACATTGGGAAGAAGTTTGAAGTAGAAGTCAATGATACATAGGAAATTGAAGAATAAAATCCTTACTGTGTGTTTGAAAACAACCATCCTATTTCTTATTTTGCCTTTGAAATTTTCATTATTTGGAAGTCATAAATTTAGGATAAAAGTAGTTAGAACTATTGAACACATCTTTCAGTCCTCCAAAACACACCTCCAAAGAAAGGCAGAGGTAACAAACTGCTTGTTCTTCCTTTAGCACTGAAAAAACCTGGTTCAAATCATAAGTGTGGTCAAGAAATTCAAATTATGCTGCTACTTTTCTTCAACATAGTATGTCATTTTATGAAATTAAGAATAGTTTTAATGTCTATTATTATATTTGCATTTGAGCATCTATTTCATCATAATACAGACTTTCCCATTTGATAGTAAATTCCCAAACTGACCATTCAATTGCAAAGACATACATGAAAAAAACATAGAGGCAAGAAAGTATATACAAAGACATAGAATAATGTGTGTTTTTCAGCATATGCTATGATTCTAAGAGTAACTTCAATTGCAATTGGAAGTGATAAACACAGGGAAATTTCATATTCTCCTACCTGAATTACAAGAATTGGATGATGTATACTCTCTCTCTCTCTCTCTTGTTTTGCTTTTTCTTTTTGGGGGGAAGAATAAGGCTTGGGAATCGTAATCTAAAAGAGAGAGAGCAAAAGAAATCCAGTTTAAAAAAAGGAAATTATAGCCTAAGATTTATGAAACTTATTGATTAACAATCATCCTGTACTACTAAAAGTTACACTTGAGAACAGTTTTAATATTTTGAAGTGTTAGAGTTTTGGGGAGAGTTAGATTGGTGGTGGGAGTGTATTTTTCTGTCAAAAGAACAAGGAAAAAAGTCTCAAATTATAAGCCATCTAGCAAATTATAGTCCATCCATCACATAATATGGCATGCTGTATTGTCATATGTTGATTCTAGAAGAGAAGTATTTTTTTAAAATAAATCCTGGTGGTACTATTTTCTGTTTATACATTTATTCCTTGATCTGGCCCCTTCTTTGCTTTTAATCCCTTTTAATCACTTTTGTACGTTGCAGTCTTCAAAGTGACTGTGAGGGTAAATCAAGGTAAGTGAAATGAAGAGGATGCTTATGATGGAGTTCAGCTTGTATAGAAGTGAGTGTGCATATGAGTCTAAATTAAATACTCGTTATACAAGCAGAACACGCTGTTTTGAGTTGCTAGAAATAATCATGAGGACTGAAAATGTTATTCATTCCAGAACAGTTACAGTGTTTTAGTGTACAGAAATACTGCATATTTTTTCTCTTTTTGAGGAATTTGGAGATTTTATGAGAGTGAATACACCTACAGCTTTTAGTTCTATTACCTATTGTGGGCAGGCGTTCTTGTGATAAGTATAGTTTAGAGAAGACAGGTATTTAATTGGTTCAGAAATCTATTTTCAGCTTGTAGTACAGGTGGGCTTCCTGAGAAATAAGGAAGATGGTAGGAGGAACCTCTTTATGTTGCTTTTCTATAAACTGAATTGTTTCTGTGTAAGATTTTTTAAAAGCTTTCATCCTTTTTAACCCTGTTAGATGGCACAGTTGCAGCCTTCCTGGTCTTTTTGGTAATATTTAAAATAGAAACCATTGGAGAAGTGGCAGGAAAAAAAATGTGAGGTCATGTCTTTTCTTTGCTGGTATGTACCAAGTTCTGGTGAGAGGAAAACTTGGTTATGCAATGGCCATTAAGAAATTCTGGAGAACTGATGCTAAAAAAACTTCAAGGGCTCTGCCAGTGTAACTCCATATCAATCAGTCCCTATGAGGATTGTCATAACATGCTGTTTACTGTTAAAGAAAAAACTGTTTAAAAAACTAAAAGACTGACACAAGGCATTTCATATTTGTAGGGCACCTGGCCAGTTGATGCCTTATGGAAGTCAAAATTGGGTTTGTCACAATTGTCCTTGCCCAGCTTTTGCTTCCCGTTTGCAAACTGTAGCAATGTTAACTGTAAAAGTTGCAATGAGAGCTGCACAGAAAGCATCTGTGCAGGAAAGAGATTAGATTAGATTAGATTTTGTTTATGTTTGCTAGTAAAATGCAGCCTTTTGTCTTTAGGAAACGTAGGTAAAAAGACATTAAAGCCATCAGGAAGATGAAACAAAGCAAACAATATACTGTTCAAAAACATGTGCAAATAATTTCTGACCTTAAGAGTGGACATGAACAATACAGAGGTTTTCATTTTCAGTCAGTTAGTGTGTTACAGCGTTCTGTAAGGCTAAGAAAGTAGCTAATTGGAAAAAAAAACCAAAAACCAAACGATATTTTTTTAAAAAGCAATTAATTTTTTTATGTTGTTATTGTAGTTTCCTAGTAAGAACTGGAACTTAATGTCTTCCTGTGTTGGCCATTAGTGCAACTTTATGCTAATAGGTGTCACATTTTCAACTGAGAAGGACAGGATGTACTATAAATAATAGTTCGAGAGCTGGAGATCAAAGTGAATGAATACTTTGTTCACTTCTAGCCTTATCTTTATTTCATCTGTTGTTTGGTGCTTTCAGATGCACTGTTCAACTCATTTGCAAAGGTCCAGATCAAGGAATGTACCAAAGGCGAAAAATACAAGTAATCCTAGTATCAGGTTTTGATATGGATCCACTAAAACACTTTTTTTTTGCATAAAATACCATTATCTGAGTCGACAGGAGGCATTGTTCAGTGTTATACAAATATTCTTTGTCGCTATACAAGTCAACCTTCAATGGCTCAATTAACAGCATTTAGATCTCTTATTTTTATGCAACTCTTAATACAAGTATTCACTTATTCATTTGATGCTTAAGTTTGTTTATTTTTAAAGTAATAATTGGTTCTAGATGCAGGGAGATCTTAAATCTGTGTATTTAATTTAAAAAAATCTGCAAACTTATTTTTTAACTGCACTTCTTTCCTAAGGAGATGGTTATTTTAAAAATTTTGAATTAATAACATAAGCTATAACTATGGGGTCTAAAATTTTCAAGGGGATTACAACATTTTATATCAAATGGGACTCTTAATATATCCATTAACTAAGTATTTTCTTCAGTTCATAAGAACACCAGTGCAACATTAACTCTCCTTCATTAGTCTGACAAATCTATTCCATGACTTTCCTTCTCAGATATTCTGTAATAAAAAATGTAAACCTGAGATGTGAGTTGAAATGTCTTTTCAGGCTACTTTGATGACCTTGGACAGGTGGACCTGGATTCATCTTCCTTAACTTCAGATGACTACATCTCAGCTAACCCTCCTAAACTCCCTCTACTCATTGGAGAGAAATTGGCCCTACTGGACTTGGTTCATCTGAATTGCTTTAGGCAGCCACTTTTAGATGGAATAAATACCTGAAGTTGCACAGGATATATTCCATTCTCTTTGTTACATTGCCCTTCTGGGAAATGAAGAAAATAGTGCTGTTCTGTAGCTGCCATACCAGCATAAAAGGAGGGATAAATGATAGTAAAAGGTGATGAAACTGGATAGTCCATCAACCCCAAAGATCTGATTTATCTATCCCCATAAATGTGCAGCAGTGTGGACAATGAGTCAAACAAGAGGGAACATACAGAAATGGGATGAGTAACACATGACTGTGGACTATGACATTGATCTGAAATGCTGATGCACTCCATGAAGCATAGCAGGATGGGGCAGCTGGAAACTAACACAAGGCAGGATCATCTCCCCAAATTAGGATTATTTTGAATTAAGGATTTTTTTTTTCATATGCATATTCTCCATTCCATATGTATAATCTTATAGATGCTATCAACATGTACTTAAACAAACCAGATCACAAAATTTTCCTATAGTAAAACTGTAGGGTAGCAAAACTTTTCATCACTCAGGTAAGGCCTAACAAAGTGAGAGGAATGGAAAGAATAAGAAAAGGTGAGATTGTTTTCTCCTTCTTTCTTTTTTCTCTACAATTGAAAAATAAAGGGAGTGCTTAGTTAAGGTTGCTAAAACTGCCTTCATGACATTGATTGACTGACTCCATTGTAGTTGGTTGGTTATATTTCAAGACTAAAACCGAAGCTTCCCTGGAGAGTATATGAATTAGGTCTCTATAGGTAGTGAGCCAAGGTCTAAAATTTAATAGATATTATATTCTTTCCCATGGAAAAGAAATGTTTCTCCAGTTGCACTTAAAGATAAATGAATAGTAAGAGGGTCTTTTTTATTGTTGTAAGTAAATTCAGAAAGGAGTTTATCAGATCTTTTCTTCTCTAAGAGTGTGAGCGGGAGAAAATTCAGTAACATGCAATCAAAGTGTCAGATTAGCAGAAATGGAAATGGGAATACTCTTGTTTGCAAAACAAACAAACAAAAAAAGCCTAAAATCAAATAGTTGCTCAGCCTTTGCCAATAGGAATTTCTCACTGAATCATATGAAACCAAGTTTCTATATCTTGTTTTCTCAGAGAATAAGCAATGTCAGTTTATTTCCTTTGTTGTCAAATTCTACCAGAATTTCTTTTGAACTAGGTATCATTTGAACTAGCACTGTTTTTTTCCCTATCCAGCAACACTGTAATAATTACTGTATTTGAATTTATTAAGGTTTGTGTTGATGACATTGGTCATACTACATGAATTTAAATAATCAGGTTTTGTGTCATTATTAGGGTTAAAATACTTTAATTTTTTTTCCCAAGTTATAAAATTCTTATCAGGATTTAGGAAAGAATATAACCATAAAATTCTTTACTGCTATCGCACATCAATATGTGATTACTTCATTCCAGCAAAATGTTATTTTTACTCTAAGAGGATAGACAATACAGTGTTCTGATGGTATTTCCCTTTAGCATCATATCTAGCAGCCTTTTAGCATAATTTCATAAGTTATACAGTTCCTGCCGTAAGTGTGATCATTCACTCGTCATACTGTTCACTGTTCCCTTAAGCAAATAGCCTCTAGTCATCATTTTGAAAGTAGATATGAAGAAGATTGCATTTCCATAATTAAAAATAAAAATCAAATCCCTCTTCTGTCTTCGTTTGTAAATTGCTGCTCTCAAACTGTACAAATGTACCAGAGAAAAATGATTGAAATACTTAAAAAAAAAAAAAAAATCATAATACTTAGTCTTGGATGAATAATAAAAAAGGTAGAACATTACAAATTGTTATTTCCTCATTCTGATTAGATTAATAGATTATAAAAATCCTCAATGCTTTACATGAGTACATGATGGTATGGCAATCATAAATCCCATGCATTTTTACCCTACTATGCATATGGGATTGCTAATAGGTAGCTCAACAATCAATTTAATCATGCAATTTAATCTTTAAAATTAATATACTTTCATGGTAGCAACTTTAAAAAATAATTTTCAGCAGGATTATTCTCATTTAAATTAAACTAGCTTCCAGTATTTGTCTTGTCTTCTGTTAAGATGGAGCCTGACTGTTGGGTAATGCTTTTCTTTCTTGGATCTACTTGTTACTGTGTTATAGGTGGAAAATGCTTTTTCTTTGCATATGTTATTTTACTCATGATATTTTCTTTGACTTCCAATTAACATTTATTCAACATTTCAGGGCTCACTGATATGTCCTTTTAAAACAATTGCAAGTTTAATAGGGCACAGAGCTGACATTTGTCTACAGATCAAACCAATTTCACAGGCAGAATTTTGATTTGAAATTATATAGTCTGAATGCAATCATCTTGTCTGTCTCTACACTTTATGAATTGTATACTGGAGATAGGATAGTTCTGATACATGTTCATGTATGCAATTTTATAGATCATGCAGCTTTAAGAACTACATGTGTACTTGATCATGTATTCTTGAATAGAAAGGCATCATGAATGATATCTCTAAAGGAATGGGTAATACAACTCAGCACAGCTATGTTAAGGTTATTAAAGATGTACCAATTTATGCCAGCTGCAATTCTGGCCAACAAGGAAAACAAGCAATCTTTTCTCTTGTGCTTTATTACTTAGTGCACAGTGAAGCATCCAGCACTAGGATTTAATGCTGTCTATAGCAGCAGGAGCCTCATGACTGACAGATACGGTTACTCCCTCCCCCACAAATGCTGTTCCATGCTCAGGCTTTCATCTGTTGACATCTTCAAAATTGAAAACCTAGGTTTGAAGTATATAAATCTAATATTAGAGTCCACAACCTCTATTTTATTCCATCATAATTATCATAAAGATACTTTAGGTTTTTAATGTAAGGTGGAATGTTTATAAAATCATTTTTTGCTATTTTAAATAAGAAACACATGGAAATTAATATTATAAAAATAAAATTTAAAAAAATCAAGATTGCTTCAGCACAACTACCTTTAATTTTCTTTATCTCCTTTAATTGTTTGTACGGTGTAATATGAATCTCCATAAATAGGCTGCAATATATAGATAATAACATACTCAAAGCATGAATCTCACAGGCAGTTGAAGCAGAGTTAACAGTAAGTTTTAGGAGTCCAGTCTCAGAGATCTCCAACTGGGGACCCAACTGTGACAGCTTTGCCCACGGGATAGCCACTGGGATAATACATGCCCTGAAGAAAGTTGTTTCAGTGGGTTGAATCCTCTGATTTCTTTCAAAGTAGGCAGAATAACATTCAGGGTGTCTGTCCACAGGCATTTACTTACTTGAGTCTCATATAAAGCTACATTCTGTGAATACAAAAATGGTTCTCTACTGAATTATGTTATTGGACATTCCAGTGCTATTCCCATGTAATCACATAGGCAAAACCAGAAATAAGAGCACAGATGCAAGAAGTAAGTAATAATGGCCTAATTATTTTAGTATGCTTAGATCAGTAAATTTCCCTGGATATTCTCCTGACAAGGTTGTGCTATTGATAAACCACTCTTGAGATGAAAGCTTGTATTCATCTCAGAGCATTTGGATTTGTTAGTAATATATGATCACCATTAAATTACTCTTGATTTGACTGATATATTTGAAAACAGTGTCAAAAAATTAGGAAGAGGCATGGCTGTAAATCTATTCAAATTGTTCATGCCCTTTCTGTCTACATTAGTAAGCGATGAATAGTAAAAGAAAACCAACATAAAGCAAAAAAATAGACCCGACAAAAACAATCTCTTTCAAACAAAAAAAAAAACACCAATAAATGAAACCTCAGAGAAATACAAATTAATCTTTTATCTTTCTAGCAAAAAGAAGCTTTACACATAGTAAATATGGTATATTCAGTGACACCTGTAGTATGAAGATTTTGCCCCTTCCCAAAGAAGTATATCCTGTCCCTCTGTAAAATTCTAGCTGAACAAAAAGTGTTTCAACAAATATGTATTGATTCTTTTACATCTATCTGCCTGTATTTTGGTTTAGCTGCCTATTTATGCACACACACATGACCATACATAAGCATGGGACAGGAGAAAGAGAGAAAGAAAGGATTTTATTTTCTTAGCCAGACAGAGTACTTCTGCAACTCCTTTAAACTTCCAGTTTGATTTTTAGTTTTATTGTATCAACAAGGGTTCTCCATATCCAGCTGTAAAGCCCCGTTATTAAGTGGGAGCAGAGGACTTCCAAAGATAAGCTCTTTTATGGCAACCCTAATCCAGTGGACTTTCCAGCTGAAGTGATTTCTCCTCTGAGTCTCTTTGCTGCCATTCCCATTTGCAGGTCCAGCTTGTGGCAAGGCTGGCATGTATTCCAGAGGTGCTTGTGCAGGCACGCAGAGGCTTCCCAAAGCACACACCCCCATAGCAGCCACAGGGACACCAAAGCAAGCCACGTCCAAGTGACACCCTCATCAACACCCACAGCGCTCTCTCGACCAGCTGATGAGCTTAGGAGCTTGCTGGGGGTCACACATGTCACAAACAACACACACCCACACAACAGGATCCAGAACTGGCTCCACACATGTGCTCTGCCCAGGAGCCAGACCTAGATCCCTTTTGCCCCAGTTGCTGGCCTTGGTGCTCCTGTCCGACATCCATACCCAAATTTGGTAATTCTGTTACTATTTCCTAGGTAATCTTATCTTTTATGGCATTACTTGATATTGTTTAGTGAGCCTCTTCTCTCCACAAAAGATCCCCAGTTCTTTTCAAGTTCTTTTCATGCCTTTCAAGTACACATGCAGTTTGGTTGTTCTCACAGGACTCCTCTCATCACAACCACTCTGTCCTTTTTGTCAACACCTCATGCTGTTCTTTACTGGCTCAAACAGTTTCTTGTGTTGTGTTCAGCTACATCTCAGGCCAGCACATCTGTCTGTGTGTAATAACATCGTGACTCTGTGTTTGTGCGTAGATCATGTTTGCATTCTGTAGGTTGTTTGATTGACTTGGATGCTGCCTTGGGGACTGCCCCTCTTCTTCTACACTGGGGCATTGCAGAGTGGGGTATTACAGGTTATTCCACTGTTATTTCCATCAGCAGTATTAGGATCCTGTTTTTTTACTGATTCATTTCATGTTTTATGCCAGAGCACTGCTTTATTTTCCTTTTCCCTTTTTAAGCAGTTTCTCTGCTTTGCTTACTCTTGACTCCAATCATCTTTTAGCTTGGTCCCAGCCAACTGACAACTGTCAGCAATTATGAAATCAGTGAGAATATGCTTGCCAAAGCTGAAATTTATTGAGGACGCTCTGCACTCTTCCTGCAATATATGCTAACCTACCACTATCCCGAATTCCTCCTACACAGAAAATATTCAAATGATTAGGACCACTTGTGCAGTTTCTACATGAATGCTTTCCTCTTCTCTGCTAAAGGGGCATGGTTAGGAAAAGGAGCCATTGCTGGTGGTGGTTTTAGTTAGTCTGACACTTTGGCAAGGAGACATAAATTTTAACACCTTGAATCCTTTCTAACCTATTCTGAAGTCCAACTCAGTAAACAAGTACTTTTAGAAAGGAAATAGATATGCATAAAAGACTTAAATTCACCTTTCTGTGAGCACACACATTTCAAATTCATTAATTCCAGGCAGGTTTTGCTAAATTATGTCTCTTTGTGTTGATGAAAAGGTTTGTAAAATTAAACATACATTTTAGAACTTTCAGGTACCCTGAGATAGTGGCACTTGAATTTGGACCTAGAGAATATTTCAGATAAACCCTGTGCTTTGGTTATTTCGTCATTAAAAATACTTTGTAAAGCTCCTTGCTATTCTTTACTTTTCCAGGACTGAAATAAGGTGGATTTAAGCAACTATTAAGTTGTTTGATAACTATAAAGTTATTTACATTGCTTAAGAACAGTATTACAGCTGTAATTACAGAATTCAGATGAATTACAGAATTCAGAATAAATATTTGTTACATTAGTGTCTACACTTTGATTCAGAAGAGCTTTGAGTCTTTCAAAGCTCACTTTGTAAGATATGGCCTGAGGGAGAACAGTAATGCCATAAACAAATTCTATGCAATCAAATATATATGCATTTCTGACCTAATTTTACATCTTTGCAATTAATCCAAATCACAGTTTAAATTGTTTTGAATAATTTCTTACAAACATTAAGTCCAATATGATATTTCAGGGATTTAGAGAAAATTTAGAATCTTTTTTGGTTTTTTGAGGTATTCCATGAATAGGAGAAAGGGCATGTGTTATCACAAAAATACTTCTATGGAAAATGAGAAACTGAGGGATAATCTGACACTGTCAAAATATGTTGCATTTATTTATTTTTTCAAGGGCTCTGAAAAGTAAAAAAGTATTGCCTAAGATGGTGTTTGCCTGAAGGTACTACTTCTAAGGCCTGTTAAGTTAACACCTAACACTGTGTCATACCTTTTGTAAATTACTATGAAGAAACAAATAACCATGCACCCTGAGCAAGCTAAAAGTCAGTGAGAAGAAGTTTGTATTTACCTCCAGTATTACCTCCCAAGTTTCCTGGCTGGAAAGGTAAAACATCAAAATAATTTCTGCCATTCATAAGTTTAGATAGCTTCAAACTACTGGCAACATTAAAATAGCTAATGAAAGCTACATAAACATCCAGATTGCTATGCACACTTGGGAAGGTGAAGTAGAATGGCTGAAATAAAAACAATTTGTTAAGGTTTTTTAAAAAGATGCATATGCTTTTGTAGTGGCCTAATTGATTCAGAATGGGTCAGGGGAGATGGTCACAGTTTGAGATCCCACAAATGGAATCATACGTATTTTATGTATGTGCCTATGTATAGTAAATGACCAGAAAAGTAGATGGCAAGTGGGAAGGCAAGAGTCCAGAAATTATTTTAATCAGCTTTCTTTTCTGCCTATTATTCACATTTGTTTTTTCAAGTCACTATTGCATTCATAGTCAGATCTCTGTCTCTATTATACCTTCATTAACCTTTTAAATCTCCTGTCTGTATACAGGAGCCTTTCTTTCTTTTAATTACCTGTTTAAAATTCACAGATGGTAGCTGCTGCCATTTTGGCTTTTTGACATTTTTCACCTGCAGAGTGTAAGAAACAGATTTAAGAGTCTTGTTCTGCTGGCTTATGTTGCATCCTGATTTTAGCTGAAATACCAGAGCTGGAATTCAGTCATTCATTGTCATTCAGGAGCTGTTCGAGTTGGGCTTTTGTGCTTTGTGGGGTCAGCAGACCTCAACTGAATTACAGTCTTGAATTTTATTTTGCAACCATGTATTATTTTCCTTTTCCTGTCCCTGTTTCTTCCTTTTTAGTACAATCATAAAATATCCCAGTTTGGACATTTCATGCAGGGATTCCATTTCTCTTGCTTGTAGATAGGATCACTTGGTTTGCAAGTGAGTCAGTTCTCTTATCATCAGTTGATTTATACTTTTTACGGCACACTTGTCAGTCTGCTTTCTAGCATGCTGCTACCTCCCAGAAAATATGAGATAGAAGTATTTATTACACCATGCACTATCTGATGTACTTCATTCCTTTTTAATCGTAGTCATCAACAGTGTTTTTGGTTGCATTTTCTAGGGTGTCTGGTGTAAAGACATGCAGGGTCAGAGTAAAATGTTTCTGTTACTTTTTAGTCATTCAAGCAGTACTTTCATATCTCCTAATCATATTATTAGCACTTAATAGCAGTTGCTATGGGAGCTGCAGAACCAAACAGTGGCTGAGGCTCTGTGACATTACATCTATGTTAAAGGTAACATCTGGCCCTTGCCCCCTTGAAGGTAAGAGAAGAGGTGAAGGGAATTTTAAATACTCATTTTTGTGCCAGCTTGAACCTCAGTACACAGTATGATTCACTGCTGGGATAGAAGTGGTGTTACCAAGCTTCTGTTATCACAGATAAGGATTAGAAAGATAGGAGGCAGACTGAGTTTCTCTCATGGCTCCTGTCTAAAGTAAGGTGGTGAAAAGAACACATGGTACCTTTCCTGCCTGTCTGGTTTATTCATTAATGTTACCACTCTTTGGCTCATAACCTGCCTTCTTCAAACACACTTTCTGTTATAAGAAACTCAGGCTGTCTGAAAAACTCCTTGTCAAAATCTGCCCTTCATCATCTTTGTCGACTTTCTGCGTATTCCCGGCATGCTGCTTTTCTCATAGTCAGTCCTTATTATAACACATAGGCACACTGCTTGCCAGAATTCCCATGAGATAAAACCTTAGCCTTCTTTTACAGGTATCAAGTATCTCTTTAATATTCTTCTTTAATTCTGATAGTGCATCTCTCTGGGTGCAGTTCCTTGAAACTCATGCTTTAATAGTTTTGAATGTCTGCTAAAGAACTCCAAAGTTTGATTCCTGTAATATCCATCAAAAACTCTAGCAGAGGAACAGTATCTTTTTAACTGTCAGGCTGGCAGAGATTTCTCAGAGGTGCGTTTGTTTCTTTGTCCCTTGTACTTCCTTTTTTTTGTGTGTGTAATAATAATACTGGAATACGTATAACTGTGAACTATGCTAGCTAAAATAATTCTTTGTTGTCATGCTACGGTCTTTGAACCACAATTTCTGTAGGACGTGGTGTCAGTTGACAATCTCATCATTATAAGCAAGCTTTTATGTTATACTTAAAAGCTTTCAATCTCTTTGTCATACCAATTATTTTTTACTTAGACAAAAGAGTCTCATTTTATAGGAAAATATCTGATAGATTAATAATATTTCACATGTCCACCGTCCCATTCTAAGAATTGCTCAGTACTTTACACACATTAATGAATTAAACTTTCCAGTAACCTTATGAGAAGCTGTAATTATTATACAGACATGGAAACAGTGGCACAGAGAAATAAAAATAAGTTCAGACAGCTTATTTGGAGCAAGAAAGGGAACAAATCCCACAGTCTTAGTCTTCCATTCTGACCACTAGGTCATGACTTTTGCTCAAAGAGGGGAAGCTTAACCCTTTTTCTCTCATCTTGGCTTAGGTAAGCAATGGTTTCTCATATTCTTCTCATCTCGTTATTAAGGGAAAGCTTAACTTTCTCTAGTAATCTATACTCCTGTCCTTACTCAATGCCTTGATGGGGCTACCTGAAAACAGAGGCTAGACAAAATAAGGAGGATAAAAGTGGGTATTTATTGAAGGGCCTTTAGGTACACTTTGGGCAGTCAAAAGCCTTCAGAGAAGGCTTCACTCAAAATGGACAACGGGTCACGAGTTTTTCATACTTTTATAAGTTTGGTCCATTTGCATATCAGGGTTAATTCTCCAATTACAATTTCAGGTAATGAAGTCATTACCCCAAATTTGTTCCCCCCTTTTAGAGGTTTTGTTTACATATTTCAAGGCCTGAGACAGTAAGGTGTCCTTGAAGTCCAGGCCTAGAGAGGATTTGTTTTGTCTGACCAGGATGGGAGAACAGTAGCTAACAGGCTATGTGGAGTTTTAGAGTTACACACTAAAGCATTACAGGATCTGAAAAATATAAAAAACTGAAATCCTAATGCAACAATTCTACTGGCTAAGGAAGAAGTCAAAAGAAAAAGGAGAGCGTGAGGGGAAGACTTCAAATCCCATAAAATAGATGCATGTCTGTCTGTCTTGCTCTCTTCCTTTCTCTTTCCCTTTCTTTATTTCTTCCTGTCTTCTAAATCCTTCTTAAATGAATAGGTTGAACAGGCAGCCTTTCAAAACAAGGAAGGCTTAAGGTGCCTGCAGTGTGAACTCTTTCAGATTCTTTGGACAACCTTGCATGAAATTTCATGAGATGACCATTCATCCCATGGCCTCATGCAGCCCTTTACATGTGTCAGCAGTGCTTAGGGCCAAGGTTGATCCCACCTAACTTCAGGAGTTTTTCAAAATCACCGGTGTCAAGGCCTTAGTCTCTTTAAACACAGTTCATCATCAATGGAGAGACGAAAGAATCTCCAAAGAGAAGTTCCCAGTTGTGCTGAGTTTCTTTCTAAGGAGAAAAGGGTCTCCCTCCACACATGACAAAGGAAACTTGGTTGACCAAGCTTCTCATTTAGGGTAATTAGAGAAATGTGTAAAATCAGAGAGGTGCTGCATGATTTAGTGCAGAGCACTGACTGAATGTGTATGAAAAACTTTATAGTACATTCAATGAAGGCTAAGTCATAGCTGATCTTTTGGCACTGGAAACAGATGTGCCCGTATGTCAGTGCAGGTATGTAGCACCCTCCTGCTCTGAACCACTGCATTTCATCATCACATCTATAAAGGGATACAAGTTTTTCCTGCATATGCAGGTTAACTTTGTGGGAGGAAATGACAAGCTGAATTACATCAGGCTCTTAAGTTTTCTTTTTTAACTCTGATGCATAGGATGAAGCAAAACAGCATTGCGGGTGAGCGGGAAGATGTGCAGAAATCAACAGATGAGTATATCACGAAGTGAGAAAAATCATAGGGTAACATTCCTCCTGTAAAATTGCTAAGACACTGGTAAATTAGATTTCTAGGTTACGTTAGTGACTCAAAGAAAATGCAGAAACACTGTTGTTTACCTGTGTTCTGAGAATTAACGCTGCAATCTGACATTAATATTTTTAAAATACTTTAGAAGATATTCCCTGTGTAATATTTTACTCTAAACTTAAACAATTCTTCAAGGACTTTGTAATCAAAAGTGCTGAGATTACCATTAGAACCATTTTATCTTAGCTATCCTACCTTGAAGTTTAGTATGGAAACTCAAGAGAAAAATTCTGCATTTTCCATTTTATTAAAAAAAACTTAAGGAAAGTTTAAAAATACAGAATATAACTTTCCTTTGGTTCTGTACCCAGGCCTTTATATTCATAACTTTTTGCCCTTCCTGCTGCGTGCAGTAGATATGCACATATGCCAATTGATTGGATCACCACAGAACAGGACAAACTGCAATGGAATGTGCTTGTTCATTTAGTCAAAACTATTTGGTTCACTTTGCTACAGACAGCTGTCAACTGATGAAACTCAGCTTAGTCAGAAGGAGAAATGAGAGACTAAACAGATACGGGGCAGGAAAGCTGTACTAAATTTATGATTTTAAACCAGAAAAAAACAGGATTTCCTGGAGGTCCTGGTTAGAGGCAATTAGAAATTATTTTAAATGGAAGTTTTACTTGTTGAATACCATCAATTTTTAGTGATAAGAAATATAATTTTTTTTATTTGTGTTGAAACACAGTTACTTAGTGCATGTCATAATTGCAATTCTTACTCTTGTCAATCGTATTCTCCAACATAATATCAGTATTTGCACTTGGGCTGATTTTTAATGATGTAATTTATGATTCTGAAAGGCAAGTGGAATTGAAGAACTGAATTAGAAGAATATTTCAAACATTCTCATATTTTATAAAAAAAAAATTTCTCATGAAAGTTAGCATTAATGTAAATTATACGATGTACAGACATCAAAGTCAGAAACCACCAATGTCTTGGAAACGTTGCTGAAAACTGTCTAAGAATGTATTTTAAAAAAAGAACAACATTTCATGCAAATCAAGAAAAATTTTCTTGATTCTAAAATCCCAGTAAATCTCAATGATCTAGTAATTACATATATATATTTATCCGAAAATGAAACTTTAGGCAGTATGTGGTAAAATATGATATTGATTTGCATATGTCCTAACAAGGATTTCAGAGGATTAGGTCATTATGTTTGACGTGGAGAAGAAACTGCAGATAGAAATAGTATAAGAATATACGCTGTTATTTATGGGAGCTGGAATAGATTCTGTACTGTAGTTTCAGTAAGAGAACACAGGGAATTAAAAAAAGTTTGCAGAATTGTATTTATCTTTTTGTTTTATTCCTTCTTTTGATATTTTGGGGTTTGGTAAGCCCTTGTACAATACTGTTAAGCATTTATTTTTTTGTTTTCATAAAACAGTAATCTGCACAAACCATATCTATGTTGAGAAGACAAATCAGGCTCTTTCTGTTCAATGCATAGGTTATTTTTTTCTTACAGAAAAGGAAGAGTATTTAGTTGCACCTCGTTTGTAACTGAATATGGCAAAATTTTTTTTTCATTGATAGAAAAGAAAAAATAGATTAAAAATTGATTCATGTAATCAATTTGAAGGAATCAAACTTCTGTGCTGAATACGCTTACAGGTTTCTGTGTATATGATACACTTGCAGGAGAGGAATAGCATCGGTCACTTTTCCTGATGTCCAGTAAGTTGCAGGAATGCTTCACAGACCAATCCTATGCATCCTTCTCTCTCAGTTTCTGCCTCATTTCCATCTTTTAGCTGATTTTTTTCCAGTAAAGTTAGATTGAAGTAGGCAGCATGACTTAGCCTTGAATTCCGTATCAGTCATAAATTTCCTAATACTTCACTATACAGAAGAAACAGTAATGAACATGTAGTGTGTTTACTCTCTCATGACAAGAGTTACGTTTTTGTGGAAATTTGCCTGATATGTTGATAAATAGTTACAATTCTATATTGAAAATATACAGGTAATTTACCTTCCAGTTTTACTGCTTTGAAAGGGGGGTTTTACTCCATGCTAGACCCTACTTACCATGGCATGTTTCAGACTGGGCTCAAAGCCCTTTGATGGTCAATTCTTTGGGTTTTTTGTGCTGCCACTGATTTCATTGCCAGTCTCTGATGATGTATGCTGGAGCCTTGGCCAGTCAAAGATGACAGAAACGTATTTATATTTATAGGCAAAAGGTTGGAGCAGTAGTTCCTGAGACTTTTCCTGTTGTCACACCACCTTCAGGCTGATAATTTACCATGATTTAAAAACTAAATAGCATATGACATTAACTTGGTTTGCAACTCTTTTGTGCTTTTACAAAATGGCACTGGACCTGAATGGAGAAAATTATTGGAGGGACCAGGTAGGAAGGAGATGAGAAGGAAATAGCCATATGTGATAAATAGGTAGCAGGTAGGAGAGTCTTGAAGAGATTGTGTCTTGATTAAGGGTTGTCAGAAGATGAAGTCCAAGGAACAGTATAAGGTGTTGAAAGTAATAGGAAAGAGATCTTCAATAGAGATTTTGAGGTTAATGAGGAAAGGAATGGGGATGAGGACAAAGAAGAAAAAAAAATAAAGACAGATGGCCTCAATTAGCTCTTTTAAAAATTCTCTGAGATACTTGACAGAGATGGAAAGAAAAGCTAAAAGTGCAGAACAGCTTTTACAGGTCTGTGTCTCCAAGAGAAAAGCTTTAATAGCTGTAACTAACATTTATTATCTCAATTTTAGTGGTGTGCTTGACATACATTCAGTGAAACCACAGTTATATCAGGTTGGCCTAACAGTCAATAGTGTACATGAAAGGTGAGTGCTCATTATTTTGCTTTTCAAAAAATCTTTCCAAGTGAGCTGCTTTTGATCAAAGACACATAATTAAAGAATTAAGCAAGTTTACATCTAATAGACTGCCTGCAGTTCTCCATTACATTTTTACCAAGTGATAGTCTACTTTACATGATTGTCTATTATACTCATCAGGAAACTAAGCAAGCTGATTGTGTTTCTCTGAGAGGAAAGTAAATATAAGCTAGAAAAGGTGACTAATGCTTTAATGAGATGAGTGTGGTGCATACTCACAGCCTGCTTTTCTTCATTTAGCACGTGCATCAACTTCTAAATTATCTTCAGCTTTCACATGGCATAATGATCTTTTGCCATTTTGGTTGCGCTTCACTCAGTGTTGGCCGGTCATGGAGATGGCTGGTGTTCTGCAAGAGGCTTCTTTCTCCCTGACAACAAAAGTAACAGTGATTAGTTCAGCTTCTTAGTTGGGGCTCTATGCTATAACCCAGCTTGACATCATAAAGGCAACATTTTTTACGGTTTTTTATTTTCCTTCTTCTTCATTCTCTCTCCCTTCTGTCTCTTCTGGAATGCTTTCTGAGCAAATTCTTTGCTTGAGGAGGAATGTGACATTCTTTTGCACTGGTTGATAAATATTTATGCCTGAGAACAGCATAAAGCTCTCTTTTGGATGCTTTCCCATTTTACACTGTGCTGGCTTTTGGCCTGATCTCTGTATTTAGAAAACACTGTGTATTACCTGCATGCTTTCTTGACTCGATTTCCTATTTCTAATGGGTCTGCAGCCAGTACTGCATGAGAACTGTATTGCAATATTTTCAATGAATTGTCAGGATACTTGAATAAAGCAAAATGAAAAATAGGTGGCTTCTTTTCTAGTTGTATAAGCACATTTTAAGGAGAACTTTATAGATATGCCTGGAAAGGATATAATACACAGAGCATGAAAACATTTTTAAGCACTTCAATACTCTGGTAAAACTGAACAACTATGAATGGAATTAGAAATAGCAAAACATTAAAACTCCTGTGGCAGTAATAATATAACCCCATTTCACAATCATGGTTTTTTTTTCCTTCCCCTTTTCTACAATGTATTTCTGATTTTTGCTTGTTGGTAAACAAACTCTGTGTACATCCAATGAAATATATTTTCATTATTAAAGAAATTGTTCTGCCAATTTGTAGATCATTTGAGATCTACAAATGTAGAGCATTTGTAGCTCTCCTGAGCTCGGGCCACTGCTATGGGTCAGCATGTACCAACAAAGATGATGAGGGAACTCCCTGAGCTTCAGACCAATGTTTGATGTCAGCCAGCTCGGCTGCAGGGTGGATTAGGCTGGCTAGCCTTCACGGCTGCATGAGCCACATTTCCAACATCTCCAAGTGGGCAAGATTCAGAACTG
The DNA here is from genome assembly GCA_013397915.1 of Daphoenositta chrysoptera. Lineage (NCBI taxonomy): Eukaryota > Metazoa > Chordata > Aves > Passeriformes > Daphoenositta > Daphoenositta chrysoptera. The sequence continues at coordinate 626,703 of VZRO01005758.1, read as the reverse complement.
AGTGATGTGGGCTTAGCGGGGCTTCTTTGAAGGGTTACTCTGAAAGCAGCCCTCAAGTGGATTATTAAAATGCTCCTGATTTCTGCTGTGCTGTGGAGTAGGACTGGGTTAGGTGTCCAGCTCAGTACTGGAGTGGACTGCAGTGTTGCTTGCACAACCTGGCTGCTTCACTTTCTCTGACAGAGAATTTGGATTATCCCAAAATCTTCATGTCGACAGACTGGCCTCATACTGCAGTCCCAGCATGGGAACCAGATGTGAATTGCTCGTTAACTGTATGTGGCTACCAGTTTGTCATCTTGAGCTAGTGCTGATCACTGACAATGCTGTGAAAACTTTGTGATTATGTACCTAATGGGGCAGTGTGATCTGTGTGTGTGTGCATACACACCAACATATGTATGCACTCCTAAAAATAGCTTACAGGATTCAGACTTTAGTTAAAGATAAAAATTTCACTTTGATGTAGAATCTAGAGTGTGACTGCTGGGGCAGGAATCTTCATGCCAGCATTTAGATTTAAAGAAAATTTTAGTTGAACATTTATTTTAATGTAATTGTTTTTATATTTTTATTTTCTGCATTTTGTTGTGGTTTTTTTTCCAGATATGAGAGAAAGGAAATAGTTTTGCTTATTTTACAATTTAATCATCAGAAAATCACAAATAACAGAATGGTTGGGGTTAGAAAGGATTCCTGGAGATCATCTATTCCAACCTCCCTGGTAAAGCAGGTTCACCTAGAGCTGGTAGCACAGGATTGTGTCCAGGCAGGTTTTGAGTATCTCCAGAGAAAGAGACTCAACAGCCTCTCTAGGCAGCCTGTTCCAATGCTCTGTCACCCTGAAAGGAAAGCAGTCTTTCCTTGTATTCAGGTGGGACTTCATGTGTTTTAGTTTGTGCCCTCTGCCACTTGTCCTTTCACTGGGCACCAGTGAAAAGATCTTGGCCCCATTCTCTTGATGCCTGCATTTAACATATTTGTGGGCATTGATAGATTTCCTCCATCATCTCTTCCACAGGATAAACAAGCCCAACTCTCTCAGCCTTTCCTCATAAGGGAGATACTCCAGTTCCTTCATCATCTTTGTTGCCCTCCACTGGACCCTCTCCTTGTCCTTCTTGAAATGAGCAGCCCAGAACTGGACATAGGTGATTTCACACCAGGGCTGAGTAGAGGGGCAGGAGCACCTCCCATGGCCTTCTGGCTATGCTCTTCTTAATGCACCCCGGGATACCACTGGCCTTTTTTCATGAACAACTTGCTGTTCACCAGGACTCCCAGGTCTTTCTCCACAGAACTGCTTTCCAGCAGGTCAACACTGTTCTGGTTCATGGGGTTATTCTTCCCTGCATGCAGGATCCTACACCTGCCTTTGCTGAACTTCCGTATGTTCCTCTCCACCCAGCTCTCCATCCTGTCTAGCTCACTTAATGTCAGACGTACCATCCTTAATTGGGATGAAATTATCATTTTGCTGGAGACAACTGGTTGGACTTGGAGTGAAATTTCAACTTTTTACTATGCTGTTCTTTTTCTGGGTAACGTGATTGCTAAGTTTCATTCACTTTGGAAGAACCATTGAATGTGCTGAGTTGGAAGGGATGTGTCAGGATCACCAAGTCCAACTCATGGCCCTGCATAGGACACCCCACAAATCATACCACACACCTGAGAACATTGTCCAAATGCTTCTGGAACTCTGTCAGGCTGGTGCTGTGTCCCTGGGGAGCCCGTTACAGTGCTCTGGAACTGACCTCTGGATGAAAGACTTTTTCCTGTTATCTAACCTAAACCACCCCCACGGTTTAGCTTCATGCTGTTTCCTTGAGTCTTTTCACTGGTCACATTTGATACTTGCCCTTCTGCTTCCCCTCATGAGGATGTTGAAGGCTGCAATGTGGTCCCACTTCAGAGAAGGTTAATAGGGCAAGATGTGTACCTGTGTATGCTGTAGTGAAAAAATTGTTGTAGGAGGAAAAAAAAGGGATTAATTTAGAAATAAAAAGGGGAAGAGATTAAGTATGTAAAACAATAAAACATGGAAATATTTTAACATTACTGGACGAATTACTATTATTTTCTCAGAGTTGCATTTCTCCCTGTGTCTGATGCAAAAGAAGTGTTGGTCTATTTGGTTTTTGCAGACCATCGCTCTGTGTTTCAGTGACTCAATTAAAATTTACCTCATGCAAATTGTTTCAGGAGCAGATGTGCCTGCCAAACTGGGCAGAACATGTTCAGTGAGGTCACAAAGAAGATGGTTCTTCATTATGATCTGCCAAAATCTTAGCAGATCATCACTGAGCATGTCCAGATGTGAAATTTCAGTCACTGATTTTTTGCATTGTATATTTTATTTCCTGCATTCTAGTCTCTACTGATGGGTGAAATAAATTCTTCGCCTGTCAGCCAAGCAGAGTATCAAGTTGATGTCTCTTGTTTATAACATGTTGGGGGTTTTTGTTGTTTTTTTCTGGAAAGAAAATAGGGTAGATGTATATGTATATGTATTTTTAAATCAGGATAGAGTGTCCTATGAGCCAGGCTGATACTGAGGGGTTGAGGGAGATGGTGTATGGTATAGAGCAATTTGCACATAATGTGCTGTGGTTTCTTCATTATAAAGTTCTACTAATTATGTGTTTTCACCCCTCCCAATCACTGTCTCTTGTCATGTCAAATTAGTGAGTGTTAGGAAGACGTTTCTGGGTTTTGTTTGAATTACTTTTGGGCTGAGAATGAGCTCTGACAGTTTAAACTGAAGCTGAATTTTTAAAAACCATTAAAATCTGGAAACAAGGGGAAACCTTTTAGCAATTTTGAAGGGTCAGGGAAAGCTTAAAAAAAAATCACTTCTGCCTGAAAAATAAGTACCTAAAGATCAACTATGATTATAGTAACTACAGAAGATCTGAGGAAAAAAAGCCCTTCTCAGGTTCTTGTCTTTCAGAAACCTGGTGGTATATCATATATAAGGCTTTCCATGCTTTCTTAGGGTTCCAATCTTTAGGTAAACAAACAAACAAAAAACCAAACAAAACAAACAAACAAACAAACAAAAAACACCAAAAAAACCCCAACCAAGCAATCAAAACTAAACCAACCAAAAAAACACATGCAAAAATATGCCAGACATCATCTGCTGGTAGAGTTGGTAGAAGCAATGAATATCTACTCTTTTTTTTGCCATTGTTTAGTTTCTCACTTCCAGTAAGAATTCTTGTAGGTAAATAATTGCACAACGGAGATTTTATTATTGCTTCATGACTTAAAATCTTACTTGTAAAAACACTTGGTTTTAGTATACATAGTCTTTTAGGCAGCCCTCAGATTTTTTATGTGCTGTAACATATCTGAGAGAAAAATAAATGGTTTCTGAGACATTGAAAACCATGCCTGCTTGTATTAGGATATACATTTTTCACCTTCAAATTTTATGCATGTATGGGTTAATTAAGAGTGTAATATGAAATAAATCCCTGGCAGTGCCCATGTTTTAGTTGCAAGAGCAATAACTTGAGTGATTTCCTTTAGATTTTAGAAGAATAAATTTGAATCTCAGGCATTGGTCATGAAATCATTTATACTGGATAATACATTACCAGAGGAAAAAAAAATGCAAACAAGCAGGGAAACAAACCTATATACTTCCTGGCTTTTTTTCTATTGTTTGATCAGATTTTTTTCAGATCACTTAAGATTGATAAATTTTAGCTCCCTTCTCATCTGACATGCATTTCATATTGATTGAATGACTATCCATTGAGTAAAAGAAATATTGTTGGCAGAATTTCTAGCCAGATATCTTGCTGTTGATCAGAAGACAGGCTGATTGTGTCTGTCAGATAAAGAAAAAGACTCTGTGTTTTCAATATAGCTTCATCGTGGACTATTATTTCTTCATTAACTTGTTAAACGAGAAAAAGCATCTATGAGTTGTTTTTTTTTTCTCCTCAGGCATCCATGCACAAAATGAGTATGAGCCAAAAGGGAAAAGAGGGTGAGTGAAGGGAAGAAAAAGAACTAGTGAACAGGGAAATGAGTAAATCATAGACAAAGAATATCCATATTTTTTGTATTTCATCCATGATTTCAAAATCAGAAATGACCTTCTGAAGGCTGAAATGAGTAGGCATCTTAAGCAAGGTTCATTTGAGGAAAAAATGGGCAGTTAACAACACAGAGTAGCAATGACTATGCAATAGCTCCTCAGGGACTTCTGATGAAGTCATGCAAGATAATTTTATATTACATAAAGAATATTAGATCAAATCTTTTGGGTCAAATATCTTAAGACTCTTATTAAGTATTTTTTTCCCCTGTACGACTGTGGCATGCATGACTGATCACCTTTCTTGTAGCAGGCTAGAACTCAGATGGTTTTTAGAAAGGCCCTTAGGGCTATGAAGCTGTTTCTGTTTGACAGTCATGGTCTGGATTCCCTCATTTATATTTAACTGTAATCATCAGCTTTGAGAGGAGTTTCTAATTTTAAACACATGGTACTCCCTCCACCCTCTCCTTTTGTCCTCAGGAAAGCTATAATTTGCTTGGGTGCATCTCTGCTTTAGCTACCAATACATTTGAGCCCCAGAGTAGACTTCACACGTGAAAACTGTGCTACCAAAAACTGTTACTTTCTTGTCTTTTTGTTTGTTTGTGATTGCTCATTTTTTCTTCTTCTTTTTAAAAATTACTTCTCCTGGATCCTGAGTATCATCCAAGCCAATTTATACTCTTTCCATTATGGGCCTTAATAAAATATCACTTTAATATTAGTATTATGATGCCTACTATCTTTCTTACAAATTTATCTCAAAGTTGAACCAATAATTGCTTAAACAACAAATTAGAAATGCAATTAATTGTCATTTCTTGAACTGATATAGACTCAATGAGATGTCTCTTCTTGAACTATATATGAAATAGAGGGATTTAAATAAAACCCTAAACAACCAACCACAAAACCACATCCACATAACTATCCATATCTATGCTAGCAATGTTTAATCCAAACTAAAGTCAGATACGCACTGCTTAATTAATTGACCACAAATCAATAAAAGTTTATGTATAAATAAAACTTTACTGCAAAATGATAGCATTTACTTAAAAGTCCATGTATTTAAAGAGCAAAAAGCTTTGTAAACTCTCTTCCTTTAGTCTTGGTACAATGCTAACCCCAGAGGGAGGGAAGAATGAAGGGCAACAGGGCTTGTTTGTGTTTGTACAGAATGTTATCCTTTTAACAAAGACCAACACAAAACATACAAATCCATATGTTTGGATTTATTGCTGCTACATTAATTATTCATGTGCTCACAGTGTGACACAGAGGGAAATAATATAAAATTATATAAAAAAATAATTTCAGGACTGGCATCTTTTTCTTTAGTTAGAAATCCTAAACTCTAATCTGATTTTTATGAGAGTATATTTTACTTAACAGTTTGTGAGAGAGACCATTGAGAAAACTCTTCCCTATTACTACGTTCACCAATGTCTCTAAGAGTTTATGTCAACCACAGAATTTCAAACCAGAAGTGAGATTTTCCAGCTTTGTGAAACAATTTCATTTTTTTTTACTTTTTTGGCACCCATTTTGTGGTGAGGCAGATAATATCATGGATAAATCTGCCACAGAACCTATATCTTGCAACGTTCAATATTCTCATAAACCTGTCTAAGTTTGAGTATCTTAATGCCTAGTCTGTAGTCAACAAAATCTAGAGAGCCATTCAGCATAAAATAAATGCCTTTATTTGGTCATGTGAATAACTCCCTAAATTCTTTGTATTGCATGAACAAAAGGTTCTGCTTGGTTATTTCCCAGTAGCCACCTAATATACCTGAGTTACTCTACAATGTCAAAAGCATCATCCTGAGGCCTGCGTTTTTGGCAGAAGACTTGCCTTTTTGGGTCACCAGCTGGAGGCTGGGGAGCCTAAGGGCACTTGAGAAAGCACTAGATACCTGTGCTTGACCTACTGAATAGGAGCCTGGACTAAGATATCAACATTTAGTCCAGAGTTCAAGTCAACTCTAACTCTGCCTAAATATGGGTTGTCATGAAGTGTCTAGTTTGGCTCATACTTGCTGGGATCCTTGAGGTCTGCTGTTTTTTCAGACAGTCTAGCCATTAGTCCTGGGAATTTGGAAATAAGCAACCATTCCCTCACCTGCATAATATGCTGAAGCCCTGTAGTTATTTAGTGTCCCACTGATGGCCAAACATACGTTTTGTAATAGTGTTCGCCAGAGGTGAAGCTACATTTCAAACCTGTATCTCTGAGGTGTCATGGAATTTCTCAAGTTTTCAGAAAGCATTTGTTTTGGAGTAAGGCTGTCCCAGTCCCTTCTGCTGCAGATATTACACTTGGTAATCAGTCTTTTAATAGTCAAGAAGGCTACAGAGATGATGCATGTCTTACAGCTTTAATGCTAAGGCATTCACAGTCTAGATCCAGGCTCTGCTTCATGTTAGCACAGGGAACTTGAAAACAGACATCCTACTTCTTTTTTTGACTCTTCCTCTTATGGAGTCATTGGCTGTTGTGTATGTGCTAACAAACAAGTTCACAGGTAGTCTGTTCCTGCTGCCAAAACTATTCCAGCATCTATTTTTACATATACTTCCTCGAGTGTGATAACTTTTGAGGTGCAAAAGAAATGAACTGGCTGATCTCCTGGCGTCTGATCACCAGACATTTTTGGCATATCAAGACTTTGTTGCCTGCTTGTTATTCAGCAAAAATGTGACTTCTCTGTGGCTTCAGATCATTAAGGGATTAGGAAATAATTTAACAGGACTTTTGAGCATCCCATTGGCATCTTCTTATTATGGATTTAGACTTAACTCTGCAAAAGTAAGTACACACAAATAATACCTTCTATTTCTGCTTCAGCTTCTAAATCCCTCTATACTTAAGCAAATGCATAAGAGATATATGTTTGACTGTCTTTGCAGACCTGGTCTTTGCAGGCCCTGAGAAATTGCACTCAGATATAAGACTTCTGAAAAATAATCAATTAGCTTGAGAAGTGTGGGTTTTCAAAAAATTGGGGCACCTAAAATAAGTATAGTGCCTAATTATGCAATTGACTACCTTTAGTTTGCCCCACTTGTAAAATATTATCCTGAAAGATTCCTTTTCTTGATTTCCCCACTGGTAAAAATAACATACGGTTTTGATGTCCTTTAGAAATATTTAACTTATTTTACAGAAATGTATAAGAATATAAGTGAATAAAGTAACAAAATGCCTTTCTACAGAGATGTACAGGAAACTTAAAATGACTGTACCAAATGTTCTTGAGGACTTTCCACTGATCAGTGTTACTTGTATTTGTTAGTGGAGAGAATTCACAACATACATCATTGAATCTCATCATCTATCTAACCAAAGACATCGTTTAAACAGACAGAAAGTGTTCAGCTTCTTCATTGTTACTGGGGCAATTTTTATTGGAATCATCATAGGGTATCCACATGCCTGAGAAATTCATTTTGCTGTCAGACAGCACGTGTAAGTGAAGTAGAATTTTCTTGTAAAGATTACTGCAAATTGATATAAATTAAGGTCTGCTTTTTGAGAAGAACAAAGTTAATCGAAGTGGGATTAAAGCTATAGGTTCCTCTCATTTAGTAGAAGTGCTTCACTGATTTGTTATGTAATGGGTTATTTGATGTACTGTATGGAGAGTGATGTAGGTCACTTTCAGCACACAGTGCTGAAGATTTGAAGAAAAAAAAAGGGAAAATACCAGTGCTTTCTAGTTTCCCAAATACCATGTGAGAATACTTGTAATGAACACAACCCTTCTACCCCCACTCTCCAAACTTCTTGCATTATTTCAAGGCATTCGTTTCTTTTTATATTTTCCTTATGTCACAGCCCTAACATTCAGTTAGAAAAGCCTCTCAGGAAGATGGCTTTCACTTTGTTTCTTATCAGAAATTATGTTAGCACCATCTCATTTGACCAGCAAATTTGTTTTCGGTAAGTATGAGCCTCAATTTTATCTCATATGACAGTAACCCATATTTCTGGTGATGGCTTCAAAATACTTGAAGTGATATTGTCCTTCCCTGTGTTTTGTCTGTCTGGTTTTGGTTTGTGTTTTTATGCTTGCTGATTCCGTGCATTTCTATATGATTTCACTGCTCTTGAAAAAGGTCCTTCAATGGTTTTAAAAAGAAACATAATGCCTAAAGTCTCTGACTTTAAAAGATTATTACCACTCATGGAGCTTTTTTTAAGTTTTCAGCTTCTGTTCAAATCCAAGTTACCACGTGTAAGTCTCAAAATGCATCCACATGAATGGGTATGAAAGAATGAAAGGTCAGTTCAATGGCTAGAGAAAACAAGTGTAGGTCCCAGCTCTCACTTGAAAAATATCTGTACTAAAATATTTTAATTCAAGTACCTACATATCAGTAGGTGTCTAACTTCCAATTATCATTGATGGAGCTCTAGCATTTGACTTAGTTATCCACTCATGGGCATTTCTTGTCATGATATCAGAGTCTTCAAAATAGTGGAGTTGCTGTGGCTGATATGAGATAAAATGTGCAAGACTTGTGCCCTCTGAGAGGGCCAGAGGGAGGGGAAGCAGAACCCCCTGTGCTATTTCAGAAAGCACAGGAGACTTTTGCATGAAAAACGCAGCAAACCCTACTCTAGTCAAGGGAGTACAAGGAGAAATTCTTACCTAGTGTTAAGTGTCTACTTTAGGGTGAGCTGAACTGCCTTGAACTATCTGGCTGTATTGATTATATTGATTAAACTGGGAACATTGGATCCTACACTAAAAGACATCATAAGACACCATTTCTGAAAATGCAAATTTGAACTTCTTTTGGCTGTTTCAGCAGAGAGGCAAAGGCTGGCAACAGCCTTTTAGCATAGAGGGATATAAGGGATTTTTAGCAAGGGATTATACTGAAAACAAAATTATCCTCTTGCATCCACATAAATGATCAGATACATTAGTAAATGTTATAAAGCAGTTTGTCAGTGGTCTCATCTCTCTTGTTGGGTAAAGCATCTGATTCACACAGGAACAGTTCATAGAATCTGAATCACAGAATCAAGTTTGTTGGAAAAAACTTTTAAGGTTATCAAGTCCAACCATTAACTGAGCACTGCCGAGTCCACCACTAAACCATGCCTGTAAGTGCCACCCCTACACATCTTTTAAATACTTGAACCATCAACCACCAGTGAGTGCTCCCTTTTGTTCAAGAACATTATTGGTCTGAGTATTTGGGTCAGTTTTAAAATGTGTAATATAAAAATTTATATGCTTACTGGACTGGTTTTCCTGACTAAGTTATATATTTATCATGAGAAAGTAAGAATCTTCTTATGAGTTCGTGCTCTAAATGAGTAATTTGTATATGCAATTCTTATTGTAAAGGCTACTGATGGAAAAATCCTCCAAGACTTTTTTTCCCTAGAATGTGCTATAAAATAGCAATAAACATGAAAGGAATGAATACTTGTATACACATGATTTAAAAAGAAATAATAAGGAACTAGTTTGGTAAAAACAAAAAATTGAATTTCAAGTGCCTGTTTAAATGAGCTCTTAAAATTAATTAGAGATCGAATTATTTTAAAATATGTCTAATCTGGACAAGTATTCTGCCAAAATTTTTCTCATATCAGGGTAATGAGAACCTGATAAACTCTAGTTTGGAAATAAAATTTTGTTTCATTATATGAAACATAAAGGAACTTTGCTACACATAAAATATTACTGAAAAACTATTTCCTGAGAAGCTTCTCTACCTTAAGTATGTATCCATGCATACTCATATCAGATGGTACATGAGTTACAGAGCATTCTTATCTCTTACAAGGAGATTTTAGAGATTAATTTCTTAGACTCAGAATTTATATCAGGGTATATAAAAATAATTCAGTTTTCCTTAAAAAAAAGTTATAAGTGGCTATATCTAAAGCTGTACACAGTGCATTTCCTTTCTTTATTGTTTAAAAAAAATCTTGTTTGAAATCATACATAATTATTTCAGTTTTGAATGCAGCCTGACTAACACATGGTTTTTTATGGCAAAAGACTCAAAATAGGCCTATCTAAATAAATCTACTGTTTCATTAAATTGTTTCTGGAAAGCACGGCCTAATTAGTACACCACCCTTGTAGCTGGTTTCAGACAAAGTGATACTGACTTTAAATGGCCATTTTAATCTAGGAATTGGAAAATTAACATGGTTTTAAGATAAAATTAACGTCATCAGTTAAGAAGTCGTTTGCAAAATGGCAAGGAGAAATTTCTCATTAGAAAACAAAATTCTTTGTGGCAGTGTCGCTCAGTGGGAGCTGAAGGGTTGTCCCAAGCCTGGTGAAAGAATGGGCATTTCTCATTTCCTTCTGTCTGACTGGAGTGAATTGCATCCTGGACTGGAGTGAATGTCTGGTTTTGGTCAAGGTTTGAGGTCATAATAGGATATAATGAGAACTGAGTTTTTTGTTCATTATGAAACAAAGTGCAACTTGAAAAAGGCTCCATACTCACCTCAGTGTATGGATAATCTTGCCTTCTTTATTCACAGCAACAGAGTCTTACTGTGCTGTTTCATTGCCACATTGTGACACTGTTAGGATTCACAGCATGGCCTGTGTTTTCTATCCCTCTGAAATTGTATAGTGATAGTCATGGTTCACAATAGCTACATCATCTAATTTCATCCATTTAAAAGTCTCATGTCCCTGAGATGATGGACAAAACCTTCAAATTCAGTTAAATATAAAGAAGAATTAATCACCTGATTGGAGTCTACAGAAAGTTAAGCATATTTTTGGTTATTTGCAATGATTCTGTATCAAATTTCATATGTATTAAAATTCGGAAACTAGGGCAGAGTTAGTATCCCTCCATGTTTACGTGTAAGTATGAAGGTACTCTGTCTTGCCGAATGTGAATGGATGTGAACTCTGACTTACAGTGTGTGAAATCCACCATGTTTAGTGGGTACATTTGTATATTCGCTATCTAGTCAAAGACTGAGTTGTCGATTCACCCAATAGCCAGTAATTTTGAAAGCAAACCCCTTATTTTTCTGCAGAGAATTTGGTAGGGTTCTAAAAGATAGTCTTCCTCTTACTGAAAGTATTTACTTCACATAAGCCAAATCTCTGACTTGCTCTTTAGTTTTGTATGCAAAAGAAGCAGTTTAGTTTTCCTACAACTCACACAGGACAGATCTAGAACAATTCAAACAGGGTAGATCTTTACTCCCTCTTTTATTGCTCCCAGGGTGCTTCTTCATCTGTAATATTAAGGTGTTACGTATTACAAAGAGGGTATTATGGTGCCCTCTGTTCTCTTCCCTGTATTCTGTTATCATGGACCTCTGGTGTAGTGAGAAGTGTTCTCCCTCCCTTGAGTCACCCATAGATGAATTTAAAGGATGTCCACTCAGTCCCTCCCCAGCAGCCACAGCTCTTATTCCTCTCTTATTTCCTTAGCAGTTCTTGTTTCTCTCCCCCTTCTTCTTTGGTGACTCTCCCCAAGTCCTCTGCACCTAATCCAAAGCTTGGTCCTATTTTTAATTTTTCACTTCTCCTATTTTTGACGGGCATGGTGAGAGAAAATGCCTGTCCCATCAAATTTACTTTTATTTTGTAATGATCTAAGGCTGTGATTATTTTCCTTGATGTCCTACTCATGTTGGTCTGTAATAACCACTGATTTCCTGGCTTCTACTGCCCGTGGCCACTTGGTCATCAGCTGTGGAGGAAGCCTTGCAGTGGTGTGTACCTGGAAGTGAGCTCCTTCCTGGTTTGGCTGCTAATTAATTGTGAAGGGGGGTTCCCATTAGAGGCATGATGTTGATGTGTCTTCCCAAGGTATTAGGAATGGCTTGCCTGAGTCCACTGGCATGCATACTCACTCAGGCAGATCTTTCCATCATACCTAAGCATCACTGTCCACAACTGATGTTTTGCTATTGAGATGAAAAACATGTCTTATTCACAGATGAATTAATGTGTTTTCAAACTAGATCAAAAGCCGGTAATAGTCTTTAACTATAAACTATATAGTTTTGAGTGAAAGCCACAGGTGGATCAGTTTAATTAAGATTACAGTCACATTTGGGATTACTTGCAAAAGCTGGAGAAAAACAATAGGTGATTTATTATTTCTAATTACCAATATACATAATAATAATAATATTTTTGGAAAAAAAAGTCAGTATTTTTAGTAGTTAGCAATTTTGTTTACTTGATTCTTTGAGAGACCAAAAGCAAAGTTTTAAAATAATTTTCATAACCATTGTGCTTTGACACTGACTATGTGGAGTTCGCAAACCCATTGTGCATTTCACAATACCTGAGTGCAAAAGTCAACTGAGGCCCTTCCATTTTGAATGAAGGTAAGCTACTAAAAATGCTGAAATCTTGTTTTCATTATTGATTTACAGAGACCCTAAAATAATATGAAATGCCAGAATTATGAATTAAATATTCTAATGTCAGGAAAGGTAATGAGCACATCCTGTAAGTGATAGTGGCTGCCACTACACATTACCTTTCCCACAAACCTCTTTCCTGCTCTCTATAAAAAGTGTGATCTATAAAAGGAATGTGGTCTTCACATGAGTTAAAAATTATGGAAGAACCCATAGGGTCTATGCCACACTTTTTCTGTGTTAGGAGGGATTTGATGAAAAGCAAGGAATTTCAGGTGGGTTGGGTGGGGGAAGAGTACCCTCAAGGCAAAGGTGGTAAGAAAGGATACTGGATGATTTTCCTGCTAGTGCTACAAGTTTCCTAGATATTGCAAATCATTTAATCAATCTTTCCTAAAAGGGACTGGTGACAGTCAGGTTATTTGTATCAGCCCCTAGAAATACATGACATATTTTTCAGTTTTTTCAGGTTATCTGCCAGCAGAAGGATTCTTGAGTTTTATGAGGCAATATCCTGCTGTGGTTATATATCCACCTGGTCTCTGCTGCCCATCTCAATCCTTCTTATGCTGACCTATTCCATTACATTGTGCCACTTTTCTGTCCTTTAGATTTCAATAATAAGAGCAAATTGTGAGGAAAATTCTCCTTTCTAATGAAGCTGCTATCCTGTGTCATAAAGGAGTTTTACTCAGAGACCATTAATATGTAGGGAGATCATGAAGGAAAGGAAGCATGTTTGGTAACTTTAGACAATTTAGCTGCCAGAACCTTTAATTTGCTAAATATTTTTTGTAGGCTATTTTTTGTTTCTTGGTTTGCTCATTTGGTTTTTCCCCCTGCAGAACATCTCAGAGAGTTATAACATCTGAACCCATTATCAGCTTCCTATTGAGGAGCACAGCACCGTTAAAAATTGCTCAGAAACAAACCAAGGACATTTTTCTTTCTTAATACAGACAAAATTGTTTTTTTAATTTTTCTAATTTCAGTCTTGTTATATTTGAAACAATCTTTTAAAACTTTCCTGACCCATTCAGCCCAAGGCCCTTAAGCAATAATATTGAATATTTTATAATAAAATATTTGGTATAATAAAATATTTTATCAAGATAGTAAATTATGGAATACTTCATAAATATCCAGAGCTCTTAAATTGGGTCATTGTAATTTGAGATACTTAAATTTGCTTTTAATTGCAGAGTATTTTTTTTCTGGACCAATTTCACTATCAATTTAATAATACCATCAGAACCAACAGAACAGAAGTAGGACCTTTTTGAAGGGACAGGAAATTAGTTGTTCAGGCAGAATGATTTCTCATTCTCAGATAGCTCATATATTCTCAGATAACATCTCAGACAGAATTCCACATTGTGGGAGGAAAACTTGGGGAGGAGGCTAGAACAGGCTGAGGTTTGTTTACCTTTTTAAAGTCATGATACAGAGGAAAATTTGAAATATATCCTATGTATATATGTCTGTTCAGTGCTGGCTGTAATTATCAATTGCTTACAGAGGAATTTTACTTTGCTGTTGAAGAACTCCTCATTTTTCTTATCTTTCTGAATTCTATAATGAGATAAAGGGCTTAAGATATACTGTGAGGCTGGAAAGCCTAGATTATCACTGAAACTAATGCTGCCTCTACTACAGACACCTCCTGCTGCTAGCTCTTTGCTTCCTCAATTGTCTGTTCGTGAACTATTAGCAGTTTCTTCAGGATTATAGTTAGACACAGTGAGAGGCCAGGATTATTCAGCTGATTCGCTAGTTTTCAATTTGCATTCAAAACCTTTTCTTTTCCCTCTCTTTCTCTTTTTTTTTTTTTTTTTTTTTTGCCTCAGGGAATATATATTGTCATTTGTAAATATTTGTGTAATGTTAAGCAAGTAGAAATAAGTCCAAGTATACTTGTGATTTTCCAGCATAATTGAGTTAGTTAGGGATACGCTTTCTGTTTTTCAGCTGACACTGCAGACAAAGTTGTATGTACATGTCTGGTTTTCACTGATAGAATTTATGCCGCAGATAGAATTTATGCCTCTAGCTTTTACTGGGTACTAGATGGGTAAAAGCATGCTGCAACAGGAACACTGATTAAAATATTGATTTTTTTCAATATACAAGTATATTTATAAGCAAATATATCTTCAGGTATAGACAAGGTTCCAGTCTCCAGTTTTGAAAACATTTGTGATCTCATTGACATTAGTGAAACTACCAGGATGGACAAACATAAACATCCTTGCAGGATGGAAGCTCAAGTAAAAACATTTGTTACTTGTACATAAATACAGTTTAAAATCTCCTTGTAGCTGTTGTCTGTCTGGTATTAGAGGAATTATTTTTTTACTTCTTTGTCATTCTTGTCATGTTTCAATAGAAGTCATGAAACACAAGGAAATGGGCTGAATTCATTTCTGTAGAAACTGCCCTAGAGTGGTGTTTCCAGGGAATGTGGCTCATTAAGTTTTCTCATTATTGCTGTTTCTTTGAACTTCTTTCCTCTAATGTTTGTGGTTTCAGAAGATGAATTACTTATTGTCTTTATTTTTAAGGATACATTGTCCAAATGATGTAACAACCAATAGCTTGAGCTAGGAGTTGGTTGTATCTAATAACAATAGCATACTCTCAGATTGAAGATTGGGATGAGACAGCAGTTAATCTCATTTTAAGTGTGAAATTTTGAGACATTGTGGATTTGTTTTTTGTTTACTTTCTGGGTAAAATCCTTTACTCACTTAAGTAATCAGACATTTTGATGTTGTCTTGAAAGGGATTAGGCTCTTTATCAAAAACTGACCTAAAAAGGGGTAATACTTCTGCTTACTGCTTTGGAAAATGTTCATAAATTCTAGGAAAAAAGAATTAAAATATGTTTGTGAGGGATCCTTTTAGCATTAATAGTAAGATTGGCATCTTGTTATGCTCTTACAATTATTTAATTAAAAATTTGTTAATTATAAACTTTTATCATTAATAGCTATCACAAGAGACTAAAGGTGATCAGCAAATGGCTTTGTAGATTTGTCTATTATCTACACTAGAATATCTTCATTTTCAGATGAAAGTATGCCTGGTTTTCACAAACGATCATAAATTATCCAATGACCTCAGTTGTGCAGAAGCATTCTTCCAACTTTCAAATGAATTATCTTTGAAAACTATTGAGGCTGTATCATCTATTTACTTTTGATATGCTACAATCTTAGTTATTCTTTAAGCTATTACAAACAGAATTAGGATGCAAACAAACACATTTAAAAATTGCAAAGAAGCAATTTTTGGTAAGAACATTCTCACTAGTGTAATCAAGCATAATCAAATCCTAATCAAGTAATGGCAGTCTGTATAATAGCCAGCATATACATAAACTCATTTCCAATAGGAAAGTATCATCTCCTTCAGCATGACCTTCCTGTCATACAAATTTGTACTGAAAATTTCTCAGTGCTTTAATTTAACTTAAATGATAACATAAACATTGAAAGGTTGTGATTTTGGTGAATGAAAATGGTTCAGAATATTTTGTTTATGAAAAATGTGTTCTACATATTTATTTTATTTCAGTGTTGATAGAAACACAAATCCATGTGTTTGGGGGATTTCCTAGAACTACTGTGGAACATCACTAAATGTCACTTCTTTGTAGTGGTCCTGTCTATCTTTCTTTATTTCAAAAGATAAGAACATGATAGGTTTGGGGTTTTTTTACACTAAGTTATTGCGTTGATTAAAATGCTTATAAAACCAATGGACAGTATTCTAGTTTTTGTTAAACAAGAAGTTACTAAAAGTAAGGAGTAAGTTGATATTTATTCTAGTGCCACATAGGATTCTGTCACATAATGAATAAAGATTAAAGGAACAAAATCTTTAGTTAGTCTAATGAAAGAAAAAAACAAACTAAGCACCTCACTAGCTTGTAGTCTGTTAAATCACCGCTTTGATTAGAATGATTTGTCTCTTTAGGTAGAGCAAACTACAATTGATTTATTTTTGGCCATTTGCTAAGACAAGCTGATGTAGCACTCAATTGGAGGTGTGAAAATCTTTCGTCTTTCCCTCAGAGTTAGTGGTGAAACTGTACCAACAAATTAGAAACCATTTAAGGGGACTTTTAGTGGGCAAAGATATGGCTGCAACTAATGAACCAAGAGTAGAAGAGAAATAAATCATGATTGGTTATTTAGAGCTATAACATTCTCTAGGTTCACAATAATCTCATCTCAGTACTGAATGAGCCCAAAATATCAGGACTGCAATATAAAGCAGTGGGAGTCCTCACCCACCTTTCACCTAATTGCAGCACTGATCTAACTGGGACAGATTCAGAGTCTTCTTCAGCCTGGTACGTCTTGAATTGATGTCAAAAGAGAAGGCACTATTCCCTTGTTTCTAGGGTATTGTGGTATAATAAAAACATCTACCAATTGTACTCTATGAGACTCAGCTGCCTTGCTGTCAAAAATGCCAGAGGGGAGCAGGTAGGGACAAGTGAGGTCTGTAATTCTCACCCACTGGAATGAAAAGGTATTTTAAAGACTTCCACTGTGTCTAGAAGACTTACACCTCCCATGGATTGTTCCTCCTGCACTGAACATATGCAAGGGTCATAGGATCAAGATATTCTTCAGGTATTTGCATCCAAAAATCACAGATGAGATGCATAGTGGATTAAAGCATTTTCAGAGCAAATCTCCCAATCATCCCCATTTTTACCATGTTTTACATTACACTGCAGACCTCTCTGAGAGCTTGCAAGCTAAATTCTTTTTTGATGAAACTCAGCTGGAAGATATTTTGTCTGATGGCATCAAGTGTAATTGTTATGAGCACTGAGCCAGGATAGATATAGTCCAGGGTAAACCCCACAAATCCATATTTGGTTAACACTGGGTTCTCAGCACTGTCTTACTCTGCAACTTTGATCCTTTCAGTCTTTCTGGCTTTTTTTTTTATATAGGTACAGCCTCTATGTACTCCCAAGGATGCTGCCTTAGCTGGATTGAAATACTTCCTTCTTTTATCAGGGGAGTTTGAACTTCTAGTCTTGTCAAAATTCACCTAAGTACAAATCTTACCACAAAAGACAGAATAAAGAATTTTTCATGCTCTACATTCATTGCTTTCTAACAAATATATATTTCCTCATTTCAAAATATTTTATGTAGCAAACATAAATCTGAAAATGGTAACATTTCTGTGGCCTGTTTTGTGAACACTGTTGTACCTCATGTTTTCTATTCCGTAAATTGATAATTCTGTTAAGAATGCCCCCAATTGAATTATAATTTAATAAAATAAATTCTTATGAACACTGCTATTGGGACTTGACTAGTGGTAGTTTTTTATCCAGAGAAACCATATCTGAAATTTACTGATAGCCAGTAACTGATAAGAGAAATAAACTAATTGCAATTGTAGATTTTTGGTTTTCTTAAGTCAAGAAAGCAATGTCAGCAGAGCACCAATAAAATTATGAATACACATCATGAGGTCTGCCTTCTATTCATTAAAATAAAAGGCATTTCCAAGGAGTCAAACAAAAACACTTGCAATCTTTTTAAAATATTAATTTAAAAGATTAGAGTCTAGCTTTGAAGTGTCATATTATATTGATGGATTACAGGGGATAAAAAAGTTAGTGAAATGACATCTAAAATGCAGGTTTGAAGCATTGTGCTTTAGCAAGTTGCTTGTAAACCAAGATTTTTTTTTTTTCCCTTTATACCTTATGTTTTTACTTAAATTGAGAGTTACCAGATGAAATTCATGGTCTGCCCCACATTCTATCTACCCCTCACTGGAAGAAATGTCTCTTGTTTCTGAGCAGTGAGTGTGTTGTACTTTGTTATGCTGCTCTTTTGTATCACTGTGAAATACATTTTCTCAAAATTCTTTAAAGCTTTATGCTGTGTTATTCTATAAAACCCATAAAACCACATAAAAAGAAAAGTGTTGATTTCTGAAGGCCTTAAAATTCACTTTACATTGCTGCTTTGCTTTCAAGTCCTTGATTTCACAGGTAGTCTCGGTTTGCAATTGATCCGTGCAATTGTGAGGAAAAGAAAACCCTGAGTTTTACTTGCACTGCAGCTCATTTGCAGCTGCCACGGTTTGAAGCTACTGCAAGTCTGCATGAACTGCATTCCAAGGCTTCTACCTCTTTCCAGAATGGTACAGTGAAGTTCTACTTCTAAATCCAAGTTGAATTCAAATAAGGAGTTTTTTGTGGTCCTATATTGTCCCAAAGAAAAGGTTTTGAGTCTGCTAGCTTGTCTAGATAAGTTTGATCAACAGGGCTAATAGAATATATTGCTTCTTACTAGCAGGCTTGCTTTGTTTAAGTGTTATATGGCATTCCAGGCAGAGTGCTTTGTCCTTAAGCAGTGAAGTGGTTTCTGAGTGGTGGAAGCATAGTTCAGAGAAACTGAAGAGCTCCGGAATGCAGAGAAAAGTCAGAAGGAAAAGAAAAATCTCTGTATTTTGTTGGAATATAGTGAATAGTTAAACAGGAATGCTTCATAGAAATTGTCCAATTTGGCCAGAATATCACTAATAAATTATACTGGTAAATTGTCAGTACAGAATTCTGAGCTTTGTGAGGCTGCAGCACTTCAGGAGCTGACCTTTTAACCTGGAACTTCCATGCAAACTGCTCCAGGGCTTTCACATCCAATAAATGTGTCCCTTCTAAATGAGCATTTCAGTATTTGAATTTTCTTGTTCTTAATCAGATTGAAATTAGATTTTGGAATATTAGATTCCCCCATGAAATGGAGTGACCTTCTGCATAGATAAAATAGGGAATAATATTTTAATACAAGAGAACACTGTAATTTGCAGCAGCTGTGAAACTTTTCAAAGGTGTCTTCTTCTGTTGCTGTCTTGTTTATACAGGGTGTGGTGGGACTCCCCATCAAACATGCACTGTTAAGTAGTTAGGCAGCTGACAGCCAAGTTTCACAGAATATTATACCTGCGGTGTGTAAGCAGCCTAATCATGACTTTCAGTTTGCTTTATCACACTTTTCTTAGGTGACTGTATTTTCCACAATGCTGGCAGTATCTTCAATTAAACGTGATAAAATTCAAGTCAGGTTTTATTCTTCTGCAGCTTGGAGAAGGTAGGAAAAGTGGCAGAGGCACTAGAGCTGGCTCTTGTGAGCATTACAGCAATATCCATTTACACTCTGTTCACGTTTGGGTGCCTGATGCTACAAAAGAGGCCCAGAATGGTTGCTTCTTTTCCAAATGAAAAGGAGATCCTGCAGAATTTGCACTTGACTAAGAAAGAGGTTGCACTAAAGATGCGTGCAGGTGAGTGGATAATTCACACCAAATCCTGATGCCATTTTGTGTCATTGTTTTGTTTACATGTTCAGCTACATTATCACAGTGCAAACAGTGTGAATAAGTAAGAATGTCAGCAGTTTCCTAGACTTACAGGCATGTCTGAATATCAGCATGTGTAAGTGATACATCTGCTGGTGAACCAAAAGGGGAAGAAGATGCAGGAGAGACTATAAGTAATGTATTAATTACCTCTGATTATTACTGTAAATGTTACAAAGCCAGTGAGAAAGCCTGACAAATATCTTTTATACTCAAACCTAGAGACCATTGAAACTGTTATCTTTTCTTGTGCTGTCTCAGTTTTCTCTCTTCAGTGTCAGAGAGAACTTGGGGCTGCGTCTGTGCACTTGTGCACTACCCATGTACTGGAAAAAGAAAGTAAGCTTTCTATGTTGCCTTCCTACCCTTTTCTGAGGAAAAGGGGGAAAAAAAAAGAAAAATAAAAAGGTGACTTTATAGGCTGTACTATTCAGCAACGTTAGAAGAAATATTTGTACTCTTGAACATTCTAACAATGTGGCAAATTTTCCATACCTTTCAGAAAATTACTGGCAGTTTTTTCTCTTTAGGGCATGTTTGAATTAAGCAGTGTGCAATGGTATGTGCAGGACTTCAGTGCAGTCTCACAGGTCTTGTTCTAGGTGATTCATTTTTTCCAGGTGTTGTTTAAAGTAAGCAGATTCATGTGTTAACAGAAACCAAGAAAGAGTGAACTCCAAGGGGACAGGTTCAATTTGCATAGCATGATGAAATATAGTGTTGTTTTGATAACCATTCATTTTCCAGTTCAGAGGTATTTATGTCTTTACTATATTTCCAGCATGTTTGTTTAATGCACTTTTGCCACGTTGCATTCTGGTAATTTTAAAGAACAGAGAAAGGCATGGCTCTTATGCAAACAGGGCTGAGGAGAAGCCCGGTTGCAGCCCTGGCCTGTGGTGTGAGAATTTCTACCATCACAGACAGTAAAAGTACACAGGTGGGGAAATATAAACCTTAGAATTCCTTCTCTCTTTGACATATCTGTGTCCAAGGAATATATCTGTGAGAAGCATATTTTGCCACATGTTCAAAAACATATGTGTAACTTAATGGACATGTACCAATTAATCTTTCTGTCAATTTAATGCAGTTCATATTGTCATTAAGAGATTTAATGGCAGGGTGGTATTGATAGAAGTATAGTATAATATGGTATTATGTGGGAAATGCTCCCATTAAAATGGGTAGTGATTCTGGGACAAAAAGGTGAAGCTGTGACAGGAAAGGATAAGCTAATATTCTAATGAAGAGGAGCAGAAGAGGAGTGGGGTGATTATACAAGTAGTATAGCAGTCTGAATATCTCATTCAGTTATGCTGGGTTTTTTTCCACAAGTTGCAGCAAATGGGCAGACAAAGAACACATGATCATAAATTACCTGATCTTGGTTCTCACCCACACTCACATACTTGCATATTTTGTTCCTGAATACAATGGGAACATCTTCATTGTCTGGGGAAATGGGGTCAGGAGGGGTATTCTGTATGCCATTTTCTGTATCCAGTTAAGCATTTTGGATTAGTTCTAGGTGGTTTTATCTGTTGATATACTTATACAATACAAAACATGAGATGTAAGGTAGGACTCTCAAGCAACTGTTTTGGATTTCAGTAAAGCTTTCTGTCTATCACAGGGTCCTTCTGAACAAAATGTCCAGCACACAACAGCTGGATAAACACATCATGTGATGTGTGAGCAACTGGCTCACGGGTTGGGCATAAAGGTTTATAGTAAATGTGATGACATCAGGCTGTTGAACAGTGGGGTTCTACCAGGCTCCATCCTCAGCCCTGTGCTCTTCAAAATCTTAGTAAAAACCCTGGACAGAGAACTCGAAAGTGTATCAGGTAAGTGTGTTGAGAGGAGCTGTTGACCCCTCACAGGCAGAGAGGCCCTGCAGAGAGACCTTGACAAATCAGAGGGCTGGGCAATCACCAACCATAGGAGGTTTAGCAAAGGCAAGTGCTGGATTCTGCAACTGGGACAGGGCAACCCTGGATTCCATACAGACTGGGGAACAAGATGCTGGAGATTAGTGCCATGGAAAGGGACCTGGGGGCTTCTGAGAGGAACAAAAATCTCTAAAAAAGCTTGAAACCTGCTATACTTGAATTCCTGATAAATAATCCGGCCAACCTTATCTAAAATCTAATAGTTCCACTTAGATATTTGGGATTTGCCCCCTTGTGAGAAATTAAAACCCTGGTGAAATATATCATTTGGAAAATTTTCTTACCCCTTCCAATCAGACTGTTTGCTCTCTGAAATATGCTGAAGCAATAGGAGAATCTAGATACTAATGAGCCATTCCAATAAAAAAAGAAGCTTTAAATCCAGCACAGATATGTACCAGACTAAATTCTGGACATCTAATTTTTCAGTATTCTGGGCTTAATTAACATTTTTGCCTCAATTTCCCCATTAAAAAATGAGAAGCAATAAAATGCTTACCTTTATAGTCATAGGGATGCTCTGTTGGTAATTAGATGCTGTCAGACAGAATTACTGTAAATTACAGTAATTACTGTTCATTAATTAATTCTGTCAGTTTTATGTTTTATTGTAATGCACTGTCAAAGTGCTATAGTGTTTAAATTGGATGCATTTAAAATGAACATTCACATTAAAAAGGAGTGAAAGAGAACCTTTTATTGAAATTAAAAAAAGTTCCAAAGAAATATTTTATTATGATCTAATTTTGGCTGTGGAATTCTGAAGCTGAAAAGTACTGCATACTAGTAATTGCATGTATTATTATAATTAAAAATGATACAAAAAATATGAAGAGACATTCAGTATTTAAATTGAGCTGCTTATTTTAGAGCAGAATTCAGTATTTAATTGTAACATTCTCTGTTGAACCAGGTGTATTTCCAGCGAATGTTTCGTGCCAAAGAGAATTAAGGCAGGAAAGTTGACATTTCCCTCAGGAGGAAAAGACTAAATATTAAATGTGTATCTCCCACTGCTGGAAATGAGGCTTCCTTTGGCTCATACTGCACTGAAATACTGTACATATTGGTTTATTGTAGTAGTGTAATTTGCACTACTGCGATGAAGTGATGATAATTATGCTAGTTCTATATTCTCTGAAATTTTGTAATGATTTTATCTGTGTTACTGACATGTAAATATGCAGAGAAAAGGATCTGCTGTTTCTGCTGCTAGGTTAAGACATGGTTGGCAGAATAAATACTCCTCCTAAGGCAGCCCAGGATACCATTAGCCCTCTTGGCTGCAAGGACATATTGCTGGCTCAGAGTCAGATTGTTTCTGCTAGGACCTTCAGATTCTTTTCTACCAAGCTGTTCCCCATCTGGGTATCCCCCAGCATTTACTTGGGATGGGTTTGTTTCTCCTCAGGTGCAGGTCTTTGCACGGCCCTTTTGTTAAGCTTCATGAGGTTCCTGTCAGCCCATCTCTCCAGCCTGTCAAGGTAAAAACTCACTGAAGTTGTAACACTGAAAAGGAGAGCTAGAAGAAAGGTCGCTTTAGTCTAAGAACAGTGAACATGGATAGATTTATTTACAAGCATCTCAAGTTTCACCCAGCAGTTCAGACTTCTGTGTTTTAAGACGTTTGGTTAGTTTCGTGGTTTTGTTTTGTTCTGGCTTTTCTCCCTGTTTTTTGGTTTTGGTTGTTTTTTTTTTTCCTAGTAAAACATACCTGTAGGGAATAGAAGTAACGTATCATCTGGAGGGTTCACTTGAAGAAGGCAAGGGAGACAAAGGTAATTCTACTTCAAGGATCTGATTGATTTGGGTCCCAGAGAGCAGAATGTTCCCTTTAAAAGCAATGTATTGACACTCAAATTTCTTTAAACTGGGAGGAATTTAGGTTAAGCCTCTCTGTTGATACTAGCTGTGGTAGTGCTTCAAGTAGGTGGAACAGAGCACATTTGGAGCATTTTTGTATCAAAGCTCCCTTTAAGTTAAAACCAAAGTGGAAGCTGTGCAGGTCATGAAATCCTGGAGCCACACTGTGACTGTACAACACTATTACCCTAGTCAAATGGCACTCTTTTGCTCTGATTTACTTTCTAAATTGATCAAAAGTCTAAACGTTGATTTGAGTGTAGGTAG
The DNA here is from genome assembly GCA_013397915.1 of Daphoenositta chrysoptera. Taxonomy (NCBI): domain Eukaryota; kingdom Metazoa; phylum Chordata; class Aves; order Passeriformes; genus Daphoenositta; species Daphoenositta chrysoptera. Next base: position 602,771 of record VZRO01005758.1, on the reverse strand, counting down.
CTGAAGCTATGTGGATATGAAGCCCTAGTACAGTAAAGACAAATGCTGAAGTGCATTCTAGGATATTACTTTACTGTTCAATCCTCTTAAAGGAGCTGTGAGTGAAGTAAAACTGCTGGAATGCCAGTATAATTCATAACTGGTAAACAGTCTTCAGCAGTCAGTGGGAAGAGGATCCTGATAGCTCTCTCAAATGTAGAAGCACATTCTTTTTTATCTAAATCAGTATCAATATTTCATCAATACTCCACTACCATACAGTAGGTCAATGATTTGAATTTTTAATGTATTCTAAATTATTAGCATAATTTAAAACTTTTCATTCATTTTTTAATCAAAATAAATAAAAATATTTAGTTGAAAGTAGATTTTTCTACACAGAAACCTGAGTTTCGGACTTTTTCCTTTGTTTTCTTGTTAGTGTTTTTATTTTTTTTTCCAAACTGGTATGAGCCTGCTATGCTAAAGATTATATATCTTTTCTAAAAACTTCCCCAGAGCTTTGTTTTGATGTCAGATGATGAGATAAATTACTACTTCACCAGTTTTAAAAAGGACTGTGTTGCCTAATTTGAAAGTAAAATTATATTATATAATAATAAAATCAAATCCTTTTGGTAGTCTGAGATTTTCTCAAAGGTACCTTTTCAGAGGCTGCTTTAGAAAAATTGCAGAGACTGATCTGTTTGAACCTATGTAAGACAAAGTTTTGTATTGTTTATAGAATCTCCTATTAAAGGCACCTGTTAAGTGAGAAGGAAGGCATTTTTCTGTGTTTGTGTTTGTTGGACATTGCTTGCATGTATCAAGCAATGAATGACAGATAAAATAGTTTCCTTTCTGGGTATGTAAACATTGGTATTTGGCTACCTAATTTGATCAAACAATATTTACTTTGGATTTTATTTTTTTTCCTTAACAAATTTGCTTTCACCATAAATGCTGTCTCAGCTACTGAATAAACTCAGCCTCTCTCTCAGTGTATATTTTATAATTATAGGAGTTCTTTACATTCAAAAACTTCTTTTTATATCTAGAATTATGTAAAAAGAAAACATCATGTTAGGTGGAGATGATAGCAATGAAATACTTTGTTACAGCAGCAATGGAGTACTTTAATTTGGAAGGAGCAGTAGTAAATACCTTCTTTCTTTGATTAAAGAATACCCAGGTAAAGACTCTTCTCTGAATATCAGTATGGTATTTAACAAGTCTAGGAAGTATGGAAATATGACCATGGACAGGTTGAAAGAATTAAAGAGTGGAGTTTGAACTTGGTTATTTTTGCTTGATAATCTAGTGGGAGCTTGGGACAAACATTGGGATGTCTAATACAAATTTAGATGCTCAATTCCAGTAGGTGAAAAGGTAATGCCAGGTGAAAAAATGCTGGTAGTTCTAACATGTCAAAAACCACTTGTGTCAGTGATTAATCTGAGGGGGTCTCATACAGTGTTTCTGAAATGCTTTAATCTTAAACATGAAAATTACTCTGTAAAGATGCGGGGGAGCATATTTGCTTCAATTTGTATATCAAAAATAAGTTAAGATAATGAGGTGAGTTTGATTTGCACATCTCTTGGGCTCGTTTAAATTGCAGGTTTTTAGCTAGTACACTGCTTCCCACCTATTTTTTTTTCCCAAAACCAATTACATTTTTATGTATAATGGTGCTAGTGTTAATATAATGTACTTCCTCTATGAACACAAAAATTGGAGGCAAGCAAGAACAATATGCAATTAAAAATAATCATGCCATATAATAAGTGAAAAAAGTAATTAATTAGCAGATCCTAGTAAGTAAATATAAATGGAGGATCTCATCAAACCGCTGTATTTTTAGTGGATATTTTGATCTGTAGTGCCTAACATTCTTTGTTTCTAAATTGGAAGAAAATGTAAGGTCACTTTTGGTGTTTGTGAATGATTCACAAACTAAAAGGAGGTAAAAAAAAGCATCAATGGCTACAGTAGTTCTAATGGCTTTACCCATCCTGCTGTGTTAGATAACTTTATGTGACCCCTGTGGTGGCACTACGTGCTAAAGTAGCTATTTACATTCCTACTGCAAGCCCTTAAGGTGACCCCAGTCACTGCATTCTGCAAAGGAAAGCTTTTAAGAGTGACAGATATCCCAAATGCCATTGCTGCATTTCAACACAACCTTTCCAGAACTTTCCCCTCCGCTGGATCCCCTGGACGCATCCAGCTCTCCCTGTCGTGGCTCTGTGGGTACCTGGTTTGTGCTGTAGTTTACCTGTGCCTGCTGGCAGACCCAGTGGGACCAGGAAGCACTGGGCAGTGGGTCCACAGGGCACCCGATGCATGGACCCCACAGGGACCTTTTCTATCCGCTTTCCTCGGCTGGGTGTTGTATCAGCACTGGGCCGTGCTGCTGGCTGCCAAAAGTTGGATTGAAGGTCCAGCTGGCTGCTGGTTGCTGGCACCAGGAGCCAAGGTTGAGCAGGCACCATGTGCATCTGTCTTCTGTAGCTGCCAAGGAACAAGATGATGCCATGGGAAATAGCAAACACACTGTGATGACCTTGTAATTCGTGCTTACATGGGTGGTTGCTAGACAGATTTGAGTTGCCTGGGAAACCCCCATTTCAGCTCTCAACCTACAATGTCAGGGCAGGAGCCCAAGATTAGCATTTATAGAAGCTAAGCGAGGCATTTGTAGAATCTAAGTGCTGGAAGGTGTGAGGTTGCTCTATTCTTGGTGATCATCATGGGCACTTCTTATAGCTGTGGCTCTAATTGTGGCTGCACATGTAGTGCTTTTCCTGTGCAGTATCATGCAGTGTTGTTCTCTTACAAGTAAGATTTTTACTACATCCTAGCCCTGAAAAGATAAACCATATGTGAAGTCATAATGGGATGGAAGAATGATATGGAAAGAAAGTCTTGTGGAATCTGCTGCATTGCACTGGAGGATTATGTCTCCATGAACTTGAGCAGCTCTAGGAAGTCACTTCTTACCATGGTGATCCAGAAAGTATGCACCAGAGATTGCTGTATAGACTGCCCTGGTCAAATTTTTCAAAAATGTTTCAAAGGCCAAGACTGGGAATTATCCACAAAAGCTTCAGGGGCATTATCAGATGGTAGCGTGCATGTAACCATGGGAACTGTATCTTTTAATAGGCTGTATTGGGGTAATCACAGCCAGTAACTTAAGCACCCACCATCTGCTTGCTTACTGACCCCCACTCCCAGTCCCTGCAACAGGATAGGGGAGAGAAGAGCAAAAGTAAGAAAAAAAGTAAGAAAATACTGAGAGTCAAGAGAAAGAAGTTAAAGTGACAGCAAGAGGGGGAGGGAGCAATGCAAAGGCAGTTGCACACCGCCTCCCCCAAGCAGACCAATGCCCAACCAGCATGTCTACCTTGGGAAAACTACCCCATACTTTTTATTGGCAAGAGTGACATTATAAGACATGCAATATCCAGACCATCAGTTTGGATCAGCTGTCACAGAATCACAGAATATTCTGAGTTGGAAGGGTGTCCCCTCACACCTCTTGCCCATCCCCAGCCTGCTCTCTGTGGGAGGAATAGCTATATCACTAGTGTGTTACCAAGACTTTTGTCATAAAAAGTCTAAAGTACCATGCCAGCTGCTATGAAGAAAATTGTCTCCAGCCCAGCCAGATCCAGTGTATATGCTGCAATAAAAGAACTGGAAGATGGAAAATGCTCATAAAGGTGAATATCTTGCAGACAAAAGTCTGGAAAAGCTTGGGTGAATATGGGAAAACCCATTGTTACACTTTTGAGACATAGGACAGATTTTAATATATTAGCATGCCCAGTTCTTATGTTCACAATTCAATAACAATACTGAAAAATTGAAAAGAGTTCAGAGAGCTGTCTTGGTGATGATGAAAGTAACATGCTTTACAGTATGAAGTTTGTGCTAATCAAGACATTGATTAAGAGTTAAGAGAAGTAGAAAACTCCTGAGGCCTCTTCCATCCCTAACTCTGGAATACAGAGTTTAAGGCACCAATGTGGCAACTTTGACTTTAAAAAATGCAAAACAAGCACAAGATTTTTCTATGAGCGATTGCCATTGTCCTTTGGGAAATGTCACTGAAGTTGTGGTTTGAAAATTTTAAACTAAGGATTTTCTATATGTTTTCCAAAATAGTCCTCTAGTTCTATGACAGCTACTGCTAGCTGTGGTGAGTAGAGTGATGAATGCAGAGAATTCCTCTGGGTAACATTGTACAGGAGGTCAGACTATAGAATTACAATGAATCTTGCTGGTCTAACAGTCTGTCATCCATAAAATAAATTAACAGCTCTTGTGTTTTCCAGTTTCAGATTTTTTAACATAACTTGTATCGCTTTTAGATTTCCAATTTTTTTTTTCTTCTTAACCTAGTTAAGTTCACACATTTTAATGATTGAGATAATTTACAGTTTTGCCTGAAATTAATTTCTGCTTTTATTTGCTGTATTAGGAACAACTGTTGCAACTAAGATGCGAATTACAGGCTTGCATTTTCTCTCAAGAAACACGAATTTTGAATTTTCTCATTTCCAAGAGCAACTACAATTTTGTCAGTTGTAAGATATGCTCACATGTAGCTATAAACATAAAATCTCAGTGAATGAAAAATCCTAGTGCTTAACAAACACAAGCAGTTCTAGATTTAGTATTAATGTAAATGGATTTCTTTTGTTCAGTGGACTTATTCTGGTTTATACCACTTGAAAAAAAAGCACAAATACTCTTTATATTGGTAATATTAGCTATTTAATTTCTATCATGCTCTACTAACTTGCTAAAAGAAATAATAAGGGATATAAAAGCAGAGATCTTAAATAATCTTGTTGGAAAGTTTGGAATTATACTTAAGTGATTCTAACTGTGGGATAGTCATTGAGAATTGCATTTCTGCTAAACCTTTGATATTAAATCAGAGGTGGTAAAAATATGCAATTTTTCCTAACCGGGCTTTATTTTTATCCACTACTATCTCCTGGCATTTTTCTTTACATTATTTTGACAATAATCTTTCAAATCCTTTTTCAAGGTTACTCCTGACCCATTCTTTTAGTAACTCAGTTTTATAATGACAGGTTACTTACACAGTTGACTGTGTGAGTTAAGGCCACAGCAAGTTTTGTGATATTTGACTGAAGCATAATCCTGAAGCCTTTTAAAAATTCTTCCAATGAAATGTATCTTTGGCAACATACATCACTGCAAGACAAACAAGCTGACTTGTTTGCTAGTGCCTACATCACCCGAAGATGTTAAATCTTATTTACATTTTACTCCATAACTTGAAGGAACGGAGTGACGTAGCCAATAGAGTCAGAGTTCCTAGGGGAGGTTCTCAGTTCCAGACTCCAGCTTCACAAACAGCTGTGAAGGCAGGAGCTCTTCATGTTCACAACAGGTGAATGAAGGAGTGCAGGCTTGGGAGGTGTTCTAACTGCCAGAACTGCTACCTTGTCATTAATTTAGTGTGTATTGTCCCTGTGAAGCTGTTGGGAAAAGGCAGAGGCTACACATTTTTTAGGATAAATATATTGCTCATATACTTGCATGTACGAATATTTGTCGTGATCTATGCATGAACTGCACAAAAAATATATGAAATTATACCAATAGGAGTGAAAGAACATAATAAAGGGTATGACTGTAATTACCGGGGATTCTGCTAAGGAGAAACAGTTCCTCAGTTTTGTAGACTTTAGTCTATAGAATCAGAAAAAAATAAATAGAGGGAGTTCCTTAACTCCAGTAAGTTCCTCTCCATTAAATAAGGTAGACCACTAGCACCCCAAGTGGGTAAGATACTGGAGTAACATCCAGTACAAAGCTGGATGTTAGCATTCAGAATTTTTTTAATATTCTCTTTTCATGTTCCAAATGTTAACACTTTGCTTTATAATAAATGTGGATTTGTGTTTAAAATTGTCCAGTGTTAAGTGTGGGTTCCAGAGAGCCTGATGAAAGCAGTTGTGGTCTTTCTCCTGAAGCAATGAATCTAGATTGAATAGTCTTTCCTATCTGAAATGTGGGGTATATTTAGGAATTTCAGGAAACAAATATGATTTCTAAATTTGAGAGTTATTTTGAGAGCTGATGTGGAAGAGAGGATAGATGTTTGAAGAAGTGTCTTGAAGTTAATATAATTAAACATGTATTTATTGACAAGAGAGGGCAGGAATGAGAGTGCATTCAGCAGCCTCATTTGGCATGTGGCTGTGCTAAGGAAAGCAGTCCATGGCCTAACTTCAACTGAAATAAATTTTTCAAAGAACTAAGGATAAGATTCAGCGCTTTCCATTCTAAGTGCAGGATTTGTTTCAGTGATTTGCTGTCCCTAACTTTTATATGTATATGCACATTAAGAAAAACAAAAGCAACAAAATGTTGGACAAAACATTTACTGCATTTACTTCTTGTCCTGGGGAGTGAGAGTGCACATGATAAATGAGAGCCACATTGCTCATATCCTACCAAGAGGCTCTTGGGTCCAGTACAGCTGAGTGCTCTGTAAGAAGCTGAATGGAACAGAGCAGTGTATGAGCAGGTCAAGCTTATTTAGGAAAGATTTCTTATTGGGTTGTGGAGGAAGTAATGTGCTGTAGGTATTACAGTGAATGGAATACCTTCCAGATTCCATTATAAAGGAATTTTTTGTATTTTAAGCCAGGAAATGTATGCAGTAGGGATGATTTTCATCCAATATATAGAAGAAGATGAAGCTGAAAAAATTAAAGACAGTTTTCCTTTTTAACAGCTTCATAATTCAGCTATATGTTCACACATTTTTATAAAGTGTTAATGGCAAACACGGTAGTTAATGAGGTATACAGGCCTGATGCTGTATTATAGCTCAGGCAAAAGGATGTGTGATTTATCATATTTGTTTTTCTGTGTCCTTAATTTTTCTGTGATTAATGTGTGATGCATATGCAATGTTTTCTGTATTATAATGGAAAAAAATTATAGTGGCTTTCCCCCCTCAAATTTGCAATGAAAAATCCTTTAAAAACAGAAAAAAAAAGAAGTATTTTTAAATACAAATGTATGAACATTTTTAATGTTATCAGTTTAGATCTATTATAGCAAATTCTCCTTGGATTAATTTATGGTATTATGGCTTATCCTACACCTCAGAGAATCAAGAACAAAGTTAATTGTACCTCTGAGATGTACAATTTCCACCCTTTGCCCCTCAATCAACAGCTTGGAAAGCAGTAACTGAGAAACAAACCTGAACGTATTATTTCTTCTTAGAACAGTTCATGCTAGAACATTAAAAAATAGGGGCAGCTGGCTGGTGCTGAGTTCTTACACATCCCCCTGGCTACTTGCAGAGGCAAGATGTTAGACTAGACTGATTCAGGTCTGATCCAGTATAGTAATTTCTGTGTTGCTTACCCTTAGCCTTTGTTATTCTGGGTCAGTTGATCAACACATTAGGAGCTGTAACCAAGAGTCTATCCATGTTTTGACCAACTGGTAAGGAAAAGCTTAGCAGCAGTCTGTACTGTGCCTGCTTATTCAGTGTGAAATAAAGGCACACAAGAGCCTTTGAGGGGTCGTTTCTTTTTTGTTTCTTGTTTTACGAGTGTGTGTTGTGCTAGTGGGAGCTCAGGGTGACACATTGTAGACAATGTTACAGCTGTTCCTGAATGATCGAGTTCATTAACATGTCACAGGGTTGTGTAGTTCAGGTATTGGAAATATTGTGACTGATATTGAAGATGTTTCGGGGCAGTTAGATTCTCATATCTTTACATTACTCTAAAATGCTTTGATATTGCCTATATGCCATTATTGCAAATGTGTTTGTGGTCTGTGTTTTTCTGACCAACTCTGTGTTACTAACTTTTTCGTCTTGTAAAATTGCCTATAAATTATAAATATTATTAGCAGGAAGTATAAAACATTTCCACTTTGTCTTGTTCTTCTCTAGTTAATATGATCTTTCCATCTACAGCATACCATAAACAGTCTTACTTCATGGGAAACCTCAGTGTTTGTCTTAGTGCCAGTGTGGCAACTTGATGTAGTATTGTCAACAAACCCCACCAGTTCCTAGCGTGATATAGCTGCAGATCCTTCCTGCTTCCCATTTACTGCTCAGTGGTAGCAATATTTTGGGAATGACTGCTGTGGATGACTCAATGCTAATTGCTGTCCTTTCTTGTTCTTGTTGATTATACTTCCGACAAACCTAAAAGAGTTTTTCCTATCCTTTAAAGCAGATAAAAATTAAGAAAAAACGTCCTGGGGAAGCACTGTGCCATTTCCACACAAAATCCTGCATCTGGTTGTTAATATGCAATTCCCAATACCATGAACTTTCATAGAGGTTAGAAATGAGAAAGATCTTTTAGGTCACCTTGTCCTCCCCTCAGTTTTACGTAGAGTAGATTCACATAAGGCACAGTCATGTCTCCTCTGCACTGAAAGGGGGCATTCTTTTCGCATGGCATGAGTGCTTCACTGATACTGGAAAGAAGAAAAAAGACCTTTTTCCTGTAAAGGGTGTGTGAGATGAAGTTGTAGCACGTTGGCATAAAAGGCTCTTTGTTAATTGCTATTGTGCTAATGGTGCTTTGAATATGAATGTTTTGTAAGCAAGAAACAGGCAAGGATTCAGATGAGCACTGCCTCAAAGAAAACTTGAGCAGGGCTGGAAGTGAAAGAAAGTCCTTGGCATTTTGCAGTCTGTTTTTAAATGGGTTGCACAGATTCAAGTAGTCAAGACCATATATGTAATAAACAGGGCACTGAAGCTGTTGCATCCACTACAAATTTGTTTAATAATAATAATAAAAAAAGCAGCATTCATATTACAGCAAAGCTGCTGAAGAATTTGCTAACAAATTTGTATCAGTGTGTGGTATACGTACCTCTATCACACATGCTCTGAGGCATTCATTTTCAGAAAACTGAAATGCCTGCTTGTGCATATGGTAGAAATTGCCCGTCTCCATACTATCAGACTATGTATCTGTTTTCATGCAATTATTCTCCCATATCTGGAATATTTGTTGAATATTTCTAAGTTGGTGAGCTTAGAAATCTTTGTAACAGGCAGCTAAAAATATTTACCTTTTCACTTTACTAGCTAAAATTTAAGAATTTGAAGATTATTTTAGGATACACAACATACTGATAATGACATAAGATATCTGAATAATTCTGTGTTTACTAATATGTACATATCTCCATTCTTGACCATAAGGAATTAAAAAAACGTGTAAATAGGCTCTACACATACGGAATTATGGAAATGTTTTTTCAGTTCAACAGGAGAAAGTGTGCACATTATTCTACACTTTAATACAAAATTATTCTATTATTCCAATACAACTACAGTGGTTAAACAGGGTATCCTGCTGACCAGAGTAAAACACTGCAGTGAAGTAGTAACAGCAACTTTTATTCCTAATATTGTAGATGCATAAATACATACATACACGCTTAATGGCATAATTAGGCATACAGGGATAATTTAAAGGGCCATTTTGCTATGTGAAAATATCAAACATTTGTGGAGTTTCCCTGAGGCTTTTTCTTTCAGATTTTTTTTTGTATGTTTAAAATGTTGAGTCTAAATGAACACTTAAATAGTTAAGTATTGTACTTAAGAGAAGCATAGAGTACTAGCAGTTGTTATTTTTTAATCTGCAAGGAGCTATTTCCAAGCTGCAGACTCAGTCAACCAGTGCTTTATTCAGAAGAACCCTCAAGAAACCCATTGCAGGTTTTGCCTGAGTCAGGACTGTGAACTTGTACTGTTTGTATTGTTACAAACTGTAGATATTTCCCATAAGGTTTGCCCATTGCTCTTACAAAGTAAGAGTCACTTGAGAAAGTTCTTTTGCAGACAGTTGCAGTTAAAAGAAAACAATTACATTCCTGCAGATGGAGTATTCTAACTTGCTTCTGTTCCTGCTAAATTTGTAAGATATTAAGACCTGTGTGTGTCCATTGTTGATGTTTAGTTTGGTTTATTTCCCTTAAGATACTTTTGAATGAAAAAAAAAACCAAAAAAAAAACAAGAGCTGGCAATTTAAAATTTAGATAATTACCTTTAGGAACACGGAGTGTTTTGTTAGAGATGTGGCTTTATTATAGCTGACATTACGCCACTCAATCATTTGGAGTTTAGCAAAGGAAGATGAGTATACACCTATGACAGTTAAATGAGTCCAATAGGAATAATACTAAAATCTATAAAACTGAGAAGTTTTTGTCTTTGCCATTGAATTGTATAACCTGCCTTAAGAGTTTTTAGAAATGTGAGCATTCTCTGAAAATCAGCACCAGATGTCTTCCTAAAAGTTATGTTTCATATCAACAAAAAATTGTTGAAATTGTTACAGAAATTGCTGGATTAAATTTTATGGCCTTCAAAAAACTTGTTTCTGTCCCTAAAATATATGGCTCCGTCATGTTTCCTGTAAAGGAGTACAATGCAAAAAAGCAGTTTTAACTCTCAGTGACCCAACCTCATCAACTGCTTTGTGCCTGATGGTCCTGATTTTTGGTAACTGGAACAGTTGCTGCAGAACCACAAATGCTTGCAGCACCTAATTTTAAGAATTCATGGTTTAGAAAAGCAAGTCAGAGTATATTGTCTGTGCTGTATCTGTGTCCTTTGGCTCAACCAACCTTCACTGTGCAGCTTTTGACAGGGGACAGGACTCCTGCTTGCAAACACAGTGGCTGTAGCATGGGAGAACATGTATTGCCTGCCCTGGGAGAGAGGCAGCATTTCCCCCTTTTCCCACCTTCTGGCCAATCCTTCTAGTCTGATTTCACTGAAATAACTTTGAAAATTTCAAGTTAGGTTTTCTGATGGTGAAAAAGATAGCGATATAAAGAAGATATGTGACTATTCATAGATTTACTGGATGTGTTCCAATATATCAAATATTGCCTGTTAGGTCAAGAAAGACTATTCCTTCTAATCAGTGACTACTTCTGTTATAAAGCTCCTTCTGAACTGTAGTGTATTTAATGAATAAAATATATTAAGAATTTTTATGAAGTAGAATCTAGTGGATCTTTGAAAATCAATTTCTTGTTGCATTAGGTGCAGAAGGTAAAAATGTCCATCAATTAGCTGAGTTTTGGACATGAATTGTCTTTTTAAGGTATCTGTCTCCCAATTTTATGTGCATTATAAAATAAATTTAAAATAGGAACCTAATGACAACATAAGGTGCTCATTTGTAATTATTTTTTCATTTTTACAAAATACTGATGTACCTACAGTGAAGGCTTTACTAAGTAATGAAACTAACAGTTGCCCAAATTAATCACAAAATTAGGAAAATTGTGTCAGATCATAAAATTTTGGGTTAAAGGACTCCACATATTTATGTATAGACGAAAAGCTACCTTAAAAAATTCACGACCCAGTTTGTCAGTCAAAAATTATATTCTGCACAGCCATAATCTCAAACTGTTGTCTGACAAGACGTGTGATTGACTGTGCAGTTGACATATAACATATCCAGCTGTAACAGGATTTCCCCGTGGACAGTGTACCAATACAATGCATGTTATATAAACTAACATCTTTGCTTCATTTTTACACTTTTGTTCCTCCATTGGTCAAACACTGGCTAATGAAATCTGAAGTCATAAGGAAAGGCCAGTTTCCAAGCTATCTAAAGGTCAACATCACAGTTCCCTGGGGCAAGTTTCCTGGGGCACTGGCACAAGTTTCAAAAGGATCACAAGTGATTATAATTGTATTCTCACTATGAAAAGTGGTACCATAAAGATGGCTCCCTTTTTCTTTGTTTTCACCCGTTTCACTCATTTTGTTATTTTTTTCTTAATCTTCATTCTTTAAGCTTTGGTTTGTGTCAAAATCCCCAGTATAACTGTAGCTTATTTTTAATACTTGATGAAAGCAAAAAGTCATATGCTTACCCCAAAAAGCACACAGTTTCCTGTAACACAGCATCTAGTCACATGGAATAGGGGGGAAAGCACTTTGGGCAGGAGATAAGTACAGCTTCATTGCTGAGTTTTTTTTTCTAATACTTTTAATTCTTCTCACAGTGGCAGCTCATTAGTCTGTTTCTGTGCTAGTCATCGAGCTCATTTCAAATCAATTTGCTTCCATGTTCTGTTCATACATACATGACAAAAGGAGGGCAGAGTTTCCCATTGCTCTGGTTGTTGACAAAGGAAGCCCATTGTGCTTGAGAACAGCTGAATTATTATCTCTTTCAGTGCACAATAAAATGTCACCACCATGTCACAGCAGCAATACACATGCTGATACCAGACTTGGAAAGTACTAAAAGCAATGAGGGCCACTCAGCTAAATACTTGTCCTTTGAATACACATGAAGAACATTCACTAAAATTCCCAGAAAGATTAAAGACTAATGGATTTCTGTCCTTGGGCACATGAAATCTCATATTCTGATTCTCATTGCTTTGTGCATGCAAAAGCAGTTGTCAGATGGAGAGTGCTTTTTTTCTTCTTTTTTTGTTTTGCTTTTTATATTTTCCTTACTAAGCACATGTGGAGTTCATTAAAGGTACCCAGTAAGACTGGGTACATGAACTCTCTACAGCTAGGGTCTCAAGATGGCCCTTGATCCTTGGCTATGATTTTAGTGTGCATTTTGTGAGCACAGTATCAGATACTGTGCAGTCAAACGTGAAGCTGCAGACAGGGTGAAGTGTCCAGTTATGCTTTGTCACCCATATCCATGAGTATTTATGCTCTGAGATTTAGTCTGTGTTCAAATGCTTTTTGTGAGGTTGATTTATAACCTTACTGCCATCCTTTCTTCACTCCAGCCTCATGATCTTTTATTCCCACCTTCTTTCCATGGCACTGAAAATTCTCCACCATGTAACCTAGAGCAAGTTTAATTATCACTGTGGCTTCCTCCTTAAATTCTTGCTTTGTTGTGTGTTCAGTGGTTATCTTTATATGTTCACATGTTTCATAGCTATGAGTTCTCAGGGTCCTTCTCCCTCTTCCACAGCTGCCCAGCCTTCTCTGCATAACATAGGGATGGCAGTGAATATCTGGTCAGTTCTTTCACATTTTACTTTTAACCATAGCAAATCTGGTCTTCCACTGCAGTTTTCTGCTCAAAACATCAGGAGGACTGAAACTGGTGTACTTAGGAGAAAAAAAAAAAAAAAAAAGCTAATCTGTTCTGGTCTTTTGCCTTCACTTACCTACATTGACGTACTGACTCCACTGAACAAGTTGCTCAAGTTTTTGACCTTGCCCATTAGGTTCGGTAGCTACTACATATACCTGGGATTTGTCCTCTTTTTCCTTCCTTTCTTGCCTTTTATTTTTTTTTCCTAGTATCTGTTTTCCCACTACTTCCCATTTTAACCCCTCTTGCCTCTATTCTTTGCTGCTGTCTTCAAATTCTCTTCTTTGGGTCTGAAATTGCTGTCCCTCTCCAGTTGAATTTGCTGTTCTCAATGTGCTGGCAGCAAAGTGAAATGTGATGAAAACCTGATCTCTGAAGTGTTCTCTGCTGGCATATCACTAATCAGATTTTTAGTAATTCTTACTTTGCTTCCAGCACACTTATTGAATACAGCAGAGCAGAACAGCAGGGGACAGAAACAGAAGACACTGAGTCCTGACAAAGGCTTTCTCTAGGGGTGTTCCATTAGCATCTCTTATTAGACAGCAAATGCTAACTACCCACAGACAATGAAGCAGTAGATCATTCAGAGGTTGAAAACCATTGAATATGTACATCTATGGATATTCAGACAAATGCTGAGATCCTGGGCAAAGGTGTAGGCCAGGTCGCCTATTCAAAGCACTGACAGTTTAATATTTAGTTAGAAAACACTAGTTTTGAAGAGACTGGTAGCACATGTATTGTCCCTAAATAAAATTCAACATGTAAATTTTATATGTATTCATAATTTATTATAACTCTCAGGATGCTTGTTGTGACCTGTGAAATTTAGTAAATGATAATAATTTTTTTTCTGTTTCTTTTTGACTGCTTTGTAAGAAGTTGGAAAAACATATGTTATATTTGCTGCATTACTTTTCTGTATAAGCAATTGTAATTGCTAGTGAGAGGCTGAGGAGTTGAGAACAAATGCCGAGTAATATTTCAATCTCAAATGAGAGCAATTAGAAAAAGAAGAATACTGGCCCTTGAAAAGTAAAATAGAAACTGACGTAAGCTGATGGTGAAGCTGATTTGTAGGACACTTTCCATCTTAGCATAATGCTTCTGTCATACAAATATTTGAACATCTGGATGTAGACTAATCTAAGGTACCTATCACTATATCAGTAAGTCACATAGTATTAAGGTTTTCATAGTATAAAGGTTTTCAAAGAACTGAAAAGAGAGAGGCCAGAAGAATAAATTCTAGTTTCTACGCTAAAAAAATCAGGTATCATGTTCCTGTGCATTTAGTCTCATATGCTTTTCATTGCTTATTTATTTATTGTTTGGAGTATCATAATGAGGAAATTCTTTTATTTGGAGACACAAACAGGAAAAAATATAAGAGCTGTTGAATTTCATGAGAGTGCTTCTAGAATCTGGATTATACTTCATCTTTTGTTTGTGTAATTATTTTTAAGATGTCAGCATACATTTATTTCACAGAATCTTATGAAGATACAGAAAAACATTGAGTATGTCATAAAATTGAACAAATACGTGGATGCCTCACTAAATGCAGTAGTTTAAACTTGTTTTTATTTTTTTAAAGGTTTTTTAAAGTAGTTTTTGCCTCAGAGGTTTACTAAGTAGCTTCCTGCATTCACTCAGTTTAATCCAACAACTTCTTATGACAGCTAATTCAGCTAAATTCCTAGGGACCATTCATGCAACTGGCAGTAGTGTCCCTTAGGGAGACTTTGTTTGGGATAATACAGATGACTGCATAATTTGGAGATGGTCTCCTAGGTATTATCCTGCTCCTCCTAAATACATGTTGTACAAGGTGCAATCTGCATCATTTCTTATAAAGCAAGATTTTCATTCTTTTTCAGGGTACAGGTGAACATTGAAGGTATTTTCTCAACCCAGGTGTTGTAATAAGATTTATCCCTCAGTGGAGCTATGATTGGATGAGCTGCAGGAAAAGCCTCTGCCCTGTCATTCAATCTTTTACTCATGATCTAGTTACCTGGTCTCAATTTGTAGCTTCTCTGTAGCCCACAGGAGATCACTTTTTCCCATATTTTTCTCAACCTCAGCTCAAGCATCCCTCCCAATCTTGACAGCAAGAGCTAAATGATAAAATGGGTGTCTAGACATTGCTATATTGCTGTTCTTAGAACTAAATAGTCTTCAGTTTAGATGCCCCATAAATAATTGAGACAATCTAACTCTTTGTGAATTAGCAGTGCTTCATTTTTTTTTAAGGGAAGCAGAATGACTGCTGTAAAAGGTTTCCAAGCTTTGTGATGTTTCCTTGTTGTAAAATAGATTGACATTTGGGGCTCTTACACTATTACAGTCAAATTGCTGCTCTAAAGACAGTTCATGATTGCAGTGTCTTAGAGTACTGTGGTTCAGTTTGTCTTTCTGATAGCCTCTTTCCTGCTGCTGCAATTTAACTGATATATGTTTTTAAAAGCATATTAATTTTCATATTTTAATTTTTGTTTAATTTTTTAAATATTAAAGTCCACTCTCTCTCTGAAGGAAGAAGGGATACAAAAAGGTCTCTAGTCTAGTCACCACTAAGAATTCAGAGGTTTTGTTTTCAGCTCTGCAACAAATTCTTGTGTGACCTTGGTCAAGACGGTTAACCTCTGGGCAAAATGGGGAAAATGAACAGTATTTACCAGTCATAGGTAAAACTAGTTAAGTATAGGAAGTTCTGCAAGGTGTTTGGGGATCTTTGATAGGTAAATAGTGTATATGTACTGAATCAGGCAGAGGAGGGAAATGGTCAGAGAAAAAAGCTAGAGTTGAAAAAAACAGAAGGAAAAAGTTAAAACATCAGATGAAAGAAAAAAGAGGCTAGGAGATGAGTGGGATCATTTGGGATCATTTGCAAGTGAACAATTATAAAAGATGTGGTCCTATTCAGTGTCAATAGGGGAAGAGAAGTACACTAAGACAAATGTGTTTGTCTATCTACTTTTAAAGTGGTGAAGCCAAAGGCATTTCTGAACCTTGTGAATCTGCTATGCTGATCACCTTTCTTCAAAGTTCAAGGAAAATTACAGTGAAATAATATATGAAAGTCAAAGAGGAAATATTTTCTCCAATGCATATGTTACAGTTTGCATTAAATGCTACAAATTATGATTAAAAAAAAGTAATGTGAAGAAGAACATTATTCTGTAAGAAGTATAGGTGAGCTAAGTTCTCATTTGAGAAGTATGTTTCAAAATGTTGTGTTTTGCTTGGGAGAATTTTTCCCTACTCCCTACTCCGATGAATCTTCTTTTTGCTACTTCAGGCATCTGGAATTGACTGATAAACATCAACTAAGCTGTCTTTTGGGGTTTTTTTCATAGTTGGGTTTGATGGGTTTTTTTACGTTATTTAGGCTCATGCACCATGGTTTTGATTATACAATATAAATATTCACTTTGCACACCACTTTTTATTCATAGAAGCAGTATTCTGAACCTGTAAGTCTCAGTATCCAAATGCTGTTTCAATCAATATTCTTATTCAGTGAAAATAAAGTATATTTTAAATTTTATTTCCTAATTCATTCTCCAATGTTAAAAAAAAAAAAAAGAGAGACAACAAACTGTAACAATCTGAGTGTTTTAATCTACCATATTTTAGATGACTGTAAGTTTTTGCGTTTACTGCTGCTGAACAAGACTTATCTCAGTTTTTTGCTATCACAAACAGCTGATGATTTTTAGTTAAAAAATTGACTAGAGATGCAGAGATTGATGATTCCCTGCATGTACGGTGAATTTGAGAAAAGAAAACACAGAAAATAAACATGATTTTCCATAGGAAATACTTATATAATGTTAAACCAGGTGAGAGGCTTAGTGGCAAAGCTTATCTAGCTGCAGTATTTAGCAGAAAAAAAATCTCTGGTGTTCTGAAACACTGCTCAGTTGAGCAGTCTTAAATTAGACTATACTGATCATGAATGGAGGCTTTTTCTACTAATAACTGGAAATAGATTGCAAGTTTCTCTTACAAAACAGTTAAGCTCACTTTGGTGGGTATTTTGTTGTTATGTTCATACAACATCTGCCTGCACCCAATGCCTTGAAACCGTTTGCATGAAAATCCCTTGGATAGAGTCTATTTTTTCTCCAGTTCAAATGGCAATACCCAGGAAAGCATTTCTACCATGTGCTGAGCAACGTCAGTTCCTATTAACTTCAGCTTAAGTGAAGGGGCACAGCCCTTCTTAGGAGATGCAAGGTAGTGTCAGCACAGATTCTTAAGCTGAAATTCAGTTCTTTGCAGAAGCTCTGCACAAAGCCTGTGTATCATTTAAGTGCCACTTAATTCTTTATAATGGAGCTCGGAGTGAATTTGAAGAAGCTGATAGGCTTTTTGCTCTCTTGTCTGTAGAGGGCTGAATTACACCCCTGGTGAATATACACAGTAAAAAGGCAACTACACTGCCTCAGGAAATACACCATATTCCTTTGCTTTGACTAGTGTAATTCAGTTTCAATTACTGATGAAAATTCTTTGATATTATGCTGATAAAAGTCGTTGTACATTTTGCTCCCTTCCTATATTACACATTGAGCTTCACTGTCATGCTCGGATACAATGTGAACACCAAAAAGTGAAAATGCAAAAATAGATGTAGTCCTGCAGACAGCAACAGAGCCTCCCTTGTGTCTGAGGGCCTGTGTGTTGCTGAGGCTCCTGAGCAGAGCGAGGGGTGGGTGGAGAAGCAGAATTAAAAGGATTTAAAACCAGTAATAGGGAAAAGATCCCGGCAGGAAGCAGGGTGGGGAGAGGGCGTGAGGGCTGAGGAGGCACCGTTTTGATACCGATTAGCTTTAAACCATGTGAGCTGAGTAGCTCTTCCCTGCAAAAGAAGTTCTGATTCTCAAGGCCTAAATGCATGAGCTGGTCTATACCCAGCACAGAAATCTTTTAGACTTCATGTTTTGTAAAATATTCTTGGTGTGTTTTAAATTTGTGTGGATATAGCCAATACCCAGAGCAAGGACACCATGGATTTGTGATAATACCACTAATGACAAAGCAAACACTGACTAATTCGGACATACTTCTTTTTTTTAATAAGATTACTTCAAGTTATGTTTCCAGGAAAACCTCCTTGCTGAGATAGTAAAGGCAATATAGTGCACATTTCTGAGTTTAGCTGAGTATTCAGTCTTTCAATGACACTTCATATTGTTGAAACATTGATAGAAATAGCCATTTTTATATGTGAATTATGAAAGATAGGCATGCAAGTAGGTCAGATTTGGTGTTAACATTTTACTAAGCTTTTTCTGTCAAGCCTGTAACTGGATGCATGCCTTCACTAAGAAGGGATGAGGCTATTATCTGTTACAGAGGAGGGGTTATTCTCAAAAACTGGTATGATCCAGTTATCAGTAGAGCAGTACCTCTGGTGCCCAAGTACAATCCACATTTCTGGCTATTATGTCCTATAAAAACGTAGCAGAGTTGCTTCAAAAAATTGTGTTAATGAATCATTTCACTATTGATTTATATATTGCCTAATGAACAGTGCAAATTCCTATGTAGACATTTAGGTGCTAAAGAGGTTTTTATAATTAAAATATTAGTATGAATTTCAGGTTGAGCTTCCACTGAAGGAAATCAAGTTTTGTTGTATTGCTAGAGCTTACCAACAATTCTACCAGAGCTAAGGACACAAGTATTTTTTGTGTCAAAATATTGGAAAGGATTTTATTAAAAGACTTTAAATTGCACTTCTATTTTTTGCCATTATCCAGTGGCATTGGGAATTGTATTCTTAAGTCGTTCCAGAGAGAAGTCAGGCTGAATCACACGTTCAGGTGAGCGTAAAGCTGCAACTGCTGCTGGAATAAATGCCTGCTTTTAGCCTCCTTGGACCCCAAATTAATTTTGTACAGCATAAGCTTCTTGTACTCTTATTTTTCTAATTATTTCTGCTGTAGTTCTCTTTTTGCTGGGCTTATGACTATTGAAGGTGTGTTATGTGTATTGGTGTCACACATCAACATAAAGAAAGGCCTGATCTGTGTCCCTCTATGTAGAACAAGTTCTGGCTTTCAATCCTAGGACACTTATGTGTAAATTAAGGTGGTGAAGCTTTCTTATAGTCCAGCCAATAATTGGTGAGATGATCCCTGAAGAAACTGAGGACCATTTTCTACAGACTGCTAGCCTTAGAGTCTGAGAAAAAGTTAGTTTGGGGGACCTTACCTTGTTTAGCATCAGTATATGGCATCATGAAAGTGTCTCTCTGTATATCTATTTGATGAAGAGTATCCTGAACACTCCGCTCTACAATATTGTCTTCAAGGGAGAGTGAAAGAGTAATGAAATACTAGATATTAGTAATATTGTTTACTATTCTAGGAGAAGGAACCCAGATCCTACAAAGTTGAACTCAAAAGAAGTAGTATTATAGTCCAGAAAAAAGTCTACAGGTATTAAAGCCCCTTTTCTCCCCATCTTGAAGAAAAATTTCTCCTTACAGCTCCTTTGCTTTTACTTTACTGCAGTCAGGGCTCTGTGGTTCCAAGACTACATGCTGTGTATGACCTGGAGGAAATTTTGCAGAACTGGCAATTTCTCAATTGATTTCTCAATGAATCCTCAGCCTTTTCTTCATTCAACACCTGTCCTTTCGTTCCCAGCTTCTGCCCTTGGCTATACCCCTACCCATTGCCAGTATCACAGAGTTTCACAATAGCTGTCATTATGCTGACCCCTCTAACTGTTTATTATAGCTTTTCTCTTTCCACTGCATGGCTCATGTCTATTTACACTGTAAGCACTTCAGGATAAGGACTGTCTGCTCAGGCATATAGAGAGTCTAATGCAATGGATCCCAGTTGTGGGCCACCATAATGATTAGTTAGGATAGGAAGTCTTAATTGTTAGCCCCTCCAACAATGTTTCCTTGATTGGAAGGAGCATGAAATTAGAAAAATAGCTAGTTTCTATGTTCTTTTGTTTTTTAATAAAGCTGTCTTTTGTTTATCGTTGGTTTTTAAGTTTGAAATTAAATTTTTTGGCACAGCAGGTGTTGTAAATACTTTTGTAAATTGCTTAGGGCTGTCAACATTATAAACTATTGCTGAATTATCAGATAATGAAAATAGACAACTCAAATGAGAAAGTGTTTAGAGATAAGTGAAATGTGAATTCTCCTGCCAATTCTTTTTGGTTTTGTTTTTCTTCTTCCTTTTCTGTTCCATAGCACGAATTATCAAAACAAAACAGTGGTGTGAAATGCTTCCATGTTTAGAAGGAGAAGGCTGTGATTTGCTAATCAATAAATCAGGCTGGACCTGTACACAACCAGGAGGACGGATAAAGACAACCACGGTAGGTCACTTCTCTGTTCTGTATTTCTTCAATTTCTCATTCACTTTTGTTTGTTGAAAAACAAAGAGTGAGATTTTTAATTGTTTTTCAGCACTTTTATGTAAAGTTGATTCCCTCATAATTAATCTGTGTGCCCAAGTGTGCATGCTGAAATACACAGCAATGTTATCACAAAGTACAACATTGGAAAGGATAACAGAGGAAAATGTGTCATTCCCATGGTTATTAAGAGTAGATATTATATCAAGGTTTTCTTAAAGGACACCAGTGGCTTAACTAACATTTGCATCCAGTCTGAAGACAGTATCTTATTGTTTCAACATACACAGATATTCTAATGCTGTGGTAATGTGGGATATAAAACTCAATGTGTGGTCTAACAGGGTGAAAAGAAAGCTTTCACTGGGAGTTCTGAAGAAAATATTTTTGCTATTCCAGCTATAGTGGAAAAACAAGTTGCATAGATAGATCTTTAGTTTTCAGTGAGACCTACAAAAAATACAGCAAAAGATCCCTTCTTCCAACTTCCTTTTGGCCCTGGTTTGTTGATAAATCCCTCAGTTCTCTGATTAGGTGTCTTGGGGCATGTGCTTGTAGTGAAGCTGAAAGTATATACAACAGTAATATTTTCTAGGGCCTATAATGTATCAAACAGATTTCTAGAAAATACTCTCAAATTCCAGCAATTCTTTGACTTAAAAAATTGAAAAAATCTGAAGAGATATAATAGAGCAATTTTCTGATAGCTTGCTAGGCCTCTTGAAATTATTTCCTCTCCTTATAATCTTTTTTTAGATTTACAGGGAGCTTGAGTGTAATTTAAATAAGTGCAATTTCAAGAATATTTTGTCTTAAAAGTACTTATCAGTGAGGACTAAATTAATGCCCATCATCCCCTGCACAATTTCTCTGTCTGAGCAGGAGACAGAAGGCAGTGTAAAACCTTTTATTGTTTTAGAATGCCTCTATTTAGAAAATTAACATGATTTTCACTTTTTAGAAAGAAGGAGATTTGATAATGCTTTGAAATACCTACAAAACAAATGTTATGAATTGTGTTCACTGCTTTCATACTTCTGTATTTACCAAATATTATAATGGACAGGGCTATAAAACTTAACTTGTCTCTGAGGTCTTACTTAAGTATAGTTTGCCTTCAGATCTTTTGCATGCCAGTTATGTAAATCTTCTGCATTCAAGTTATGTAAGAGTGACATAAAAAAAAACAAGGGAAGGAAAAAAGTTTTTCAAACATTAATGCCAACTTTCAAGGGCAAAGAGATCTAATAGAACTTTGTCATACTTTAAATATAGTCTTAAATCTTGTTAATTCAGGGGTATTTTCTATATCTAAGGTAAAGGGAAAAATGTACCAAAATGCCATGTACTGTGACACATTGCCAGCTGTCATTTTAGGTCTTTGTTTGATGTTTTATGCTAATGGCATGACTGAGTAGTGCAAAGTAAGCAGAGGATCTATGCTTCAGTTTCTGTCTTTAATGAAGTGATTCAGATATGCTTTCTGATTAAACACCAGAAGCCTGATTCTGAACCCTTACTCGTCTGTATAGCTCTTTAACGCTATTGACATGAATGGAATGACTCATGAATTTGATTAATGTAAATGAAATCATAATCGTGCCCCATCAGTAAAATTAAGACCACGGCAAGTATAATATTGTAAAACAGACTCTCCCCACACAGATCCATCATTGTCATTGGTAAGGAAAGGTTTTGCCAGAGAGACAACTGTAGAACAGCTCTGAGCATAAGCCCTCATCTAACATCAAGCAGTCTTCAACAGTTGGCATCACACATCCAGACACACAACAAACGCACGGTACTTTCCAGTCAAGCCAGACCAGCAACTCAGAGTGCTTACAGAAGCACTGAATGAGAGGGGGGAGAGGGAAGAGAGACAAGAAGAAAAAGAAATCCAAACCCCACAGTAAATTCCAGTCTATAATACAGTATTAATAACATATTGGTTGAAGGGTAAGCTTTGGACCATAGTAGCAGTTTTGGAAACTGTGTCCTAGGATGACTTCATGAAATGCATGACTGTGATTAAAAGAAACCAAAATTCCAGCAGAAACAGTAAGAGACATTATTTACTGTAGCAGTACATCAGATCAACAGCTGTGAATGCAGTAGAGTAATTTCTATTTCTGCTCCTAATCAACTGACATGAGTTGCCAGGCACTATCATGCCTATCATGGTATTTAAGTGTACTTGGAAGGATTTCTGGCTGGGAAGGGCCAGACAAATGACTACCAGGTAGTATGGGGAAAAAATTTCCAGACATATTAAATTAGTTACCGTACGTGGTTCTTAAGTAGGAATAATTCTTGACCACATCTCCAGCAACAGCCAGATTAGGTCCTTCATTACTTAACTATCAGTTTTGTTAAAACACATTTTTTAATCTAATCAGCCCTCTCCTGCTGATATAGCTTGCATCTTAAAAATATTTTTGGCAGTAGATCTTGAGTTATCATACTGATAGTAGATCGTATAGCAGAGATATCACTGGTAAATGCTGACAGTAATTTCTCACCCATACTAAAGTCAGAACGGTGTTGAACTCTGATGGACTGAGACCAGCTATTGTGGTACCAGCTTTTCACATTGATTCCATAAGATTTTGTACAAGTGCAACTTTTTAAGTACTGGGTTTAAAAGCAGCATGTGGAAAGTTAGCACTTGTAGAGATCTTAGAGATTACATGAGTTTCCTTTAAAGTGAGAATATACTTTAGGACTCATAGTTAAATATAATTCTTACAAAGAAAGGTAGAAATAGGATTTGTTTTCTGTAGATGAGTTTAACATTTAGTATTTTTTCTATGAAAATTCCAGGTGAACAGCAAGTGAAAATATCCATTACTGCAAAACAAAAGTGCAATTTTTCTAAAGTGTTTGGAAAGGGCTGCTGCTTTTTACTTTGTGTCAAAATTGTTTACATATTCTATGCAGAGCCAGATTTTTCAACTGGCTGGCACTTTTTGTGATCACCTCTGGAAATAATGCAACCAAATCAGAATTCTCTCCTCACATGAATAGCAGTGTTTTATATCCATTTTGTGCTCACTTTGCACGGCTATAAATGACTACACAAGGTGCAAGGCAAAGGAAAATCAGACTCAAAGTATTCTCTAAATGGATCTGGATGTAACTTCTGCCCTGTTGTTCTCTCTACAAGGTGTGAATGAACCAAAGATTTTTCATCTGCTAAGAGGCTTTTAGACTTGAGGGCTGACTGGGCTAACTGCCAATCTATGTATTAAGAGGCTGACTGTCAATACAAGGAAACAATATGGCAACTTGTAAAAGAAGATAGCAAGAGAATACTACATAATTGTTAGCAATTTCAACATACAAAGTACTTTCATTTAACAAATGTCCTTACAGTCACTTTAAAATATCCTTCCTTAAAAATTCTTTTTATAATTCTCATAACTTTTTCAATTATTTATTGAAAATTAAGTTATATGATTTTTTGAAATATTTTATAGTTATAATACTGCCAGAAGATATGTGGGTTTTTTTAAAGAAGTTGCTGAAGAGCCCTTCCATTTTATATTTCAAGTGTAAACCTTGCTAGTGTATAGATGAGAAGATACACGATGCATTGTTTTTTCAAGGGAGATTAATTTTTAGCACCCAAGTGTATATATGCTGTCAATGATCCATCACTAGCTAATTGTTACTTAATTAATTCCTTCTTCTACATAATGTGATTTCAATGCATGGAGCTTAACAGAACATTCATGCGCCAGTTCCTCGGTAGCTAACCTTTTAAACCTTTGTGATTTTGCTGCTAAATTAGCTGAAGTGGGAAATTAAGGAATATGGAGAAGCTAAGAGAGAGCTCACAGTGGATGAAAGGTGTAATTACTCTGACCTGGAGCTCAGTGCTTAGCTAGTAAAATTTACTAAGGATCTAGCTTCACCAAGGGACCTGACTTTCTTAATAGAGTTTACTTACACACAGAGCAACTTATCATTCCTCACCATTAATATAAATGACATGCTGGCTGGGTTGGAAAGGCAATTTGTTCCTTACCCTGAAAAATACAATATGTATTTGTATTGGCTGTAATTTAAAGAAAGATTTTTTTCAGCAGAGCTTTATCATATGTATATGTATGATAAAGGTAACTCAGATAAAATATAGTGGTTTGATTTTCAGCACTGGCTTATGAGCAATGTGTTCTCACTCACACAATTACATTCAGGAAAAAAGAAAAAAATATATATATGTATATATATACATATATGTAACATATATATATATATATATATGTTACATATCTGTAACATACTTGAGAATTTACTTTTTTTTAGACTGAAGATCAGCTGGAAATATCCTGAGGCCATGGTCTAGTGGTCTGAGCTTGGGAACTGGGAGCCAAAAACTCCTGAGCTCTAATCCTGGCTCTGACAGTGACTCCCTCTGTGGCCTTGGGTAAGTCACTGAATCTCTCTGCCTCAGTTTCCCCAGCAGTAAAAGTAAAAAATTCTTAACTCCACACATCGGTGAATTTGGGAGTCCTGACTTAGCATTTTAAGATATTTAGAAATTTAGAGTAACTTAGAAATAAAACTAATGTCATTTATAAATGTCCTCATTGGTAATATTCCTGTTGGTGTTAGGTATTCACATAACACTGGTATTCCTGTATTTAGCCTCACCTGCATTCCAGATCCGAGTGTTTTTATATGTGCATTTCACATCTCCACAGCTCAGCTGATTTTATTTGGTTAAGCTGGTTTTGGAAGTATTTTGACATCCTGCCATTTCTAGTTCTGTGTCATTCCAGGATACAATACCTACCAAAACAGGCTTTCAGGCAGTACCAGATTAGAGCAGTGGAATGTTGCATGCATGCCATGCCAAATTAAATTTCACCCTTCCCCTTTGTCAGAAGTGGTCAGCTTATGAAACAGATACAATAATACCAATTCTTTACATGTCATAGCCGTGTGCTTCAGTGTCCACTCTACAGATCTGTCAGCAGTTCATCTATTAAGTTCCTTCACTGTCCTAATTGTAACAGAAACACTACATACAGACCAAGATTACAGAGGACACCTTTCAGCAGGCTGGAGTGTCCCCTCACTCCAGTCCAAGTATTAGCTTTTAGAAACAAGAAGGAAATTAGGATCCTGAATTTTTCATTGTTCATTGCCAGCTGTTGGGGAATCAATCTTTGGCTATATTTAATCTATGGGACTATCTTTTCTTCAAAGTCCATGAGCTTGCACAATTGTGAGTCCCGGTGTCTTCTCTGTCTTGTCTTTTTCTGTGTGTCCCTCTTCATAATGGCATGCCTGCCACTGCTTTGTGAGATCTTCACAGCAGCAGAAAGGGCTCTCACAAATACACGTTGTGGTGAAATAGATCATTAACTCTTTTGGGTCATCCTCAGACATACTCACTCTTAATTTCTAGTTGGTTGTCTAGAAATCTGATTTAAGAAAACCCCTATCCTTTAAATCACTAAGAATCATTTGCATTCTTAAGTCCTGCTGCCAGACAGAGTTTTGTGAACTCTGAGACCATTGCTTGACCAAGCGTCATGCATCACAAAGTCTTTTAAAACTAACTCGGGTCTCAGTAGTGTGCTTCTGAAATTGATATTTGATTAAGGTTTTCCAAGACCACACCACATAACTGGAAGTTAGACTGAAATAACTTTGGTATGTTAAGACATTGATGTGTTCTACCTTTTATATATACACACCAAATTGAGAAAGGGTAGAACATGAACACCTTCTGCAGAATATTGTTGGCAGATATTGTTGAGATCAAAATGTCATGATATCTGCATCTCTGACTGTACATATGAACTACCAGAACTAGGTTACTTTTAATTAACATCTCATTCTAATATAACAATATATCTAAAGAATTAGTCCTAGTCATTTTACAGTGCTTTAACTGAGCCTTTTAATAGTTTTGTATTAATATTTTTGATGTTCTTCTCAGTAGCACTGATATAAATTATGAGAGAAAATACCAATTCTTCACACGTTATAGCCATGTGCCTCAGTGTCCACTCTATAGATGTGTACTCCAAGGCCTAGATTCAACCTATTCATTTCCATAGATTACAAGAGATTTTAATGCTTTGTGTAGTTTCCATTACTCTCATTGTTTACAAAAGGTATCCTAATCTACAAATGGGTCATCATTCACAGGATTGGAACTAGATTATTTTCTGTTAATTTCCTAGCAAGTATGGAGTATGGGAGTTGGTTGTCTTAATTCTCAGAAAGGCTAAATATCATGTTTCTAATTCTATGTTGGAAGAAGAATAGTAGCTTGAGACAATTTACAATCAGAGTGGTAGGATGGCCTTGATGGCCCCGTGTCTTAAGGACTACATGCACAGAGAAACCTAAATAGAAATAAAATCCTCATGCAGCTGAAGCGTCTTGAGGAGAGGCCATGCTATTCCTTCAAAATACACAGGTTCTCTTGCATATTAGTAATGCTTCAACTAGTACAGTCTTTTCAAAGCTGTGAACTTCTTTGTCATACCAGTGTATTGAAACCTGCACATTCTATTTTCATTTATCCTTATGAAAATACACTTCTTCACGTCAAGTAACTGATCTTCAAGTCCTAAGCCAAAATGCTAGCAAAGATTTTGTGATTTTTGTAGACTTTAGGTTGAAAGGAGCTGTCAGATACTTAAAGAACCGACTTAAAGAGATTAGCCTCCTTCCTCAGTCCTGAATGTTGAATACTGGTTCTACTGATGTTCAGTGATTCACACTGCCTGAAAAGAGACCAAAATTTACACCGAAAATAACTTGTAGTGAAATGGAATGCTAAGTGAAATCATAATTTGTTAACATCTCAAATAGAGATGTTCTCTTGGAAGAAATTAGGGAAGCTTAAGTTTTGTCTTTCACTTTTAGAACATGTATTTTCAGATTGTAATGAAGAATGATACTAATTTCTTTTGTCTTTATAAATTTACAGAAAATATGAATGCCCACTTCTGCGTGGGCTATTTCAAAGATATTGCAATTCCTGTGCAAATAAATAAACATAATTTTTTGATAGATAAGACTTCTAGAGATATATTTTCTGTCAGGATTCCCATTACTCAACTCAGTCATATTGGGAGTTCTAGAATTCAGTCCAATCTTACTATGCTAATTTAGGGACAGGCCAGTTTTAGATTTAGTGAGGTAAAACTGGTTTCTGATTTATGCTTATGAGCTATGGCTTTTCTTTGTTATATATAGATTAATCTATATTTAAAAGCAGTTACTGCACTGTAAAATGAGCTACATTTTGATCCATTTGAGGTCTGAACTGTGGCTTTCAGTAAGTAAACAAAAGCTGATTCTTCCCAAAGCAATAATAATAATTTCTGATCATCTGTTTCATGGGTTTGTGGAATAAATTATGTTTTCAGTAAAAACACCAAGAAAACGCTTTGTTGGGTTGGGTTTTTTTTCTGTACTTTGAAAACAGAATTTTGAAATGGAAATAAAACCACATCTGTAACTTGGTTCATTGACTATTATGTCATATTGTGAACTCACACAATAAATTGTGGATATCTGTAAAAGTTCAAGTGTTCAAAGACTTTAAAAGCTGCATTTTAAGGAATGTCCAAATTGTTAAGTTGGTCCTGATAAACAGAAAATACTTCATTTTAAATTCTTTCTAAATTGCATAATTTTCCAGGACACCAGTAAAAATTATGTTCTTATATGGGGTTAGGATTCTTTGTCATCTCCCCCAAAACAAGAAAAGAACCTAAATTTAAAAATGGAAGGCTCGGGGCATAGAAAATTCAAATCTCTAATGGATGGTTCAGGAATCTGACTGGAAAAATTGCAGGCCCATCGAAAAAGAGTCTGTGAAGAGCTGATACTAGATACTGATACTAGATTTTTTAATTATTGTTTAAAACCTTGATCACCACTTGCATTTAGATAGGCCTTTCCAAATACTGAAATAGCATGGTAACTGGTCTAAGAAATAAGCATGTTAAGAACTAGTACTGAGATGGACTAAAAGCAACAGATAAACCAAATTCCTATTAGTAATGGAAATATTGGGCCTTTTTGTGTTTTGACAGTTCTTAGCATAGAAATAGATAGACATTCTAAATGTGATTCGGTTTCCTCAACTTATCATTTTAGTGCATTCAGGCACTTAAGGGTATGGACAGCATCTTTCACGGGGTGAGCTCACATGACATAAAACCTGTAGAGCAGTGCCCTTGTGGGGTGACAGCTGGAAGTCAGGCAGAAGGTGCTGGTTCACTGCTTGTCTGTGGTAAGCAACTAAATCTCATTTCTCGTCTGCTAAATCAGACGATTTGATACACTGCTGCCCCCTCCTACCATATATGCTTCATGATAGATTGATACTGTCTGAAGGTTTTGATTTCTTGCGTGAATATGAGAAAATCAATTTTCACTTAATAAGTGACTGCAAAGAGAGACTATCTGAGGAAACAAACCAGGAGATTACTTGTGCAATTTCTTGCTATAAGTAGCACAACACAGTTTTTAAGAAGGGATTCAATAGAAGCTGAATGCCATAATAGTTTAACTGAAGGGTACTACAGGATACATTTTACGTGTGGAAGAAAAATAGATCTGATAATGCAAACGAGGAATAAAGCTGGAAAGACTAACACAGAACTTGCTATATAGTTTAAAAGATGTTTTTTGTGGGCATGTGATGTAAACTTAAGAAGGCTGGAAACTGGTATATCACATCAACACAAAGAATTTAAAATGCTAGAATTATTACACACCCATTTTGCCCAAAGAAAATGTTCATGACACAAGTGTTAGATGAAGTTGTTGCACATATATATCCATTTTGGAACATTTCCATTTATAAGAATATCCCCAAAGATTTCTGTTAAATCATGTAAAGCAAGCTAGAATTCTTGGACTGAAAAAAACAAGCAGTGAATAAAGAAAATGAAAAAGGTGTTTTAGTTCAGGGATTTTTATAATAACATTTGACACGTTATTTCTTAAAACCATACTTGAAAATTAATTCAGAAAGGCTTGTCATATTGAAAACTGTCATTTCAACAAGATACTGATGGAGGACCTGCGAACAGTGCATAATAACACTTAACAGGAGTGTATTGATCTAGGTCGAGGTGGCCCAGGAAGTGACAGAGTTGTGAAAAGTCTAATGTTATTTTATTAAGAATGGTTTCAAAAGCATAAAAGATATTAAGCTCTTAAGAGTTATTGAAAATCTGTGAAAGGTAGACACATAACAGACATTTCTGATTTCCAGTATTCCCTTGCTATATTTTCATTAGCCATTTGGAATAGAAATACTCAACAGCATTATGTCTGCATGTAAGTTTCTTTACCTTGGGGGCAGACCTTAGGGATAAAGTTGCCAGTTTTTTTGATCTGGTTGACTACTGTCCATAAGGTTTTTTTTCAGCTACTCCTCCTGATCACTTGCATATGAGCATGCAGGGGTATGCAGAAAGACAAATCAGTTTACAGTGTCATGGGAAAGTGATAGCCCAAAGCTCCGGCTATTCCTGTATTTCATTAGATCTTAGCAATCTCATTATACATGGATGAGACAAGAGGTTGGAAGTGAACAAAACTGGCTGATCCTTGATCCAAATAAAGCCAGGCAAGGGTGAGACAGTAAAATCAATCAGCAGAATATAGAATAAGAGCTTTTCTTTCAACTGACAGTGCGGCTTCATGGCAGTCTAAACCAATCTAAATCCTTTCCTACTCTCCCTCCTCACTCTGTCTTTATATGCCTGACCTCTGTTTTGGTCGAGTACTAAGTGCTTGTGGAAATATCTGGGATGCAAAATAGGCATCACGTTTTGCTGGGTTAGTTTTCAGCCACATCAGCTTCTGATTGCAATACTGAAGATTAAATTATTCTAGGCCAAAACCAATGAGGTCTGTCTGCCTTTATTACATAGTTCCACTGCCTTTAAGCCATCAACAATTGCTGATGGATACCTAGTTAGCTTTTTTCAGCCGACACTGCTATTCTTCCCCATTTGCACTTACAAAAAATTCTGAAAGTTGGCTCTGAAGTAAAGACAAAGTGCATTAAATATATCCCTCATGAAATATACCAGTGTACCCCTACATGAATGGAATAAGATGTTTGTAAGTCCATGTCCTGAACTGTGGAGGATGTTGTACATTTCTCGACCAGGGCTTTTAAAGGTAGCATCTCTACTCTCTAATACATTTACTTTTTTTTTTTTTTTTTTTAATTTCTTTTCGCTTTTATTCTTCCCCTTTTTGTTCCTACATCTTTCCTTTCTCTCCGTGAAGTCCTGAGAATTTTCCCTTGCACAACAATTCTTGTTCTAGCCACAAAAGAATGAGATGTTTTGTGGTGTGGCAATGTCAAATGTCTGAACAGTAAAAGAAAATTGTCAGGGTTATGGGAAGACATACTTAGTTCTTATAATAATAGAGGTAGCATGGGAAAGATCGGGTACAAGCCAACTACTGTATTTTTCACTAGTCTCTGAGATTTGACAAACCTGGGCTTGAATAGGACATAAATTACATGACGAAATTTCTTTCTAGGCATTGGAAATTTTGAACTGAATTCAGAGCTGGGCACATCTTAAATGTCTAAGCCAAGGACATGAGCAAATGTGCCCAGCTTTACTATCCAGCCAGAAGAGTCAGTACCTATCCAGACCTCCACCAGGACATGGAAATTTCTGTCCCCAGTGGCTTTGCAGTCAGATTAGGTACCTCCAGAAGACAAATAAATCTCTTCAGACTGTTATTTATCCAATGTCAATATAAAAATCTATGTTTCATGGAGAGAGGTCTGTATCCTCTGTTCTCTTCCCTGATGAGTGTTGTCTATTGAGCTTGGACAAACTATCCTGTCAGTTCTCCATGCAACTTCAGATCTGCTGCACAGATCTGCTGCACTCCTTTGTAAAAGGAGTGAAAAAAATTTATGACTTGAGATATTTTCCGTGTGATCATGGCATTTTCCTGGAATGCAGGAAAGGGACATTCAATCACCCTTGCCATAAATAGGTCTAGATGCATCCCAGAAAACTGGAATACCTACTAGACTGATATGGAAAGGATGGATTGTCCTGTTGTCATCATGCTTGCTTGAGGTACTCCCATTTCTTTCCTGATTCATCCTGGTGGTTTAGCCTGACTTCATATTCTTGTCTGCCTAAATCTGGAAAATAGTAGAGGGCCCTCAGTTTAGAATGCGAATGAACATTTTTTATTTAATACTAACTTCAGAGAGATCTAATAAACACAAATTCTAAAGATATGCAAATTAAAAGATTGAATTTGGAAGGTTTAGATGTTTATCACCTAACCTAAGATTTTAGGTGGCCTGCCTTTTCCTTCATGTTACTTGCTAAGTGGTCGGTCATGGTGATTATCGCAGAATTTTTTACTGACTTTTGAAATTTTTCCACAATAACTTGCTCTATTTGTGGCAAAAGCAGAACTTGGAGCCATTAGGGAATCCAAACAGAGGCTGTGGGTATCTTGGCTACTGCAGGCAATCCAGAGGATCAGATTTACCCATGTGGTGCTGCAATAAACATGTTCAGTTGAGGCTGGGGGAGCAACGCGAAACGCATTTGAGGGAGAACACTTCCAAACATTTAAGTTTGATGCTTACCTTTATTTTTATAGTCACATTTTATGTCTTTTTTTTTAAATCAAATCATCCCCCGTTACTCTCATTCCAGAAGACAATTTGACATGGGGAGCAGCATTGCTTTCCCCTCCATTTCATTAAGTACATACTTGCACTTAATCATCTGATTTTCAGTAGGCTTTGTTATGTTAAATATCATACCTTTCATCTTTGTTTTGCCTTTGTGAACTGCTGTTTTCTCATTCTTCTCATTCTTGATGTACCTAACTCTACTGAAATCAATGATATGACATGATGAATAAATGTGGGTTTATATAATAATGCCAGATAGAAGGTCCTCTAATTACAATATGAATGCTTTCTCAAATGTCTGTATTTCACCAGTAATCTCTTTGTCCTTTTTAATAAATGACTAAGAATATAAGACCACTGGCAGATGTTTAAAATCAAACAAAGAGTTCTTTGGTAGCATACTATGCAGTTCTGCTTAAGGAAGTGTGAAAATGTCTCTACCTGCATTGCTGAATGGGTTGTCATCTGGCTCTTATGAGAGCAATGTAGCAACTTAGTAATGTAGAAATCCACTCCCATTCTATCCCCTAGAAGTAGTATTTTATTTTTCATTTAGGAGCATCAAAATTGAACTTGGTCAAAACATC
Organism: Daphoenositta chrysoptera; assembly: GCA_013397915.1. NCBI lineage: Eukaryota > Metazoa > Chordata > Aves > Passeriformes > Daphoenositta > Daphoenositta chrysoptera. The sequence goes on along the minus strand of VZRO01005758.1, from coordinate 569,966 downwards.
TTCTTACAGTGTGTTTTGTGCCAAGATTTTATTTGTTTTTGATTTACCATATGAAATAATACTCTAACAATAATACAAGTGTAGTTGTATTTTTAATGGTGAACTTGAAGGAAATAAAGAGTACTGAAAAAAATCACATTCTCTGCAATATACACATTTTAATGAAAGCCAGAAATACATGATTTTACAATACATTCTTGTGTTAAATGCCTCGAATTAATGAACTCTAAAATGAAACAAATTGTGAAGCACCTCCCAAAGTGTTGCAGATGTTGCTGACAAAGCAATCTCTATTTGAGTATTATCCCCATTGGAAGATACAGTACGGAGCATATTTGTCAGCTCTTAACAAAATTATTGAAGTACAGGGAATTTGCATAGACATAACATAATTTTTTGAAAGGAAAACAGAAAATATCATGCACAGAACATATGCCATATAAATGTCTGTATGGATGCAAAGACTTCTGCCATGAAACTGAGCATTGCATAAAAATTTGGTACCACGGCTTAGAAGAGTATTGTAACTGGGTTGTAAATAGTGAAATATCTACACAGCAGGGTTTATATGGCTTTTCAAGGAAATCTTCATTACAGTCTTTTGCAGCTTAACCAAAATCTGAACAAAAGAGAAAAAAAAACCAAAAAAAACAAAAAAACAAAAAACAGAGCCACACTTATTTGCAGGCCAGGAATATTAAGGATAGCAGAAGCACTTTATAGATAAGTTGCAAGCAAGAGAAAGACTAGGGATGAATGTGGGCCCCCTCCAGAGGAAAAAGAAAGACCTTACTACCCTGGAAAAAGAGTGCTTAGGTTCTCAATGATTTCTGTAACTCAATCTTCAACAGCAAGTGCTCCAGCCATGCCACCCAAGTTGAGAAAGGCAAATGCAGGGGCTGGGAGAATGAAGAGCCTCAGCCCACTGCAGGAGAGTGCCAGGTTCAATAACATCTAAGGAACCTGAATGTGCCCAAGTCCATGGGACCTTGTGAGATGTATCTGTGGCTCCCGAGGGAGCTGGCAGATGAAGCTGTTAAGTCACTACCCATCATTGTTGAAAAAATCATGGCAGTCAGGTGAAGTCTATGATGACTGAAAAATGGAAATATAGCCCCCATTTTTAAAATGGGAAAAGCAGAAGACCTGGGGAACTGCAGACCAGTCAGTCTCACCTCTGTTCCAGGCAAGACCATGGAGCAGATTCTACTGGAAACTGTGCCAAGGCACATGGAAAATAAAGAGGTGATTGGTAAGAGCCAACATGGCTTTAGAAAGGGGAAATCATGCCTGCCAAACCTGGTGACCTTCTATGACAGAGCTGCAGCATTGGGGGATAGGGACAGAACAACTGACATCATCTACCTGGACTTAATGCAAAACGTTTGACATTGTCTTACGTGGCATCCTTGTCTTCAAACTGGAGAGACGTGGATTTGATGGATGAACCAGCTGGTGAATGAAGAACTTGCTGGAGGGCTGCATGCAGAGAGCTGTGGTCAGGGACTCATTTTCCACATGTCCAGTGGTGTCCCTCAGGGGTCACCACTGCAGCCAAGACTGTTCAACATCTTTGTTGGCAACATGGATGATGGGATCAAGGGCAGCCTCAGCAAATTTGCTGATGACACCAAACTGGGTTGGGCAGCCAACACACTGGAGGAAAGGAATAATGCCATCCAGAGGGACCTGGACGGGCTTGAGAAGTGGGCCTGTGTAAATGTCCTAAAGGTCAATAAATCAAAGTGCAAGGTCCTACACCTGGGTCATGGCCATCCCAGGCACAAATACAGGCTGGGTGAAGGAGTGATTGGGAGCAGCCCTGCGGACAAAGATTTGGGGTTGTTGGTTGATGAAAAAGTCAACATGAGCCAGCAATGTGCGCTTGCAGCCCAGAAAGCCAACCTGGTCTGCAACAAAAGGAGCATGGCCAGCAGGTCAAAGGAGGTGATTCTCCCCCTCTTCTCTGCTCTTGTGAGGCCCCTCCTGGAATACTGCATGCAGTTTTGGTGTTCCCAACCTAAGAACTGTTGGAGCAAGACCAGAGGAGAGGCACAAAACCTGATAAGAGAACTGAAGCACCTCCCTTACAAAAGGCTGAAAAAACTGGGGCTGTTCAGGCTGGAGAAGGTTGTGTGGAGACCTCATAGAATTTGTCCAGTATCAGGAAAGGGGCCTACCAGGAAGCCAGAAAGGGACTCTTCATCAGGAACTTTAGTGACAGGACAAGGAATAATGGGTACAAATTGAAAGAGGGGAGATGTAGGTTAGATATTAGGAAGACGTTTTTTACTTGAGGGTTGTTAGACACTGGAACAGATTGCCCAAGGAGGTTGTGGATGCCCCAACCCTGACAGTGCTCAAGGCCAGATTGGATAAGGCCTTGATCAACATGGTCTAGTGGGAGGGGTCCCTCCACATGGCAAGGGTGGTTGGGATTAGATGATCTTTAAGGTCGATTTCAACCCTTTGACATTCTGTAATTCTGTGGCCCTCAGACTGAAAAGCTAATAGTTTGAGAAGGGACTAATAAACCTCATGATCAAAAACCAAGTTAGGAGTGCTAAGTAATAAAGTTAGCATGTTATTGTTGATGTTTCCAGACAGTTTTTTATTGATTGATTTTGTAGATATCACATGTTTTTAAAGTCTGAGGTTGTTAAAGCTTTGCTGGCAAAATGATACACTGGAAAGATATAATAGAGCTCTCAAGAGTTCTATAAATAATTCAGCAATTCCTTCTATTTTGGGGGTTTCCTTTCCTTTTTTGCTTATTTTGTTTTGTTTTTAATGAGGCCTTGATTCAGGCACAGCTCTACTCACAAATCATGTATAGGTTGTGAAAATTTTTGGTAGTATCAACAAGACTGAAAACATACTGTATTGTATTGACTGCAGCATCAAGTATGAATTCTTGGTATGTGTTTTAAATTGTCGGCATGCTGTATTAATAAAATTGCATTGAATTCTCTGTCCCTTAGTTCAAGAATAGTCCACTAATTCATACTCAGAGAAAAAAATGTTCCCAACTAAACCTTCTCATTTTCTTTTCAGTGATAGTTTTGTGCCTACTTACAAATGCAGGTGTAGACAGTCAATATGACAGGAATGATAAAATCATGGAATCATAGAATCAGTTTCACTTGAACAGACCTTTAAGATCATTGAGTCCATTAACCTAACACTCCCGAGTTCACCACTAAACCATGCCCCTATGTGCCACATTTACACATCTTTTAAATGCTTCCGGGGCTGGTGACTCCACCACTTCCCTGAGCAGCCTCTTCCAGTGCTTGACAACCCTTTTGCTGAAGAAGTTTTACCTAATATTCAATCTGACACACACATCCCTCTCCCCATCCTTCCCCGTCAGTGGGACTTGAGGCCATTTCCTCTTATCCTACGACTTGTCAAAAGAGACTAACCCCCACCTGGATACAATCTCCTTTCAGATAATTGCAGGGAGTGATAAGGTCTTTCCTCAGCGATATGGTCTTCTCTCCAGGCTGGTATAGACCTTTTTCTCTAACCATCTATTTCTGTGCATGAGGGCACCTGCGAGGCTCGGGATTAGCCATCCTCCATTCCTCACAGCTAATTCTGGCCTACAATGTGATCCAGACCTAGAAGACTGGACCCTTATGTGTGGCCTGTGCTTTCAGGGAAGGCAGTAATTCAAGCAGAAGTGATTGTGTACTTTGCGTGACTTTTCCTCAGCAGGGTGAAATTTTCCTGCTTTCTTTTTCTTTTTCCATGATAGCAGGACTGAATTTTTTATGATTTTTTTTACAATTTTTACCATTCTTTTACCTTATTTGCTGATGGTGGTGGTTTTTTCCGAGTCTTGCTAAACATGGAAAACCAGAATTTATTGAGTTGGATTTGGTAATATTCTGTTGACCAGCACTACATATGTATATTTCATCACACTGCACTCTATTATACCTTATTGTCTAATGTAAGAAAAATCTAGGGTTTTCACTGCTAGTATATAGTGGCAGAAACAACTAAATTACAGGTGGTATGGGGGGAATTTTTTGTTCATAGAATGTGTGTAAAGTTCTGTTGCTGATGAATAATGAAACACTTTAAAAGATCTTTAACCTTTTCAGTAAATGAACAACATCCATAAAAATAAAGCTGAGTTCTGTAAAAGCCCATAAGATAGAGATACTATTTCTCACAAGTTATTTCCAAGTGAGTTATTCTTAAGGGGCCTAATATAAGTGCAGAAAGAAACTAATAGGTTGTATTTCTTAAATCTCTGATACCATCTGGAACAATATCCTTTAAAAACGGTATTCCATTACGAGACAATAAAAAGATGAAAGAATAAGATAACTGCACTAAAGATTATTAACCCCATAAAATAGGATGCATTTCTGGTTTTGTAGTGTTGATAGCATATGCTTCAGTAGAATATTTTGGTCCAACAGTGCCTCTTAAAACCAGAAATCTTCCCATAGCTCTTACAATTGCCACCATGAAATGATACACTTTCCTGCACCTGGCCCCTAGAGGGGACTCCATGGTGTAGATGACAACAGTTGGAAGTGAACTGAGGGTTTGGAAAGGGGCAAAAAGTATTAATACATTAATACAAAAGTTATTAATACAACTATACATGTGCCAATGCCCTCCTAAAACTTTTCTGGAGAAATGTCTGTGAAAGTTTTATGCAAAATCTTAGATTGCCTTACTTCTGCTTTTATCCCTGCAGTCTCATCTGCCAACTCAGGCAGGTTGCAGATGAGGTGGTTATTGCCCCAGACAGACAGTGCTGCTTCAGTTAAGGTTTTGCTGTAGATCCCCATTGCTGCTTTATCATGAACTGCATCTCAAATATTAGAAATCTCATGAACAATTCTGAGTCCTCTGAAGATAACGCAGCCCTGATAAGGGTTAATCAGAGAGTTTTTCATCTACAGTGAGTGACTAGTCACTTGGGTCATTTGAATTAGATCTTCATACAGCTAGGGCAGTGACCCAGTGACCCAGTGATCTAAGGGGCTGCTGCTCTTCCAGTTCTCTGCCTCCCCTAGTGCCAGAGCAAGCTGAATTACTTGACTTGATCACAGGAGCAATTTGATCTTTCTAGGAGGAATGACTTGTCTTTTACAATCCTATGGAACTATTTGCTCTAAAATTAGGGTGAACATGAAGAATGCAAAAAGCACAAGAAATACATAACCAAAATGAGAAGTCCAGCAGCTACAGTTCCTTTCATAAAAGAAAGTGGTTTTGCTACTTTATTTGCTCTATTGAAGTTCTCTTTCTCTTGCCTAGTAGTGCAGAGTAGTCTGTTGTTAATGATGGAGATTTTACTGCTGATAACATTTTTGGAAGTAAAAATTGCAAAATAATTTTTAATAAAGGACCCATCATTAATTACAATCATCTTAGTAAAAGTGCTTGCTAAAATAGGAGACAGGGATGTATCTTATATGTCATTGGTAATGCATGGTAATAAAGGCAAATAAGCAAGAATTTTATGAGCCAATGACTAGGTCTTCCATTAATTTATGTGAGGAATGACACATTCACATTAAAATTATTTTTGGCATACATTTAATTTTTGTCCTTGGAATAGTATGTAATGTATCTGAAACATAAAAACAGAAAAAGCCCTGAGTTACAAAGGATAAGTAGTCGAAAAATCTGTAGTGGTAATAAACTTTTTCAGGCTGATCTTACTATTAGATACTGATTTTGTAGGTTATCTTAATGTGTGGTAATAGTTCTTCACCTGGGAAGTGTGTGGGATAGGGTGTGGGATCCCACACTTGATGGGGTGTGGAATATACACATGGAGATGGCTAGGAAGAGATGATACTGAGATGGTTTCAGTTGAGTGGAAGAGAAAGGTGGGCAAACAGCACAACAAGTAGAAAAATCAGTATCTGTTCAACCACCAGCTCAGCACCCCATCCACTGGCTGCTACTGCAATGCTGAGAGCTGCAGTGGCCCATGGGAAAGTGGTTTGGTTCAACGTGTCTGGTCTTTTTTTGTTTCAAAGTGAGTTTGCAAAGGTTCAGAGCTGAAAGTCTCAGTGATTTGGTTTCAGGTTCCGGAATCTAAGCGCTCACTTGTGACACAGTGGCTTTGTTGGATTTGAACGCTTGCAAATGCATAACACTTTGCATTCAGGTTTTCTGAAATACAAGCAGTTAGTTTTTGTGAAGCAGAAGAATGCCTGGGGCAAAGGATGTGGACAAAGGAAAAGAGCAAAGAGGTGAGAAACCTTGTGGATGTTAGATTGCTGCCACATGGCTCTGTGGAAATAACTGCAAATTAAAAGGTTGTCAACAGTTATTTGTCTATAGAACTTTGCATAGGAGGGATGTTTCTAAGGATTTAATATTTTGTTGAGTGAGCTTCTGCAGATCTGAAGTGGATCTGAACTGTTTTAAAAATGTTCAGATGGACAGACTATAGTATCAAATCACAGATCTGTTACTATTAGGAAAGTCGTGCACACCACTCTCTATAGGGGAAGACTATAGTTGCTTTTTCAGGCTGAATAAAGACTTTTGTATTTAATTTATTAATACAAATGGATATTGAGTAAAATAGTTCAACTGAAGCAAAAATCTGACTGTTGAGTGTTAAGCTGAGCTTTCTTTTGTAGGGTCTGAATGGATGATACTTATTGCATTTTTGTGCAAGCACACTATGGATATAATTGTAATATAATTGCATTTTACACCAACAGTTGCCACCCTTCAGAATATATTTTCATTTTTGACAGATTTTTATTTTCCTGTTAAGACCCAAGAAAATATTTTCCCAGTTAAAAGTTAACCAAACAACAATGTCCATCTAAATAAACACTGGCTTAATATTGGTCACAAATAGTCAACAGCAATGGTTTCAGAACCTTCTGCATGTTAATGTACATAAGAGTAAGTTTTTAATCAGCTTTAATAGATTGTTCCTTGTTTAAAATTGCACTGTTCAGTTTGGATGATGGAAATGAAGAAAGGTGAAAAATACCAAGGGAGGTGATGCTGTAGTCTAGGTTATTTATCTTGGAGCCTCCCAGAACAATGAATTACTGATGGAGGTAATTTCTTGTTCTGGGTCCTGGGCTAACAGATTACTTGAACGGTTCAGCATCATAGTTCCATCTTCTCCCTTTTCATGTTCTATGCTAATATGCTGTAATGACACTCATTGGCTTCTTGTGAATGCAAAATAAGTGAAATACACTGTTTTATTTATNCCCCCCCCCCCCAAAAAAAGGCTGTTTTCATCTTCGTGATATGAAAGATGTTGAGGGATTCTATACCACTGCAGATGTTAGCAGATTTGTGCCGTGTAAATTGGTTATGTTAATGATGTTACAAAATGTTCTAATCAGTGTTTATTCTGTCATATTTTATTTATATTTGTTTTCCAAAATGTATGTGCACATGGTACAGAAACCTTGAAAAATCATAATAAGGCAGTCAGATTGAAATACAGGTTTCAAATTAAATACAGAGATATGTGTTTTAATTAAAATGGTTCGTAAATATATATTATGGATACTCAGAGGAGTCCTTTTGATTTGTTTAACACAGTAGTACTTTAAAATATTTCTTCTTCAATGATAACAGAAGTCCGTTTCAGCATAAACTGGACAGTGTGCTTGCTGATGATCCAGGAAAAATACAGTGACCTTCTTTAAAAATACCTGAGAGGTAATATTTACAATTTTTTATTGAAACTTCTAAGCTGAGCTCTTGGAAACTTTTCAATGTGGTTCAGGCTGTGAATATAAACTTTTATAGCTTATATTGCAAGGAATATGGATGATAGCCATTAGGTTGCTTCCTAGGAGTTAAACACTGTGTTTTCCATTGCTTTTTAGATTGTGACTAACCATAAAAATCTTGCAGTTTTCTGGGGAGTTAAGTGGAATTTAGGTTAGGCACAGTAGATCATAGAGAAGCTCAGGCAGAAGAAAGACAGGGTTCTCCCCAGAGCACGCGCTTCCCTGTGTATCAGTGTCAATGCACACACATTGATATTTAATATAAAAGCACAGGGAAAGTTGAGATCAAACTGAGAACTGGGTAAAGAGTGAAATGCTTTCAGGACTAGGTAAAGCTGGGTATTAGGTGACGTCTTGATGTCAGATATCTAAATATCATTTTAGGTGTCATTTAGTTTAGTCTATTATTCCTGGAGAGAGAAGTATTTCATTTTGTATTCTGAATCCTATTGCATAGCTATATTTTGAATCTCTTCCATAGGCATTGTATCACAGTAAGGCTAAGTGATACACAATTCATACACAGAACTTGCTAGTAAATTGTGTCATCCTAGAAGAGGTTTTTGAAAAATAAGCAATCACTAAAGACTTCAGCATTGTTCAGCATTTTTGTACTTAGCTCCCACACAGAAGTACAGAATGTATTTTTTGTGATATTTGAAAGCCAAAAAGAAAGAATATACTTCTTCTTATTTAATAGGCAAGTATGCTACACATTACAGTTTGAAATCTATTCTGTTTTGTGTGAAAGAAATTACTTGCAGTTTACCTCCTCATATATGCAGTTCTGTTGGAGGGTAGGAAGAGGCTTTTTTGTTGGTTTTGGGTTTTGTTTGCTTATTTTCTGTCTTTGTAGTCTTTATCAAGAACTTATTTTAATCATTTTCTTAAAGATTATCTACATAACTGTCATCGATTAAGTCTTTTTTTTTTTTTACCATACAAGTTAATTTACTGAGTGTTAATGTATGGAAGTTGGTCAGGGCACTAAGTGATAACAGGATTTATGGTGCAAACCCTAGAGATGTGTTTATTTATAGAGTCTGAGTGTTAAACCATGATACCACAGAAATCAGAAGAAATCTACCTGTTCCCTTCATCGAAGTCAGAATTTTACCTCAGACTGAAGAGCAGTCCAGTCTGCCCAGTGTCGTATCGTATTTGTCTCCGTGAGACAACTGAAGGTGTGGTATTAAAATTAAATGTATCAACAATGGTGTTTGAGGAGAAAAACTAATGGGGAGATGGATTTGCTGAAACCTAATTGCAGTCACAGAAAATAGAGTAAAGCGGGAACTGGCAGAACTACCTATTTAAAAGCCTGTCTTCTATGAGAAAGTCATGTTTTTTCTTCTGAAAGTTTGATGTAACAGTTAAAGCCATCTTTGGATCGCTCTTGAGCTAACACTACAGTCACTTGTTCAGCAGTTAACCTCTGTAGACCATGACCTTAATAATATTTTAAAGGTAATATTTGTGCAAGGATGAACATTTCCAGAACAATTTCTCCAATGAATGAGAAGCACACTGTTCTCTCAGACCATTTGCATAGTTTTGTTTCAAACAGAAGTATTTTTCTAATCGACTATTGAAGAATAATATACTATTTTGAATTTTTTGGCTGTCTTCTTTATTTTTCATTTTTGCCAGTTTGGGCTTCTTTTGTTACATTGAAAGACAGCTTTGGATGTTGCTAATTGAGGGTTTTTATTATAACCATCATTCCTCTTAACAACATTGAAGGAAAAATGCAAATAAATACCTCTAATAAGCCTCTTTGTTTTTTTTCTGTGTACCAAACAGATTCTCATCCTGTATTATTTACTACTGTACTACTGCTCCACAGCTGTCTTCTGTATAACAGGAAATGATAAATCACACTTCATATTGTGGGAGAGTGGCTTTAAGAACACTTGAGAGAGAACATGAAAATATTAAAAAATCCAGGCTAATCTCATAAGAAGTGCATGATCTAAGTGCTTCCCCTAGAATTCCAGATACTTGTGTTTGATCATGTCAGCTTTTAAGAGGAGTTTGAGTACTTGATTCCCTAGGGAAGAATAGTAATGTCTAGAGATTTCATTTGTGGTTTCTCATCTTTGCAAATTGAGGTTGGCTTTCCTTACCTTGACACGTAATTGTATCCATGTGCCCTGGCACCAACCTAAGCTGGTGATAGCCTGGACTTTTGGTAGGACCTAGAATTATCTTCAGGATTCTGTAATTTTTTGGCTATTCTTCTGCTTGATAATAAGTGCATTTAAAGGGATGTTGGTACAACGCTTTCAAGCAAATAGACACATACCAGGTTCCAATTGTCTTCTTTTCATTTCCAGTTGTCACTGTTGTGTTTTTGATACATATTTAGAATGTTTTAGTATTCCATTGGCCAACTCAGTCTTCCATGGCAACCAGAAATCCAATAAGCAATGAACTGAAGTCTGGAAAATTTGAAGTGGAGTCTTGTACATGAGAAAAAAAAAAAAACCCTGGGTTTTTGTACCCCACAACTGTCAGTTTGAAAACCCTAAAACTTATTTTTCTCATAATGCGACTGAATTTCCACAATAACAATAGAGAGAATTAATTTTCTAACACATTTTGGATACCTCTTTTTTTCTGTTTATCAACCCAGGGTTTCACTGCACATTTTGATCTTGACCAAGACACCACAATTGCAAAGAGAGTGTAAGTGTTTAGAGAACAGCATTTTATTGCTGCAGAGCACACAATTTGGGGAATTGATCATTTTTCTTCCCTCCCCGTTGTGGTTCAGCTTTTGGCAGGTCGTCTTGCTGCATACAGAGACTGATTGATCTCTCACCACGTGAAAATGGCAGGTGCTTGTTAGGCCCTCAGTGGGACTTGATGCAGTCTGCAGTGATTCCTCTTTCTTCCTGCAGTATTGTTAATAGGTGCCATCTTTTGGTCTCTTAATCTTTAACCATCAAACAGAATTGAACCTGTTAAATACATCCAGCATTCTATGTTTTAAATATGGTGCTTTAGTGCATGATTGCAGTGAGTGCACTGGAGTTTAAAAGCAAATGAGTGCTTCCCAGGAGATAGGAGATTTTGCTGTTCAAACTGTCTGTAGCCCACATCCTACAGAAACAAAACCTGAATAGAAGGATTTTAACTGAGTATATTACCTTCCCAAATGACAAAATTACAATGGATGCTATGTTTTTAAAGAACTGTGAAGTCATGAATAAAGAACACACTTCTTGACCAAAGAGAAATGAATCTTCATTTAGGAGTTTTTGCAAAAATGTGTTTAAATCACACATCTGTTCATGAAACAGAGGTTTATGGTGCTACTTTTTTTTTTTTTTTTTTTTTTTAGTNTTTTTTTTTTTTACTTAGATTTTTGGTGAATTAGCCTTGTATTTTCTCTGAATCATTCACTGAATTAATTTACCCTCTAATATTAGAAGCACTAATTATCAGTTAAGTTGTTCTGTAGGTTATTAGTTTGGAAAAGACCATCAGGTTATTAAACAACGCTTTAAAAAGCATTATTTTAAATCAAGTGGGGAGACTCAAAAGTAATACTAAATAAATGCTAGCAAAAGACATTGGTTAGAAAATTTAACTACACTCTTGAGGCAAACTTGTGTATAATCAGTGCCATCACTGCCAGTCATGAGGTCTTACTATTCCTTTGTTTGCTGGATGGGAAAACACAAGATAAAAACCTGCATAGAACTTTACAGGCTTTGACTAAGTCCCTTCTTCCCCATTAATCTTTTCCTTTGATCAGGCAAATTGGACTCTGAATTGCACAGAAGGTCTGTTTTCATTCCTTTAATTATTTTCTCTAATATTTTCTGAAACCTCTCAATTTTATTGGAGATCTTCTAGATGACAGTTTTAGCAGAACTGATCAGACTGTTCCAAAATTAGCAGCGTCTTAGACTGCAATGCTCTATTGACTCAGTAGTGAACATCCTCCCTTTACATGCATTTTAGATGTCTCTTACAGTTATAAGAAGTTATAACTTCTTATAAGTTATACTCAGCCCATTCCCAGTCCCACAGCACTTTGCAGAGTTTTTGTACCCCAAAATCTAGGTGTATCAATGCCATTCATTCTTTATTCCTATAATCTTGTTTTGGCCATACTAATTTTCTTTTTTTTTTCTTTTTTTCCCTGCTTTTACTATTCATAGTTTATCAGCCAATCACAATTATTCTGTAGCAGGGATCAGACCTGCTCATTTACCTGGCTACACTCTTTGTGTTACCATATATTTTACCAGAGGTGATGTGGGATGTGCTTGTGTTGCAAGTAACTTACATAAATGGTTAAAAATCACGGGGCCAAGAAGTGACCTATTTGCAAGAGAAAAAAGGTTTCTAAAAAGGTTTCTAAAAGCACAGTTAATGAAACTTCTCCATTTATATTTGCAATTTTTTAGGCAGCCAGATAGCTAGATTTAATAAGTGTCTTTTTTTTTTTAACCTTTACTACCTTTTAAAAATCTAGTTGTCTTTCAAATAAACCCAATCTCCAAACTGAAGGTTATCAGCATTTTAATTGGATTGGGAATTCCTCTGCATGCATGGAAGAAATGTAAATGCTATGAAACAAAAGTTCATGTACGGTGTATATTTCTTTATGTTCTTCTGCTTTAACAGTCAGCTGGGTAGAAACACAGTTACATTAAAAATATCATGTCTTCTACTTTTTAGAAGCTGGTAGGAGAAAATTCTTCCTTTGTAAAATTAAAAATCATAGTATGACTTTTAGTAATTAAGAATGTGAGAGAATGATTATGATTGGGTCCAGGCTGTTAGTATTCTGCATGAGGTTTTTAGGTATCATTGATTCGTATAAAAGCTTCATATTACAAGTAAGAAGAGTCTCGTTCTTCATGTGGTATTCCTTTCTAAGATTCTAAGTTTAGATTTTCTTATTTTGAATATAAAAACCTCTACATTAAAATTGATAAAGTAGTTAAGAATTAGTTTTGCTGTTGGAGTATCTCATGGCTTCAGCATAATTTTACAATTTATTAACACTGGGAGTTTTTTTGGTGGAAAAGAATAGAAAAATTCAGAGCACTAGTCCACAAGAGAAATTTTCTACATTCTCTGTGTTGCAGCAGCAGTAGGGAAAAACCTGTGCAAAACTCTTCAGGACTGCTCAAGGAATCTTGGCATTCCTGTGCCTGCCCATCCTGATTTCATTATAAGAAAATCTGTGTCTTTAGATGGCTACCCATGACTGTGAGAAAGGCAATAAAATATATAAGTTAATCTACCAAATCAAAAGTAAGGCTGTGTGAAATATTAAACTTGCAGTTAAGATATAAAGAATTGAAAGACCTCCTCAATGGGGCTCAACATTTCACAGGGATCAGTCTCACTTTCATGAAGAGGAATGAACAGGAAGAAATATTTCTCTTACGTTAAAAAAGCATTTGCCATCCAATTATGACATCTGAAAGGGCTGCCTGTCTATGTAGACTTTCAGATTCATGCCAATGGAGGTTAGAGTCACAAACTGTTATTCCTATCTACTTATCTGCACAGAACTGCTCTATGGAATTTCTACACAAGGTCACTCATGAAATTGAAATTCAGCATTCTCTTCCATGACCCAAAATATCGAAAATAACAACTACTCCTGCCATCAGTTAAGTCCAAAGTCACTTGCAGAGTGAGTAACATTTCGAATGTTACTACAGATTTGTAAACAATTTTTACTGAAGAGAAACATGGACATGCAAAAGCATGTAGAAAGATTGATATTCTTCAAAGAGACAGGAAACTCAGACCTTGGCACACATAATTAGAAATCCTACTAAGCTGAATGTAAGATCTTGTCTTGTTTTAATTCATGCTAGTGCTCATGAGAACTGGCCTGAATGACGGCTACATAAAATTGGAGTAATCTCTTAGGAATCTGTTCCTTGTTTCATCTACTAAATCAAATGAATGAGACTGGATTTTCTTTCTCACAATTTGTGTCATTTTTCAGATACCCGAGCTCCAGAGTTTTGCTGCTAGAGGGATTGTTGTGTGCCAGTTTTGTGACTCCACAGTATCTTAAATTCCTAGAACAGCAGTTACATTAAAAAAGGGATAGAATGAGCTCTGTTCAGGCTAATGTAGAGACACTTTTCCTGAATTCTTGAAAATTTTCTGTCTTAGCTTGACTATTTCTCTTTAACTGCATTTCAAATACAAACATAGGATTGACAAAGTAAAAGAAATACCATTATTTAGATAAGTGTTTTCATACCAGAGAGGCCGCTACAGCAATAAAAGAAAAAATATATATATTTTAAACCCCAAAATTTAAAAATTGGCTTTTAAAGAATATTTTGTATTTCTTGGATTAAAAAAGATGATATGATTCTATAAATGACATTCTTTATTTAGATAAAAATACAAGTTTTGCGTATTTTGAGTGTTAAGAAAAACACAGATTTTAACTTTTAGGATTAAAATCTCACCTGAATGGGATTGATCAAGCTGACATCCATCCATGCTCCAATTTGGGATAGCACAGGCGTAGAGAACTTAGTCACTACATTCCCAAAGGCTATATATGGTAATTGACAAAATTAGTATCAATTCTCCATAGAAGTGTGTTTCTGACAATCATTTTAAATGCATAAATGGTAAATAATTTAAATGTATTACAGCATACATAAATCTTCATTCATCAGCAGCCTTTTTCAGTACCAGGTATTTTATTTCATGCTAGACAAGGCAATGCCAGTGAAGTGCTTAGCTCAGTAAATAAAGAGGGATGATCTTCTACAGGAAAGTAAATCTTGCTTTAAGGTATAATCAGTACCATATTGTTAGTGCAAATCCAGCTTATGTGCAACAATACAGGAATCTAGTCAGCTCATTGCTCCCTTCAAATTTAAGACCTTTTTCAGTGACAAAAGGCACAGCACTTAATAATTTTATCCTCCTAGTCTTTTGAGTCTACCTCAGAAATGCCAGGTATATTTCTATTTTAACAAATGCACAAGATGGGCAGTAAATGTGCTCAACATGCTGCACGGTATGCAGTGCCATTAGGACACATCTGTGTGGTAGAACACACATACTCTTTGCAGTACTGGGAGTTCATTTTGATTTCACCTGAGGCAGTAGGATTGTATTCTGGAAAAATTAGAATGTAAAGTCATTTGATTTTCATCCCCTTTGAACAATGTATAGTCAGGGATTGTTAGTGGTGTTCACTTTAAAGCTGAACAGTGGTATTAAGTACTTCATGTCAAACACTGCGATTGCTTTCACAAAGCAGAAACAAAAAGAAGTGATTCCAGACTAATATCTGAAATTAGGAGAACCAACGAAATGCTTTAAAACTTGAAATTACCTTTGAAATTTAATGGAATTTATTGTTTGAACCTTAAATCCCGATAAAATGTTTCATTCTGCCTTACTTACTTGCACTGATTGTGTGCTTCTTATTATGAACAGAAGTCACCCTTAAGAGAGCAAGACTTGCCAACACTTCCAAATACAGCAGCATACCATAATTGCTTTTCTATTCTAGGCGTAGAATTGGGCTTTAACTGCTGGCGAATTCAGATTTTTAATGGTGCCTGCTCTAAGTAGCAGCCTTTCAATTATATGCACTAGCAAAAAGCTGCTGATATCCTGTTCTAGCAACCTAGGTATAAAAGAGCATTTTGAAGTGCCACATGAAATAAGATAGTAGTGAATAATAAGCTAGAAAATATGCTTAAGGAATCACTTTGCTATTGTTGCCATGTACAAATTATACAGGAAGAGCTGAGGGCTGGCATCTGTTTTTCAGCTTACTTCTGTGCACTGCAAGCTTAGTATTGTTGTTTGCCTACAGCTATTTTTTGCACTTATTAAGAATCAGTCAATCATACAGCTCCTAAACAAAAGAAAATCATTTGGTGACTGAATTTACTGAGATGACTCTCCAAAAGTACAAATTGTGGTTTTCATAAGCAAGGTGAAAAAAAAAAAAATCGAACTTCCTACATTTCTTCTAACATGTATTATTTTTTTAAATCTAATTATATACTATTAATAATGCTTTGTAACTTCACAGATTGACTCATGAGAAAGAGGCTTGATGTTAGATAATCAACTATATTTCTTGTTTGAAATTGTCTAGAATTATATCTAGGTTTGCTTTATCAATATTTACCGAGGAATATCTTCTTTGAGATACAGATTGATGTAAATTACTTCTACGGAATCTATCCTGGCTCCAATAAATTTCTGCTTTTTCATTGGTTCTTTCTGAATAGAGCAGACTCGAGAGGTTAGAAGGTGCCATAGATTTTCAGTACTTTTAATTTTGAAAATATTTTTAAGAACATTATTGCCTAGTGTTCAGTCATAGAATTTCAGGCTTTTTCTGGTGAGATGGGTGAACCATACGGCTGACCACCTGCAATGCAAGGTTATAACCAACTTTGATCTTCCTTCAATTCTGTAAACTGCAAACTGAACAAACCTCACATGTAAGACATACATACCAAAATTATGCTGCCTCACTACTGATTCTTAAAAAATTTCTCTTTACATTGAACCTAAGCCAAGGCCAAAGACCTTTATGTGGGAAAGGCAACAGAAGTAGATTCTATTTTAACTTCCCAGTATTGTTGGCTTGCAGTATAATTCAAGTTCCACACTTTCCTGGACTTCAACATCACAATTTATCTGCTCAGTCCCTATCTTCCCAGCGTGATGGAGAAATCTCCTCAAGAGCTGATATATCAGGAAAAAGTGATACTATGATTTGGAGAGCTCCTTCAGCTGCCGTTCAATGTGACAGTTTCTTTCTAAACAGTCTGGGTTTTGTTTTCAAATGTGAATCAGGAAGAAGTGCAATCCTGAAATCAGCATGGTTAAATTGCCTAATTAAATATGATAAGCGGGTTTAGTTTTCAGTTGTTGACTAGACTCCTGTAGAGTGATAGAGGCACAGTTTAATTGCACATTAGGCAAGTTGTGGATGAAAAAGACAGACAAGGAATTGGACTCACTGAAGTGTAGATATCAAGAATCCCATTTAAATGCTATGGAGAGAAGGCGACCCTAGCAGTGAGTTATTTCTCTCACCCTTGAAGTATCTAGTGTATATGGGTAAATTAATAGTTTCCTATACGTTTTTGGCTAAAGAGGAAGCCTGAGTGTGACTATCTGAGGTGAGAAATACGGTAGAGATAATGTGAAGTCTACCTTTAGGCAAAACATAATGAAATACATCATGTAGAAGACACCCATAGTCCTTCCAAAACATCTTAGATGGAAAAAGGAGCATGTAAGAGGTGCAGCACAGGTATATTTAGTCTACAATTCAGAGTCTGTATAGGCAAAACAATGCAAGGGATGAATCTGACATCCCTAAATGACATGTCCACAGAAGTGACAGACTTAGTAGAGAACAGCATGACTGCTGTGCAGTTCCTGCACTTTTTAAAAAATTTCTTAGTAAGAAATCTAATAAAAATAAACCTAGAAAGATTTGGTTAATTAGATCAATATCCAGGTCTTAGAAAGTTAAACTGCTTTTCACTGTCTTTAACAATTCTAATGCCGACAAGCACAAGGATGAAATAACTGGTCCTACTTTGTGAAGAATCAGAGAAAAAATGTCAATAACTTTAATAAAAACAAAGCATCCTGCAATTTCTCACTTATGACATGTTTTCAAATAAATGAAAACATTTCTTGATATCATGATTAAAACAGGACATGATTCTTTGGCCCTTACTAATGATTAACTGTTCTGACAGTAAAGTAGACTTTCTGTTTTTGTGCTAGAGTAACAAAGAAGAATTTGGTTTAACAGTAATACTGTCAGGAAAAAAATACTATTATTTAATTTGGACTTTCCTATGAATTATTATATTGTCATTTCTTATAGACTTAATCAAATCACACTTTTATTTAAACTGAAGGCAATGCGGGAAGAGAATGATGATGCAAAAGAATGTTGTTCTGTGCAGAAAATAAAGACTGAAGATCTGGAACAATTTTTTTTTCTATCTCTGAGATGATAATTTCAAATGCTCTTTTCAAGAATAATAGCTAAAAGCAGTTTATGCAGAAGCATGCATTTTACATTGGAGTTTCCCTTTAAATGATGACTTGTTAAGAGGATATCTGATGGAAACCTAAATTATAATCATGTTGATATAGACAAACTCTATACATGGCCATGGCAGACAAAAATTAGAAGGTTAGAAATGAAAGTTAGTCAAGTCTTCCTGCTCACATTCTTAAAATTTTTGCATTTTTCGGTGGCAGCTTTGGTTTAGAGAAGGAAAACACACAGCAGATAAATGGTTCAGAGCTACAGTGCTGAAGGAAATATGCATTAATCAGGGGAAAAGACAGCCTGTATAGAAAGCTGTAGGTTTCCAGATACAAGTCAAAGGTGTTTCGTTATTGATGCTGCAATATCTAGTTCAAAGAGAAAGCGGTGTCAAGAAAGGAATTGTTATTTCAAAGTAACAGCACCATGCACTGCCCAGGGCACTGTGAACTGCTGTGTGTGTGGCTGCAGGAGAGCAGCAGCCTCAGGATGCAGCCGTGCAGCCGCCCCTCGTGCCCCAAAACTCCTGCAATCAGCAGTGCCACTGCAATCCCTCACATGCCTCTGAACTGCTCCTACCGAGCTGTTTTCGTCCCTGTAAGATAACATACTGACCTGCATTCTCTCATCAAAGGAGCACAGCAATAGTAGATGTCAACAGTCTTTCCCTGTGGCACCAAATTATGTTCCTATGACATGAAAAAATAAAAAGCTGACAAAAGGCACTAAAGTGATTAGTCCTGCTCAGGTGGAACAAAGATAGGGAGGTGTTTACGTGGGTTGGTTGATGACAGACTTGTAAGGAAAACAGTGTAGAGTTCACAGCAGTGAAGAAAGCAAGAATATATGACAGGGGGAAGTAATTTAGTGAAAATGCTACTGGTAGTTTTTTAAAAAAACCTTGCAGTGCCTTGAAATCAAGGAGGAAGTTCAGGAGCTATTGGAAACACCTGTATAAACCAGGTCTTATGGGCCCAAGCTTTTTAACTTGGAGTATAAACCAGCCATGTTGTGTTTGCTTTTGTTTTGGGTATTTTTTTTTTTGGTGTTTTTTTAGTTTTGAGGTAGGGTTTTTTGATTGTGTTTTGTTTTTAATATGAGAATGCAGGATATGCTTTACCAGGAATAAAGTTGAATATCCAGTAGGATACTCAAACACTGTCCTCTTCTTCTAGTTATGTTTGCTGTTTTTTGGGGGTTTTTTTGTTTTTTGTTTTTTTTTTTTTCTTAGAGATTTGCATTTTTAAGTGTAAAGTTCTTTTTTAAGTTGCTTCAAAAAATACGTATATGGCCTCATAGAAATTTTGTAATATGTTGTGACATATATTAGATCGTCTTCTTTGTCCTTCAATAATATTCTACCAAGGACAGTAAAAATACAAAACCAAATGCAAAGCCCTTCTGCATCACTGCAATAATTAAGCCCAGCAAAGTGGCTGCTAAGAATGCCTTACTTATGCCAGGGGCCAGTTTGGAGCCCAGCAGCCTTAAAAAATTAAGAAGAGAAGGTGACAAAAAGGTGGAGGAAAGCATGCATGACTTCAAGTGATGGCTCTATCTCAACAGTCTGCTTTTGGCATTCTGTGGTCTATATTGCACCAGCTGACCTCTCTTCAAAAGGAGTCACAGCTCTGGAGAGGGCATGCCAGAGGGGGAACTCTGTCGTTTTTTGAAGGGGTTATTGAAGGCCACTCACTGAGTAGATGGAAAAATGAATGAGAATTTCAGAACCTGGCTTAATGGAGGGATTTGTATGACAATTACTCTTAAGACAGTATTTCGGGGGAAAAAAAGCTCCAGAAGGAGTCCAGCGTGATAGGATTCCATCATAAAATTGTACTTTGAAACAGAACTTCTTTTCACGAGTAGTAGGATTTCTGATTTTAGCCATAAGTGTTTAGAGAACCTGTGGGGTGCAAGAACAGTTATTTATTCTTTTTTCCTTTGCATATAAATTTCCACTTAGCTGTGTTGTTCCTTTAACTAGCATAGCTCTATCTTTATTCCTCAATTCTTTTTTTAAAGACCCCAGACACTTTTGTGAAATAGTCTATACTTTAATTACATGTGACTATCATGTTATGATTTTAATGTATGAACTGTCATTGGACTTGAAGCTGCCATTGGCAATACAAACATTATTCAATGGCTAGTGCAAATTATAAAAACAACCCTTTTATCTGCAAATTTACTGACTTCAGTTTCTTTCTCTCTTTGCTGAAAGCTACCCTGACATGAACTCTTAAAACTGATTAAAGTATCATGAAAAAGTAGTTTGTATTAAGGAAACTTAAAAATCAAGCCTAATATATGTGATGAGTTTGAAAAAATCAAGGCATATTAAAGGTGCTGAATTTGACTGGATGTAATAATAGTGAATATTTATCACATGAGATTTATAAAATACTACAGAAATAGCTTTAAATTATTGCAACTAAAAATAAAACTTCTTGACACAGTGGATAAGGTAACTAAAGACTAAAATAAGACAGGAAATGAAAGACATGCCTTAGATAGGTAGAAGGTTGCTATTGGAGGAGCACTTGTATTTCGGACACCAGGGATCAAAGATGAGCTGAGCACCATCACAACCATTTTTAGTAGAAATTTATCCATATTTTCTTGAGATGAGAAAGCATAAGTCATTAAGAGAGAATTTTTGTGAAGCAAGAAAACATACTCAGCATAAAGAAAATATCAAATACTCTCCAGAGTATTGAGACACAGAGAGATGTGTCCCCTTCTCCCAGACATTACTTGGTGCAATAGATGGATGAATTGCCCTTTGAAGCAATTTTGCCATTCCAATTCATTGGGAAGACTTAAAAAACTGGATTAATTGACTTCTTGATGGCTCTAATGACTGGAAGTATTAATTTTGTGAAGTTTAACACAGGAAAATACAGAGTTTTGCAGCCAAAGAAAATTAGCCCCATGCATCAGTACAGGCTGAGGACTGACTGGCTGGAAAACTGCTTTGCAGAATAAGGGAGTCTTGATGGACAGCAAATTGTGCCTGAGCCAGCTGAGCTCTCTTGCACTGAAGACCAACAGCCTTCTGGGCTGCATTGGACAGAGCATCACCAGCAGGGCAGAAGGGGTTGCCTTCATCTCTGGTGAGCCCTGGAAAGACACATCAGGAATCCTATGTCCAGTGCTGGTCTCCCCATTATGAGAGAGACATGGACTGACTTGGGCAAGTCCAGCAAAGGACCACGAAGAGTGTTAAGGGCTTGCAGCATCTGTCCTGTTTAGCCTGGATGTGAGAAAGCTCAGGTGGATCTAATCCATTTCTGTAAGTATTTGATGGGAGGGTTATGAAGAAGAGAGAGGCTTATTCTCCTCAGTGGTGCCCAGTGAGAAGAGACAACTCACACAAATTTAAATACTGGAAATTTCACTNAGGGCTTGCAGCATCTGTCCTGTTTAGCCTGGATGTGAGAAAGCTCACTTTGAGAGTGGTCGAACAGTGGGATTGTGGAGTCTCTATCCTTGGAGATATTCACAACCTAACTGCACACAGCTCTGGACAATCTGCTTTAGCTGTTCTGAGCGTAGGTGTTAAATTAAAGGATTTCCAGATGTCCATACCAAGCTCAACCATTATGTCATCCTGAGATTTTGTGATTCCTTGATGAAGTCTAGGGAAAAATGGAATAGGACGAGCATAGAGGTACATTTTTTAACTTGTGTTAGTGATTTGGGTTTGTGCTGAATTCTTTGACAGCAGACATCAAAAATGTAGATATACAAGCCTCAGCTATCCACCCTAGCTTCTACCTGTAAATTACACAGAGAAATGAGCACTTAGCAATGTGCTGACCTATCTCAGATGCTTATTGGAAAATAAGATTGATTGCTCTCTGGAGGAGGATTTTTCTCCCTCCAGTGACTGCAATGCAAGTTCCGTGTCCAGTTTGTTACAAGGCATTTAAAAGTCAGGTATCAGGAAAACTGTTCAGTCAAGAAAAAAAGTTCAAATATTCAATTTTACATCTACTGTAATACTTTTTTCATACTAAAAGATATCTGAGACATGCCCTATTCAAGTATGTAGAGTATTAAAAAAGAATAAAAGTAAAACATTGGAACAACTGAAAGACATAGGTATCTAATGGTTAAAATTCACAGACTGTTGATCTGAGAACTGTTCCATGAAGTTTATATAAAGTCACAATGCACATCTTCCTAATTAAATCAGACATTAAATGCTGGAGTCATTCTGAGCATACCCTAAAAACTGGAGGTGTATTCATTATGCAGATGCAAACATCTGTATTTGTGTGTAAATCCAGGGTCTGAATATATGAACGTGACAACTGCATGCACTGTGTTACGCTAGAGGGAACAAGAGACAAAGAGGAGCCGTGCAACAGTGGAATTCCCTCAAGGAATACTCTGTGATTCATCTGTCACATACTGAAGCCTTTTCAGAGGGTGCCAGACCTCTGGAGAGGGGATGCTGGAGGAGGAGTTCAGCCACAGTTTGAAACGGTTCAGAGCTTGTTTGTCGCTGCTCAGCTCAATTCTGCTAACCTCGACTGCCCTCCCCAGTATTCCTGTGGCTGTCACCTGCAAGAGTAGATTTTTCTGTCATCTGGCCACTCGTGTGTCAGCCACAGCCCGAAGAGTATTTAATATTTTCTTTATGCTGAACATGCCTGATTAAATAAATCATCAGTATAATCCCACTGAATTCAATACCGTTTGTGTTTAGCCTATTCTACCTTGTAGTCATCAATGTAGGTATCTAAAAACACCTAAACAAGAGCCACAGGAGGATTTTTGAAGGATTCAGATTATCATCCCCATTTTTTGTTCTCTACAGCAATTAGTTCTCCAAAGAGAACTAATTTTAAAAACCACATCCAGCAACAGTGTTGTTCTGACAATCAAGGCTGATCTGCAAGCAGAGTAAATGGGAAATTGGTTATAATGTTGAACATAATTAGAAATAAAAGTATAGAGAAAAAGAATCTGAGTCACAATGTATTTTCCAAATGGAAAATAACATGTATTTGAAATGATTCAGCTATTGATTGTAAGCAAAAGAGAAAAAAACCCTTTGAAACTGTAACTGAGACAATCAACAGTTGTGCTTCACACTACCAAGAATAAGTAACTTAAAGAGATGCAAACATTACATAAGTTTTATTGTAGTTTGTTCCTGCTTTCAATTACAATGAAGTCCGTGCCCTTATTTTAGTATAACCAGTCTAAGACAGTAAGATCAAGCCAACATAAGGGGCTGTTTCTCAGCTATTATTTTTAGTTGCACTTTAGTTTTTTGTAGAACAGTTTTTTCAAATCATTACTGTGATTATTACTAGCTTTTCAGTTTAACTACAAGGGTTAATGCACATCTATGCATATATATACTTATATAGGCTCTTGTATGTGTATAAAGCATATGTATTTGTTATATGTATCATGCAGATGTTTGGGTTTTGTTTTGATTGTTTATGTGTACCAGAAGCAGGTGTTAGTGGGGTAAAGAGAATGAGGGATATGGAATGGTGGAAGGCATTTCCTTCAAAACTTCACACATTACCTATTGTTGTAACTTACATGATCTGCCTAGACTAAACTGTAGCTAAAATGTACATATGGTTGCAAAAGTAAAAGAATAAAAGAAACAGTATCATTTTATTACAGATTTTTGTAGTAGCTTGTCAGCTAAAATCCTGAACTTCATTTAAGAAAGTCAGTAAAAGATGGGTTAATACGAATTTCATTCCATTTACAAAAATTGCTTTATAAGCAATAGCAGGAAACATTGTCATTCCCCTCCCCCTGGCCCTCTGTCTTGGGTAAGACCTATTTTTGAGCTGTTCTCATTCAGAGAACGAGTTGCTCCTTTTGGCTTTGTTCCCGGAGTACTGTATACTTGGTGGTGTGTGAGGCATTGCCTCCTGGGGAAAAGGGAGGAGGGGGACTGAATCACAGCACTTAATTCTTAATGATTGTTCTGTGTGGTCAAGAGGACACAGAGCAGGCAATGCTCTTTATTCTTTACTTACTGTTATAGCTATTGGCAGCCAGCCCTTTTAATTTAGTTATCAATACTCAATGCCCTTAATCTTTTACTTTAAAGCCAGTCCAAAATAAGTACTAGCCAAGGAGCATCTGCTAAACAGAAATATTGGTGGATAGATATGATTTAAGGCAGCACTGCTAAGGCCCTACCAGTGTGAATTCTGAGTAAGAGTTATTTGGTATTCTCTTGACAAATCTTGTTTCTTTATCAGGATAGTTGCTTTTCTGACAAAATATCTGACAACTAATAGTGTGTGGAAAAATTCATGGGTGTTGCTAAAAGATGAGCTTTTCAGATTATCCCATCTGTCTCCCTGCTGATATAGGACACTCTTCTAAAGTACATTTTCTATTAATAAATTGAGTTTGGTTTTCAGTATCTTGTGAAGTGGAATTTCTGCATTTTAGAGGTTATTGAATAACTAAAAAAGTATCACTGACTGGGAAGTTTCTCTTTATATTTCTTGTCTTTGTTTTCTAATTACACCCCAGAGTACTGCATACTATAATCCCCTTCTTTTCTAAGGAGTTGTACTATCACAAGCTGATACTATTCTTCCTTTTCATCACTTGTCCATGGTTGTTTGAGCACTGAGTTCTCTGAAATATTTAAGTGATTTAATAAGTAAAAATTGAAGTATTTACTCCTAATCTCTTTTGTTCTCTGAAGAACTCCTTCCCATTTGCCAATCTGTTTCAAATAATGTAGTTCCTTCATTTGAATTAAGTGTTCCAAATAAAGTGGCTTCATATGACAAGACAATAATCCTCTTTCTTCCCAGTGATTTACCTGCTAGATTGTAAAACTTAGTGCTGTGGGAGTTTACTTGGTCAATAATGAATCCAAGGCTTGGTTTGTTTGTAGAACGTGTACACTGCAGAAGAATGTTTAACCAACCATTTAATATGTATGCATAGAAGAAAGTAGATGCACATTATTTAATTCACAGTTCTGATTTTATCCTGGTCCTCTCCAGGGGCACATACGGATCAGCTCAGTTCATCTGCTGAAGATGTCCATTTTGGAGGGGGTTAAATAGCTCTTTGGATCCATTGATCAAATGGCTTTGCTTCAGTTGTCCATGCACAGATGTCTAATTTATGAGCCATGTCTCAGGTATTCCTGCCTACTCTCCAGCCTCTTCTTATGAATAGTGTCCCTGAAGTCCTCTGTGATATCTACCAGTCCCATGAGGTTTTCTCGGATACTCTAAAGAGGCATTTTAAATTGGAAGGCATTTTAAATTGGAAGGAATTTTAAATTGGAAGGCATTTTAAATGGGAAGGCAATACTGGGTTTAGACAGCTGACTCAAACTACAGTGTTTTACTGACCAGAATGAGGTCCTACATATGTAAGTCACATGTAGATACATAAATTTGGTGTCTCAAACATGTGAGGTAAATCTCATTCACCTCAATTTCTAAATATGAATGAGAGGAATCTCATCTCCAGATGAGGTGATATTTTGCTTTCTGAATTCAAATATCCAGTAGGTATTAAGTAGAAAAAGGGATGTTTAGAAGAGAAGGGTTACTTACTTACCTCGCTTACAATTTGTTGCCTTTTTTTCCATGATCAAAATTTGCAATTAAATAGCGTTTTTCTACATTGCGTTATCATTACAGGTACGATTTTTTGGTCTCTTGCTTGCTTATTTTGTAAAAACCTACTCTGTAGGTGAGATCAAACATGACAACTCTCCCAGTTTAATAGTATAATCTGTCATAAACTGGGATGTAATTACTCACACATTGTTTCCCCTTTGTTGTTGTTAAAATCATGTCTTCACATTGAATGTGTTTCTCTAATAGATTAAAGCCATGCTTTTTACAGCAATTCCAGTCGCATTATTGCAAATTATTTTTCTCTGACTTCTACCAGTTTATTTATTTATTTGTCCATTTCATTTTTGACAACCAATTTCTTTTTCCCATAGTGAGTTAGTACTGTCAGTTTGGAGTCATAAAGAACTTAATAGCGGCTTCACTCAACATTTGCTATAATCAGAAAAGCAGTATCCATCACACCAAAGGGAAATTTAGGGATTCTCATTAAAATTCTTGTTTTTCTTTAAAAGCTCTATAACATACCTTAGCATTCCTCCTGGACTGACTTCAAACTGAAGAAGAAAACACCAGTTTGCTATTAGATCACCTGTAAAAAGTTATATCCAAACCACAAAGATTAGGGGAAAATTCAGTGAATGTGTGGGGCTACAGAACCTAATTGTTCTCTCACGAGAACATTTTCTAATTTCCATGGTTCAGTTGAATTTTCAAGGTATCTTGTCTTGTTTTTTTTGCCTTTGAATCCAGGCCATTAACAGTGACTCCAGCATCTTTGGGAATACTTTAGCTACGAATTGAATCTTATGCCCCGTTTCACACACTTCTGCACTCCCACAGTGAAGCTAGTCTGTCCCAGCTGATTAAGTGATGATGAAGGATGAAGTTCAAAGAAACATGTATTTAAAATCTAGTGTAAAATGTCATTTAAACACATGCTTCCCATTGTATTATTCAATTCACTTAAAATATGTCTTTATATTTAAACAGCATAAGGATGTATCAGACAGCTAGCTGCTTCATGGGATAAAGAAAATACTGGTGTTTATAGGTAGATATAAAGATGAACAACTTAGTTGTACTGCAGTTTGCGTTCACTGGTTCTTTTCCCAGCATTAACACCTTTTTTTCCTACATTTCGGTTTTAAATGTCACAAGTATCAAGTATGACCTCCAGCAGAACTTCTTTGGCAGACTGTCATTAGCTGTTAGTCCCTCCTCAGAGGGGGGCAGCTAACTAGGCCTGTGAGTATCACCAGACAATTCTTTTTCTAGAAAGATTCTTTGTATGATGTGCTTCAAACATATAGATGCTTGTTCAAGGGGTTTTTTTTCTATTCAATATTTATATAAGTTAGAATAATCATGGATGGCTTCTGTAAAAACCATACAGACATCATCAGTTTTAAACTGAGTGTCTGCACTGATTTATCTCATTAGAGAATTTTTAAAATTTTTCCTACTACCCTTTTTAGAGAGTGAAAATGTACAGTTAGTCTAAAACTTTCTCATACACACAGCTCTTTTTGTCCTTCCTGTTTATATACCTCTGTGAATCTTCTGCAGCAGAAAAGTAAAAGAAATAATGATAGCACACCCAAGAGAAGCTGAGAGAAGCTCTTTTTTATAGATACACAAACATTTTCTTAGGAAAATGTTTCTTAAAATGGTTTAAATTTTTTAAAAGTATCCATTAACGAAAAAGAATGTCAGTCACCATAAAGTGTAATGGGGTTGTGACCTGTCAGCTTCAGTCCCTGTTGCCTTGGTCGCTCTGATTGAAAGAACTTGTGCATAATGCTGCAGCCAACCATGTCCTGGGAATCTCAGGGCTACCCCAGACAGAGCTTGTAAATAACTGCTTCAGAGGCTGGCATTTGTCGCAGCAGGAGTCCGCGGGCATCCTGCAGCTGGGTCTGCAGCTCCGTGTGGCTTGACCGCCCTCTAGTTAGGAGCTGACTTCCTCCCCTTTATAGAAAAGGGGAGCTACTGACCCACAGTCCCAGGAGTTCTGGTAAATATGTCATGATCAAACCATCAAAAACTCTCCTCCCCAAGTGACTGCTTTCCCACCTGACAGACTTCCTCATCACAGTGTCCAGTTCAAAACCTTTGGCTCTAAACAGCGGAGAATAAACAGCTCATTTTTTAATGCAGTTCAAATAATAGTGATTGTAAAGATAAGTGTTTCTAAAAGAAGTACTCGTTAAAGTCTGTGAGATATTTTAAATTAGATAGCCCTTTCTTTAGTAGCAGCAAGAATCAGTATGGTTTGAAGCAGTTAGTATTTAATATGCTTGTTCACTGTGTTAATTTTCCCCAAGTCAATTTTTAAAGCTAAAATAATCTCCCTTTGGCTTTGTATAGCCAGCATTATAACTATAGTCATTTTTAAATTAAGCTCCCTTATTGTCTATGTGTATGTGAAGTAGGTGATATTACACAAAAAGCATGGGCTACATTAGCTTGATACAAATGCATATTTAAGAGCTTAACAAGCCTGCAAGAAAAATAATGGTCTCGATAAACATTAGAATGGCTCACTTGTAAGCCTTTTGGTTTAGTTGTATTTTCCTACTTGCACATTCAAAGGAGTGATTAAATGCACTGAGTAAATAAATAAAGCCTATTATAATGTCCCAATAGAAGAGAAAAGTTGATTTTAGTTACACTAACAAGTTTACAAACTCTTGAATTATTAGATTTGCTGTGAATTAAAACACACAATGCCTATTAAAAAGTGGGAGATTCTGTTAAACAAGTTAAGATCTGGTATGCTACATAAATGCATCTATACTTATATAAGAAGCATTTCTCTAAGCATCCTATCTATATTGCTGATTATGAAATGTAGAATCCTACTGTGTATATGTAATTTTGTCTGGACTTGTGTTATAGTCAGTAATTGAATAGCACAGTGATGGGCTTATTGCAAGTGTGAGAAAGTGCTAAGCAAAACAGAAATTATAATGAAATTTGAGATGTCAGTGACAATTAGCTGTGTTATGAATATTCATTTCGTATTCATTCTGGATAGTGCCATTTTTCACTATCTTTAATGACTGAATAGTGTTTCAAGGAATAGAGATATAAATAATAGTCATGTGATAATTAACATGGTTTTTTCTGAATGTTGTAGCACTTGTCAAGTGCCACGTGGGCTGGAGCAATGACTAGAAAGTTAATTTTCAGGCATGGCCAGTTCTGTGTGTTTAGCAGAACCATTTGACATTCTTGCAGAATTGTTAATTTACAGGAAGATAAAAATCTGCTTGTAAGTGGTTTTACTTAGGCTGAAGTCTCATTAGAAAGACTGAGTGCTACACTAGAATTACAGAAAGCTAAATCAGGACCCTACATGAGAAGTCAAAAGAAATGGAGTTACAGTGAAGCAATGCCCCCAAATAACAGTCACCTCTAACTCATGCTGGGAAATGTGATTCACTGTCCTGCTTTCAGACTGGTACATGCATATTGACAGAAAACTAAGTATGTGCTTAAATGTTCTTTTTTCTGTCAGGATGAAGGGATCCATGAAAATGAATGGGAGGGGGGGAAGTGGTGTGGTATTCACTGTGCAAAACGTAGTCTTTGGATATGAGGTCTCAATCTCTTTTGAGTATTTAACATTACTAGTGTTCTGCTGGTATCCCCTACAAAGGTTGTGGTATGACCTCCCAATGCTGTCCTAAAAAGCCCTCATGTGCACTCATACTGATGACATGCATTGAGTCTTTCATTCAGTACCAATATGTGAAGCCACACAGTCCATGGAACAATATTGGGATCTTCCTCAAGTCTGACTTAATGTTTTGAAAAGAATGTCAAGGTTTCCAAAGAAAAATTATTTAGCTGAAACCACAAAGACCCTCAGAGGAAGACCATAATAGAAATCTTCCTTTTAGATTACAAAGCAATGCAAAAGAGCATAACATTTGTTAAATTAGTTCTAGAGGACCTCCTTTGTGTAAGTCTGGCATGAAAATAAGTAAGACAAATGTATTACTGCCACTCCTTCTGCATCTCACAGGCACCTGTCTTTTATTCAGTACCCAGCTTCATCTGGCATGTGAGGGAATTGGAAACAGCTTTCAAATTACTTTGTTACAGAATGGCTAGTAAAAAAGCTGATAATTCATATATGTTAGTTGATTATGTTCATAGTCTTTATTATTTTAAACTCAGGCTTATATTTTTTAGTTTATTCAAGCATATCAGTTTTCATTGTTTGAAAGAGAAAAAGAAAAATGAAAAGGAAAAAAAAAAAGATAAACGCCGTGGGGAGAACATACCTGCTTTGGAAACATGTTCTTGCTTTGCAGTGCAAAAAAAAAATAAAGAAGCAAAGTATAAGAGACGTGAAACTGCACCTGGTTGTGGGAGAATAGTGTAAGTAGAGCCCCTCCAGTACTGCTCTGAGCATCCCAGGATGCTCCAGGGCCCTGGAGTATTCAGGAACCTTGTCTGTGAAGCAGATGCCTCAAAAGAACTTATCTGTCCTGAAAGAGTTTTATGCTCTTGAGAGTAAATATGTGAAATCTTGTCAGTGTGTACCTTGGGAAAATCATGTGCAGCAGATATTTTTCCTGGCTAGAGCTTCTGACCACAAGCTACTCATAAAAAATTAGTTACTTCAGAACATGGAAATTGTGTTGCTTCCACCAATGAAACAACAAAGCTGATTTGCCTATAAAATTGGCTTTTTTAAGTAGTGAGGACATTATGCAAAATTTCAGTTGTAGAAAATAGACTTGGATTGCATGATCATAAGGCAGTTGACTTTCATTTAAGTAGAAGAGTAAATAGAGGCATGTAATGAAGGGTATCTGTTTTGAAGAGGCAAGCTAAGATAAACAAAATTAATTAGTTACTTATACGAGCAACAGAACTGAGATTAATATTTGACTTGGATGTGAAAGAGGCCTGGAAGTCCTTTGTCTTGCATGTCCAGAAATGTTCTTGAACATGTATCGCAAGCAGAGAGCTAGAAGACATTGCAGAAAAGCTCAAAACTGGATAAATAATCAATACAAATGAGATGTTAATATTAAGCAGGGAAACTGCAAAGGATGTAAAACCCTACTTCTTGTAGAATAAAATGAGGATTTCCAGAAGTCAAACTGAAATGAAACTTTCATGGGGCATTAGGTTTGACAATGTGCTTATTGACCATGCAATTACAGAATTAAATAAGGAAAAGTGAAAAAACATCCATTGCTGAGGACATTAAAAGTAGTACAACTGTTGCCCTCAAATTAAATTACTTTGGTTTTGGTTTCAGTACAAGCAATGCTGAATAGCATTGGTAACATTGGTAACATCAGCAATGGTAACATGTCGCAAAGTTTCAGTGGCCAGACAGAAATCTTTATGTGTTCAAACTGTTCTGTTTGTGAGGTGAAGTTAAACTGGTGTAGTGGACACTACATCCCTTTTAGAAATACTGGTGGCTAATCAATCCAACAGCATATTGGAAGACACTAAGGAAAGAACTTATAAGTGTCTAACTCCTGCTTTCAATTATACCCTCATAAACACAATGCAGAAGTGTTTCCGTCCTTGATTATTTGGTTTAAACTACTTAGCTAATATTCTTTATATTTATCCATTTCTAACTGTAATAACTCTTATTTCCCAATTTTCCCAATTTTTTCTTTTCTGAAGGCTAAGACAAATATTATTTTAATCTAGCTTATCTGATCCAAAGCTTTACCAACAGCATTTGCCTTTATTTGTTTTTTTTTTTTTTCCTTTAACCCAAAGTTAATAGTCTTATTATAATAGTTTCCTCTAACTCCTCAGGAGTACACTGGGTTCTTAAGCTTTTTTTTGTTATTAACTCCATCCCTTCTGCATCAGGCCTTCCAAAAAATATGAGTTGTTGTGATAAGGTAAATGTTACTTGCCCTTAGACGCACAAGAAGAACCACATCCTGGAGTAAAGAAGCAATAATGCCATTGCACAAGCCACAAATGAAACTTCATCTAGAATGCTAAGGTTAGTTATATGCACCATTCAAGGTTATTTTGAAGTGGAACGTGTAAAGAAAAGGGTTACTGTAATAATCAGATTAAAGCACTTTTGTAAAATACGCTGATTTTTTCTTTTTTGAAAAAAAAAACCAAACAAATCCCCAAGCCAAGAGCAAGCAAACAAACAAAAAAACAAACAAACAAAAAACCAAACAAACCAGACCAGAAATACAATAGACTTTGTGCTTTGTGGCCCTGTCTGGAGAACAAGCCTGTGAAGGTAGATGGTTGCACAATAGACATAGGCTAGAAGGTAAACACCAAAGGGAATGAATTGTTTTAAGGACAATTCATGATCAATTGGATGATAGTATCATTACTATGGATAATTGTGATCTTAAAATCAAAATGTTTCTGATTATTAATGGAAGTGGGCTTTGGATTTTACTCTTAATAAGAGAATTAAGTTAAGACAGTATAATGAATTTTAATAGATAGTGTGATTGGTGCTGCTGGTGTATGATAGGGATGAAATTGATGTATTCAGGGGTGTGGTGGACCTTTACTGTGCTGTATTCCTTTTTTTTTTTTTTTAATGGTACAATTTGTGTTCCTTAAACATTGGCCTTTCTCATTACACTGTGTAAAAGAGTTGTTTGGTCTTTTTTTGTTTGTTTGTTTTGTTTTTTTAATTTGCTAGTCAAATTGAAAAAAAATCAAGACACAGAGACAACTGAAATGGAATAATTAATTTTATTGCCATTGTATTGTTCTTATTTGAGGGGTTAGAGAAATGTTTTACTTGGGGTTTTTTTTTTGAAGTGTGGAGTAAATCTAGTCAAGAAATCCAAATTACCTATGCTAGTATTTTTGATCTCTTCTGGATTGTATTTCTGAGTGAAATTCATTTTAAAATGTTGCCTAACTCCACTGCTGACCCAATCAGAAGACCATGACCTTAGATCCCTTTTTGTCACTCAGTGTTTCTATAAATATTAAATACAAACTTTGTGCACATCCAGAGCTCTACTAAATCAGGGATGAGATTGAGTCTCGTGTCTGCCCCGTGGCTGAGTGCTCAAGGAAGCAGGAGGAGTTCCTTGTACCATTTGTCTGATTCACTGCAAGCCCGTGCAAAGCCAGATACAATCTAGCCCAGATTTATCATCTGTCCTTCATGTACCAGGGGGCAATACCAGGAAAGAATAACAGATGTAGCCTTGTGGATGGTATCAAATGGGAAATAACTCTGAGAAATGCTTTGCATTTAACTAAAAAGTTAAAAGCTTTAGTTGAATGACTGTCATGCAGAAGGTCATTCAATCCTTGGAGAAACAAGGGAAAATGTCCTATGCTGTGTCTGGAGATAGCTGAGGTACAGATGGTAATTAAACGAAGCTCTCTGACCTAGAGCTCAAAGTCTATATTGAACCTGACTCCCAGACCTAAATATTTTCTGTTCAGTCTAATAGGGCTGTGTAACTTGCAGGATGGTATGTATGTATGTTAGAATCCAGGAGAGCCCTGTATGAGACATTACCACAGACCATGCATGCCAAGTACCTTTCTTCCTAAGCATATCTAATAAATCCACGTGTCTAAAAGTTGAAAATTATTCTTGCATGCCAGAATGTATCTTGATATTGTCTGGATACATGTGGGAAATGGAGGGCTTACAGATTGTTCCAAGCCTGTGAGGACCTTTTAAGGACAGAGAGAAATTACAGTTGTGCATTCAGAGAAATATAAAGCTTTTCTCCAATTTCATCTGATATTCTATGAATTGGGAATAAGGTCTGGTGGTGGTTCAGCTGACAGTGACTGGTATCCCTAACACCCTACTATGTCAGAAGGGCATAATGAGAAGCAATTGGTACAACAGCAAGGGAGAGAGGGGGGTTGAGAGAGCCGCTGCATAGTGCTTATTTTCCAGCTGGGCTTAAACCACAGCAGGCTGATAGAGGGAAACAGCACCATGAAAACTCTGTCCATGGAGGAAGCTCAGGCATACTGTCTGCAGGAGCAGTGAATCAGGTGCCCTGCCAGAAATGTCAGCCTGAAATGTTAGAGCACAAAATGCTACAGAGCCAAAACTCAGGACGTTGCCGTTGAGCAGTGTAAGAACAGCAACAACAAAGCTGTGTGGTGAAAATCTCAGTGCTGTGTACAGGGACCTGTACGCTTAACAGCTGACACTGTCAGGCTGGCAAGGCAGAAATCATAAATGGTCATTGCAGTAATCAAATTTCCACATGACTAGGCACAACCACAGCATTCTGTACCAATATTCCTAGAAAAATCATGACTTGAGCTTCCAAAAAAAAAAAAAAAGTTCTTTTCTTAGTACTCTGTTTACATCATCTCCTAATTTTTCTCTGTGTTTACAAGATTGGTTTTCTTTTTATCTTTGCTTGCTTTGCTAATAGCACCTCACAGTTTGTATTACAGAAAGCTGGTGCTATTAAAATCTGCATTATTTTGCATATTAATCTACAGTTTATTTCTTCCACAATTTTGTTTTCATATTGTGTTTCTACACCTTCTGTGTGCAACTGTGAAGATTTTGCTATTTTTTACTCTTAAGTTTATATGACCTTTTCAGAGAAATTGTAGTTCAGTCAAAATGGTTAATGTTTTCTTAAGAGATATTCCAGTGTGCAGTATTTCAAAACATCACACACTGATCCAGAGAAAATTCACCAGAAAACGAATTTTTTTTTTTTTTTACAATAGACATTTTTTCTGTATTGACACTTTGCCAAGACTTTTTGCAAACTGTGGACTAAAACTAGTAGTTAATGGAGTATGCACTAGGCAGCTTGCATTTTTCCAATTAGAAAAATAGTCTGACCAAGTCAGAAAGAGCAACGCAGAATGAAGGGAGTAAGCAAGCCAAGAAAAGAGTTAGAGGGTACAGGCTCATTATGAAGAATAAAAGTTGCTAAGATATTTTTATCGCTAATTATGATGGTTTGATAGAAACTCTGTTGCACAAAGATTTTTCTCTTACATTAGGTCATGACATCAAGAAAAGCAAAGAAGATCCCATGGAAAACACTTTGTTTAATTGTTAGAAGAAATGATAAATTTAATACTGAATAATATAAAAGTCATAATTTGGTAAAGATACATTGTAAATATATGTATGTAAATATAATACTGTTTAAAATTTAGTTTTGAATAGAGCATCTCACATGCAAGGGAAAGAAGAAACTGTCCATCAAAGTGTGTGTGCTTATGCAACAGACATTTTGATAACTCTGCCTTTCTGCTTACCTTATGTGCACTGAAATAGTGATGAGAGATAATAAAATTTCAAACATTAGGACTGCAGTAAAAAAGTAAGAAGGAACTCTCTGGCCAGTGACCTGCACCGCTGGAGGAAATCTATCAAAAGACTCCATGGCAGCTGTCTTTTCTCGTTGTAGCACCTTTTACTCAAAGCACCAGTGAAATGGCAGGGCTGCCAATTTCTAACTCAGGACCTGAAGCTTGGAAATGAAAACTCTTTTCTTCTTTGTATCCATGATCCGGGATGGGGAGAGAAGGAGACATGGAAATGTTGATCTGTCTTTCCTACCCACTTGCTCCAATAAGAGCTGTAGGAACAATACAGGTGTTTACATCTTTAGCTTGATTAGAGACAGACAGATCTTAAGGTACCACAGAGGGACCACAGCCCCCCTTTCTTACCGTGGCTATACAACACCCTGTGGTCTTTGCAGAAGCCTTTTGGTGCAAGTACAGATGTTACAGACCCAAATATAATCAACCACACATATCCATATAATGGATTACCCACAGGACTGGATACACGAGTGCTGAAGTTTATTTCCAGCTTTAGATGCACTGTGGCATCAGTGGAAGAGCCATTCTTTCAGTAGTCCCTGTGGGATGCCCGCCTGTTTGCTTACAGGTTGGTTGAAGCTGTGCCATTGCAATGCTGAGCCAGAAACAGGTTGTTTGCTGTGACCTGGTGAACTTTGGCCATCTCATCCTCTGCAACAGCTGCAGTGAAGCAGAGAAAAAGAAGACAAGGTCTGTGTATGAGGCGTGAATCCAAATCTGGGTCCTTCTTCCATGACAAGGCATCTGCGTTAACATTCTGTTTCCTAGATGCCAAAGGAAAGTGAAAGGGAAGGACAAAAAGAGAGGGCCAGTAGGCAAAGCAGAGAGAGAGGCACTTCATCCCTCAATGTTCTTCCAGGCTGGAGTGGCTGGTCATCACAACTTTCAGTCCTTCCGCTCCCTCACGGCTGTGCTGTCAGTCCTCAAAGGTAGCTCTGATTGACAGGAGCTCATTATCTCAGGCATAATTCCTCTCAGTGGGGTGAGTTACCCAGAGAAACAGGTACAGGTTAGAGCATCTGGTTCTACACTAAAAGAGTGGGTGTAGGATAAAAGCTACAGTGAACACCCATTTTTCAAAAGCTGGTTGTGCTTCAGGTATCCATAAAATTCAAGCCCTTTTTTTGGGCAAGTGCCATTCTGGGAGCTACAAACCAGAAATCCCCCTCCTGAACTATCTTTAGAGCATGGTAAATCTTGAAAACCATTGCACCTGTGCTAGAAGGGGCTGCCAACTTGTGATGTCATCAGTCTCCTTGGAGTCTATGTGCAAGTCAGTGTTGCCCAGTTACCCCAGGAACTCCCCCCTCTGTTGGTCAAAGCAGCATTTCTTCTGGTTAGCACAGCCAACACTGCTGCAAGTAATTGAAAACGTCCTGGATGCTGTTAATAAATACCTCTCGAGAGGTGCAGAGCACCAGGATATCATCCAGGTACACCATAGCATAGCTGTGAAGAAACTCCCTAAGAACAGCATTTACAGAGTACTGGAACATGGCCCGAGCATTGCAGAGACTGAACGGCATCAGAGGATGCTCATAGTGGCCCCTTCTAGATCCACCACAGAGGGCAGAGGAGTCCACTGCAG
This sequence comes from Daphoenositta chrysoptera, assembly GCA_013397915.1. Taxonomy (NCBI): domain Eukaryota; kingdom Metazoa; phylum Chordata; class Aves; order Passeriformes; genus Daphoenositta; species Daphoenositta chrysoptera. The sequence goes on along the minus strand of VZRO01005758.1, from coordinate 533,639 downwards.
GTGTTCAGAACACTTCAGAATAAGAGGCAAGGAGAGCTGGTTCTTTACTCTGATGTCTTTCTGCTTCCTGTAATCCATGCAGAGGCAGAGACTCCCATTCTTTGTGAAAAAATGCCATATAGAAGCCCCCAACAGGGGAGCCAGAGGAGAAGTTGAACCCATAAACCAGATTGTTCTTGAGCTACTCCTCAAGGGCTGCTGACTCAGATTCTGACCAAGCAGAGGTGCTCCCAGAGAGCCTCTCCTCCTGAGTGGGGGGAGTCACAGGTGACAATCTCTCATACAATCAGAATGGCAAAAGGTGTTTTTCTATTAGACATGGGAAATGTGCAAAGCAGCACTTCTGTAATTCCTAACATGATTATAGCACACAGTCTGTGTGTGCATGTAGCTTACCAAAATGTCTCCCTCAAACTAGAAAGGTACTGGGGTGTTGAAAATGCTTATTACTTGGGTAAATCCACTACTTTGATTACGTTAAAAATGCAAAATTTAGATATGCACGTTAAATCCTTTATAAAACCTTCTAAGATTGCTATAGACAACCCTGAGTGGCCCTGTTGGGATGCAGCATGCTATATAGGGTAGATATATGGAACCTGTAGAAATGAGTAGATCACCTCAGCTGTAAAAGCCATTTGAATGAAATGCAGGAAAAAACAGTAGTGAAATGATACAGAAAAGAATGATAACAGAGGCCTGCTAATATAACAATATTGTACCTGCTTGGTCAGTATGCCTAGTATGCCTCCCAGAAAATCCTTATTTATGATGTACAGTACAGACTGGAAGCAGTCATGTGTAAAAATATCATCTTGAAAAGTACCATTGAGCTGGAACACCAAATGCACCCATTGTAATGTCTAACACCCACAGCACTCATTACAACCTATCATGACCATGTTGTATGTGCCTTTCAGTCTTCTTGGCAGCTTGTTCTGTTTGAGGGGTAATTTGGAAAGGGAACATTTTCTGAAAAAGACAAAGACAAATTGTTCCAATGATGGGCCAGGGGAAAAAATGGAAATGCAGGCATATGATGACAAATATGATGTTTGGCTTTGCTTCAGTCACTTCAATACTACAGTATGTAGCATGCTCAGAACTGCCAGCTTCCGAAAGAATGGAGATTTCAGCATTGTCACAGTATTTAAAAACAAGACATCTGACAGCAAACAAAAAAAAGAACCCTCAATATTTTTTATTCTTGGTGGATCAACAAGATTTGATTACTTAAACTGGCACTGTCAACACAAATGTCCTTCAGGTATTTTCTCTGGTATGTCTAAGTGTGGCATTCATGTAAGGTATGTGCCATTCCAGTTTATCCTGTCTCACACTGTAGAATGGTTTCTAAATTATTACAGCCTGAAGCAGCTGCTGAATTGAAAACAATGTCTTCTTTAAAGAACAATGTTTTGTGGCATAGAAGGAAAATATAGTTGATCTTGTATGCATGAAAACTAGTTACATAGTAGTTCAACCCGGTGAGCAAAATTTTAGAGCAAAAGTGCTCATTTAAAGTTTCTTCTAAAAATGGTTTCCTTTCCTTAGACGAAGGTGCAAGTGAAATACTTTAATTAACAGGCAAAAATTTCTGGTTTTAGGTGATACGACAGTAAATTCTCCTGTACATATATACTACCACCCAAGTAGTAGCACATATGAATAGTAACCTGATTACATGTATTAAAAAGCATCTCTTCCAGAGGTACTACCAAGTTTTTGTGCTAAGCAAATCAAAAGAAGCATTGAAATGGTCATTCATATTCCTGTGCCACAATATTAATTCCTTGTAGTAGGTCTAGTAATGAACTTCACTGAAGCTTATGTGATACATTCTTAGCTGTATTTATTGCTTTGCCATGACAAGGGTTCTTTCCAATAGAAATGCCTCTTTTGGACTTAAGGATAGCACAAAGACTTTTAAGGGCAGAAATATTAACTTTCATGCTTGTTCAGCTTGCTTTATTGTTGCTTGTATTCATCTGGTGTGTTTACCCAGATATCTTGGTCATATTGACTGAACAAATACTCTGAAGGGAGGTGTGCTGTACAGCAAAACTGTTCTAGCCATCAGACTACTTGGAAATTAGTTTTCTTTTGAGCAAAGAAACAATGGGTTTCTCTTAGCCCAACCTATAGTGAGGGAACTGAAGAGCCATCGGGAAAATATAATGAACTCATTAATCATAATCTGAGGGAACTTCAGAGGCAACTGTGAGAGTGTTTTAACTCTTGATCTCCATAGTGGAAAGAGGTGATTCACTAATCCTTTCTTTCCAGGTGTTCTGGAAAGTGCAGTACAGGTTGAGCCGTTGCAACAATAGCTGACAAGCTGGACGTCTGATAAGACAATAGATTCAAAGTTCTTTAGCCAGGAGCTGGATATGCTTAGTCTGTTTCTGAAGAAAGATTTTCCAGCTTAATCTGTAAACATTTTATCCAGTTTTATCCACTGTAAATCAAAATGTTCTCAGTGCTGGCCAAGAAACTGAAGCACTGTTAGCTCATTAAATGAAAAGGGCTGAAGGCCAACACTTCTCTTCATCATTAAACTTTATTTGGCACATGTTGCATAGATGGTGGATGACTTGTGAATCCTCTTTAAAATTAAAAATTACCTTCTTCAACCTTGGTATCAGCTGTTGCTTTTCCTATTAATACAAAAAATCAATGCAGATTAATACAGAAATAATCTAAAATTATCAGCAACCATTATGTCAGCTCTTGTACAGACAAGACATGAGATATTATTTGCCCCTAAAACTTTTCACTTCGAATCTGTGGGAAGCAATACGTCAGATAAAGAGAAGAAGAAAGGAGATAAGTAAAAGTTAGGAAGACCACTTAGCATCTGGTATGTAGCATTTGTAACCTTCAGTTAATTTTAGTTAAGTAATGACTATATTATGAAACATACAGTATTCTGCGTATAGCTGGCTGTTTCCTGTGAAGATAAGAAATACAGTCCTTGTGGAAATGGCATTGTTTGAAATTGTGTTAAATACGTCAGATATAGTAATCTCTGCTTAAGGTTATGGCTCTTAACCCATTTGGAATACAGAAATCTACAGACCTGATAAAATGGTCTACTTTGAGTCCTGTATATTCAAAGTCCCAATCATATTTTGCTTATGTTAAAACTTAAAGATAACTTCAAATCACTAAGTTTTCCTATCATATTACATCTAGTCATTACCCTTGTATTTATCTTTCTCAGGACTCAATGTGAGATTGCACCTGATTCAATACAGCTCAACATTGCCCCTGAAAAGGAGGCTGTTCTAGGCCTGGCTGTAAATTCATGTCCATCTCTTGCAGCTAGCAATTGTGTGCATAAATCAGTTGAGCTCACTGCTCTGACAGAAAGTCTTTTTTCCCTTTTTTTTAATGAGTTAATTTTCTATCAGGTCATTGAACTGTTCCACTTCCTTCTTTGATTGCACCATAATTAGATTTGAAACAAGTGGATAAGCAACTGTGTATGGTGAAGAAAGCAGGAGAAGAATTGAATAGACTAAGAGTGAACTATAGGATAGGGTATAATGAAACCACACCTTTATTTCTGTATCTGGAAAGTCTGCTAATCAAAGTGGGTTAGCAGATTAACCCTGGTTTTACTATTGCAATCAATTGCCCTGTTTCATCCTTTTGTTTTATTTTACATGTGCCCTCTTTTGTCTGAAGATGCTGAGGGATCAGTCACTTCAAATTATGGTAACAAGGCAAAATACTGCAACAAACATTTACCATGCCCTTAATCTGTTTGGATTTTCTTCCAATAACACTTTTCTTTCAATAAACCAAATTACATTATGGAAGCATAAAGATAAATGTTTTTGTTACAGGATCCCATAGAAATCCTGCTGGCAACATCTACCCTGTTCAGTAAAGTTCAATGTTATTTTCCATGCTGTTACTTGTGGGTCTCAAAACTGTCTTAGGTTTCACCTTATCAATTTCACTGGTCACAGGTAGCCCTTAGTTTGTACTCTAAATCAGATACAAAGTTTGTTGGCCTTGTTCCATGCCAAAAATAATGCATGATTTCCATTCACATAAACCACTTTGTAGTGAATTAGCCTCATGATGTCTTTGACTATGTGACAATGTTGTGTTTCAACCCGGATTTACCAGCCAGCTGTTTGCCAGAAAGGGAAATAATATTATTGATGATATTATTATTATTATCATCATTACCATCATCAACAACAACAATAATAATAACAACAATAACAACAACAGCCATGACCACCAGACTTCTTTGTAAGGGTTGATGATCAGGAGCTGTGCAGATGTGCTGGTTCTCACTGTAGAACTATCAGTTGTAGGGCAAACTAAAACCATCACATATGTTTGGATTATTAAAGGAACTAATGTTACCTTGTCTATCACTCGTTTCCGATGTTCTAATCCTCTGTTTCCATAATAAACTAGTCAGACTTAACAATTCATTTAAGACTGGGGATAGCGAAAGAGCTTTCATTTCCAGTCCTAATTTAACCCAGTTCTCTCCTTTTGTTGATGTCAATTTCCATTGTGGGGACAAGTACAAAAATGTTCATGCTTTGTTTCAGTTTTCTCAGAATGGTAACTATCTTAGAACAAAATTATTATGATTGGCACAAATCAGTAGACATTGGAAAAATTTAGTACAATATCTCAAGAGCAAGCAGAGACTGCATTTTCACAGTTCAGGTCCCTGAGAAAGGGAGACATGGCAATGAAGATGATTGTGTACTATTTACTATGTAATACTATGTATTACTATGTAATAGTAGCTATTTGTGAGTTAGTAGCAGTCCTGTATTAACTTACATTTTTGGGCATAAAATCATTATTCTGTACTTTCCAAATGGGAATTTAAACTATACTTTCTAGTATTATAAATCAAGTGGCTCTGAAATTACTGAAATAAATTTTTAATTATTTAAAATCATATATTATGGACGGTATCAAGTAACGCAAGCGATGAACTGACTAGTTGAATTTTCTTCTATTTTTTAAAAACTTATCTCAGGCTAGCGTTACATGTAGTGTGGCTTTCCATTTTTGGATCCTCTTGCAGTGCCATCTATTTTGGTCTAAACAAAGGTTGGGAATACATAATTGTTGCTGAAGATATATACATACCTTCATTTTAAATTTCCCAGTTATTTTGTTGCATATTTTTATAAGTAATGAAGAGATTTTCTCGACTTGTTTTTCAGCACACAAGGTTAGGGAAAAATAATGGTTTAATCATTTTAGAAAAAAATAAGAGTAGTAACAATATTTATAAATATATTAAAGGAGGAAAATGTTTGGAAAAGATCTATTAAAATATATTTCCCTTGGGAAATACAATATCAGCTTGCATGATTAATTTACAGTGTCTCAAGGATTCACTGAAACCCATCTTAAACTTCTTTATGTGATCAATTCTGTTTTATTGCTCTGAGATTTATGCAATAAAGCAAATAAATGGTTGATTTATCTCACTGTTCCACTTGTGTGACAAAGCATTAGAAAGAAGCAATCAAGAGAGATGAAATCAGCTGATTTAGAGAAAATAATTTTTTATATGCTAATGTTGTTTAGATTTGTGAAGATAGGTATGTTAGATTTTTTTTTGATGTTTTCTTAACATATCAAGAACACCATAAAAGTTACTCACATAAAATAATTATATTTGCATCCATACATTAATATGATATTTGTATATAGTCCCAATGCTTTAGAAAGTTCAAAAATTCTGCCTTTTGAATGGAAACTGAAGTTTTCTGTTTAGGTCATAAGTACTCAGTGGAACGTAAATACATTATAAGCTTCAAAAGTGTTGTCTAAAGTGCCTGAAAAATGTCATGGTGAAACCATCACTAAGAATGACAGAGTTGTCTACTTTGTCCAGAAATTTAGCTCACAATAGGTTTTTTAATTCTGCCAGAAAAAATACCCAAGAATGAGTGGGGATGATCCTTATCTAAGATAGAAACCAAAATTAAATCCAGATAACATGAAAGTCTGAGAAAGACACTGTATAAGAATAACATTTGGAAAGCTTGTTTTATAGAATGAATGCATTTTCTCAATGAAATGGTGTTAAAAAGGAATGTTTGTAGCAGATTTTTCCTGAATTTTCAATCAACACTAGTGACAATAGGCACTGTAGTCACTGTTTGAGGATAGTAAAATATTTTTTTAATATAGACGTATCCTTAGGCTACTCTCATGATTTTTACGGATGTGAAAATTGTGTATACTCCTCTGTCAGTAGAAGGTTTTGAAGATCTGGATGCTACAGTGTACAGCACATGACAACATGTTTGTACAGAACCTTTCCCTATTTACAGCCAAAGTCAGGATCAACAAAACTTCAGACACGATTAGAAAGTTCAACACACAGCTCCTCGCTATACAAGAATCAGTGGACAGCCACATCCTCCCTGCATGCCATCTTGGCATCTCATTTACTTTTGCCTGCAGCTGAAGGTGTGGCTGATTTTTAATTAGGAGTAAGGAAGTTTGGCCCAAGTTATTCTGATGATCATCAGGGGTCATAGAAAGATAGAATCATTTAAGCTAAAAAAGATCTTTGAGTCCAGCTGTAACCCAGAACTGCCAAGTCCACCACTAAACCACATCTTTAAGTGCTACATGTACACATCTTTTAAATGCCTCCATAACTGGTGATTGAACCACTTCCCTGGGCAGCTTCTTTCAATGCCTGACAACCCATCTAGTGAAGAAATTTTTCCCAATATCCAATATAAACCTACCCTGATGCAACTTAAAGCAATTTCCTCTCATCCTGTCAGTTGTTATTTGGGAGAAGAGACCGACCCCCACCATATTCAAAACCACTAAGAAATTTTTGGTGCATCTCCTGACCTTGATAGCTACTCACCCACAAAAAAAAAAAAGCCTTACATTTCACCTTCCTTCTTTCCAAGAGGAAAATAAATGGATTAGTGTGCCTCTGAAACTAAGATAATAGGTTTTTAAAGCACGAGAGTAGATTTTGAATTCGGGCTTTTTTCCTTTTTAAGATTTTTTAAGCTTGTCTTAGTGGTCAGTCAGTCACACACCTTTTATGACTTTAATTTTTCATAAGGAGTTACATGATTTCCATTTGCTTCCCTGGAACCAGCTAGGTGCTGATGCAGTGGCTGGAGTGAGGGTGTTTTTCAGGGTCATAGGTTGTTTCCCAGTCATCTCCTATCTGTCCTGTTGAGTGGGAGTATTTGATACACTTCATGGGCACTACACTGATGGGCAGTACTGGGCCCAAATTAGCATTAGACATGAATTGGGGATTGACTGTGTTATAATGTGAGATAGGCCTCAGTGAGAGGGAAAGCTGTGTGAAGCTGGAAGGAGCTGTAGGACGAGCTGTGCCACACGTGAATTCCTCCTCGTGTCCCTGGGGTGGACCACGGACAGGCTGCACTTTACTTCAGGCAGCTGTGCGAGACAGAACAATACTCACCTCCTTTTGTGCTGTACAGCCCACTGTTGGTTGATGTTGCATTGCAGAACAAGGTTTTAGATACTACACCCAGTTCAGTGGAAAGAAGGAGATGTTGGGAAATTTTAAAGTATATTTGTTTGAAAAGACAGAATAAGAAATTTCCAGCACTTCTTTTTATTGTCCCTTTCCTTTGTATTTTCAACTACTCATTGTTCATGAGTACAAATAATACACAAAAAATACTAAAAGAGATATTATTTTTAGATCTAAAAAAATATCAGGGTCATACTAGCAATATTACAGAGTATGCATTAGTGCAGTCCTCAGACAGTTTGATACATTTATGAAAGTTTCTGTCATTTTTGTTGTCACATCTCAGTATTTCCAGAACATCTTATAGAGCTTGTTGAGAGCACCTAAGGGCTGAGCTCTAAGGGAAGGTCTGACCTTAGGCTTTTTCAGATAGTCCAGCAACTTAACTTTGTCAAGAAAAGAAAACTAGGGCTCCTTCAGAATTAATTTTTTGTGAGAAACATCTTTGGTGGAGCCATCCTTCAAAGACAACGTTGAGAATGAGACTGGTGAATGGTGAGGATGAAGAGATGTGCAGTAGGATATCTGCTCCCTCATCCTGTGAAAAGCCTGACATCATTCCTTGTCCCTGGGGTAGACATTAATTCTTCTTGAGTCTTGTGATATTGTATTTATCATATTTGCACTGGAAGGCACCTGGGTGGTATTTACTGAGTAAATGTTCTGTTATGCCAAAGAATTCAAAATGACCAGGATCATTTTCAAAAGCAGTTTAAAACCCATGGGGGCCAGAACCCATTCAGTTTTATCCACCCTGACTTCTTTTTGATAATTCCTGAGGAATATTACCCATGGTTGATATTGAGGTGTTTTCTAACAGTGAGGTCAAAAGGCGAGCTCAAAAATGGTTGTCAATACATTTAGTATGGTGATTAAGGCACAAATGTTAATGGAAACTGATTATCAGAGCCAACATATAGAGAAATAGTCTCTCTTGAATGGAACTACGTTCTACTTGAATACTCTAGTGCAATATATTTGTGTTTATGCTCTTCCTGTTGTATTGAGGAGTCTTAAATCCAAGATGGTGTTCGATACATGTTCTGCCTAGTATCTTTGTCCTTGTCATTTTATGAACAAGATATGTTTTCCCAGTAAAGTTGCTCAGAGGCATATAATTTTACTTCTGCATACACCCTGAGCTCTGGCTACCATGGCAAAAAGGAGCAATTTAGTGCTGCCTTGAGGTTAAGCGTGTTTGATATCCACTAAGTGCACATTCCCTCACTTAATTCTGAACTGAGACTGAGCCCGTGCATATGGGTACTATGGGCTTCTGCTCAAAGCACTGGATCCAAAGGTCTTTTCCTCAAAAACTAGAATAGGAGAAGAATGCACCAGCCATGTTTTTGTAACAATACCACAGAGGACTCAAAGGCAAAGTCAGGACCCAATCTGTCGGAGATTTCATGGAGTCTGAGTGTTGTTTTGCAAGTTAGCTGCCTGGGGGCTAATAGTTTTGGGAACCTCTGAGGTTTGGGGCTGTCCAAACTTCTACTGAGTCAATTTATCAGAAGTGAGGTATTCTGCTCCACTTCTCCCTGTGCAGACTTCTGTCACATAATACCTGTAAGGCAGAAGATTGTAGAAGATTGATTTTTCTCAAGGAAGTGGCTCATCTGCTGAAATTTATTCCTATGTAAGGTAGTTCCCACAGCTGCCACCCTGCTTCCCTGCTAGGAGATACAGTACTTGGTGAAGAAATATAGGCAGGTATCCATGATCACTGGAGCTTGATCAGGTGCATCAGCACTCAATACACTGAGGCATCTAAACATGGCATGCTGGGGTTAATGAATGGAACCCATAGACTTAGTGGTTAGACTTAATGAAAAATAATTACTGATGAGGCAAAAAACTCGTGTTCTCTTCTCTTTTCAGTGTAGGAATTGAAATTTACTTTGTCTCTAGTCTAGAGATAAGGTAAGGGAGAAAATGAACACTGAATCTTTCTTGTTGTAGGTGTACCACTGTGCAGCCGGGAATGTTGGAAGAAGGGGGGAGAATTTGGAACTGCAACCTAGCAAAGCAGACATTCTTTTGAATGGTTCCTTAGGGAAAAAAAAAAAAAGGTAGAAAGAAAAACCAGAAAAACTACTTGAGTAGTTCTTTACTCATCATCTGATTAAAAATAGACCTGAATCTGTGAACAGGTTGACATTGTGCTTTGAGACAGTAACCAGAACCTGCAGATTCATACAATTCAGCTAAGTGCTTCTCTGATGTTATAAAATTCAATAACTCTGCTGTGCTAACAGCCATACTGCTTTCAGATACTGCACCTAATGATATCCTTAGTCCCCTTATCTCTTTCTGTGACTGAAAGTGTTACAGATATGCACATCTTATCCTGTCTTCAGAATCCCAGTGAATAACTTTCTTCTCAGTTTCTGGGTGATAGCTGTGAACTATGTTTAAGGTAAAGTATGGCTGTTAGCTGATGCTTTAGATATTACATCAGACTCTGTCTCTTATTTGCACTAGGAACTGAATTGTGAGAACTACAGTTCACCAGTCATAAATTATATTATAGATAATAAAAAGCAGGGATTTAATCAACAATAAATAATTATACTTATTTGGCAGAAGGACCAAGGAGCTTTTTTTTTTTTTTACTTGTCTTTTTTTAAGCTTTAAGGACTTAGCCAAGAGTTCAGTTTACTTTTTGTATCTTGAGATTGGAACACTTCTTTCCCTTTAACTCACAAACGTGACAGACAGAAGTGTTCTACCACACTTCTCACTTTAGGACACTATATATTATATTTTCTATGAGCCAAATATCCTTTACAGAGATGTCTGGGAAATATGCCAGTTATAATGGTCTCAGGAGAATCAGCAGGATTGCTGAAAAACAAAAAAGTATACTTACATATAAGTACATGAATGTCTCGAATTAGCACAACAAATGGCAATTGACAGCTTTCGATGAATCTTGGCACTAATTTCTAATCAAACAATGCATGAGGCTTTAAATGAAAATGTATTTATCTTTTCATTGACATTAATAAAGATCTGAATCCGTAGCTTCTGAATTATGTCTTCTTATAATTCATGTCAATTTTGTCCAAATACTGTTTGTGTAGTTTTGGCCTATCAGACAACTGTATATCTCAAAAGTGAGCAAATCAGTGTCACTCTGTTAATTTTGATGGCAAGGTGCTCAATTTCAGTTTATATGTGTTTGGCCGAGGTTGGTTGGTCCATCTTTGAGAAAGATGGCCTCTGGAAATACTGATTTTAATTTTTTTTTTCCATTTGGAGGTAGCCCAAAGTGTTCCAGATGTCAGAGCTCTGCCTTAGAATCGTGCCAGATTTTGAACAAAAATTCCCAGGAGCAGAGCTCATTGGGGGAATATGCAGATACTCTGCTATTTATAGAGGAACACTAGTGTAATCAAATATCAATGTAAGAGCACTTTTTAATAGAAAATAGTGGTGAAAAGGTCTTCTATTACACATTGATATAGCTCTTATGCATTTTGAAAGTCTGTATGAAGAACAAGTACCATTGGTTAATTAAGAGTACTTTATCAGAATACGTTTGAAGACTTAGTAGCGCATATATTGTAAAAAAGTAAATCTTCCTGATCCCTACCTTTTAGTCAGACAGTGTGCTGGTATGGAGTTTCTAAAAGGAGAGGGAAAAGATTCAGGAATAATTTCAAATTTTTCTGTCCCAAGTGTTAAATCAACAAACAGATGAACAACCAATCATATTTGTTAAAACTTGGAATTTTCACTTCTTTTTGATATTTAAGTATTTTAATATTTTTAATTTCAGAACCCAAACGAAACTTCAATTCTATCACACTGTTTCTCGTTTTTATTACACTTGTGGCAGTGTTTTGTGGCCTATCCACATCAATTATAATGTGCTTAATTCCTACTGATGTGTTATAAGAGAATGTATTGATCTGATCAATTTTTAGGTGTACATTATATATATATATATGCGCATATATATGTATATAAATATATATATTTGTATATACATATATATATCATAATTTTTAAATTATTGGTGCCTGATGCTACTTAAAACTGATTAAAACATTTAGATCAAAGTGTTCCCTGTCTGTGCTGTAATGAAAAGAAGCTAAGCATCAAATGTACTAATTAGAAAGGCAGCTGTTTTCTTGTTAATATCTTAGCTTGAAATAATTTTTGCTGGGAAGATGAAAATGTCATCTTGTCTTTAGAAGTGGCATAGTATGCATGTTTTTTGGTTTTGGATTTTTTTGGTGGTTTTTTGGTGATTTTTTTAAAATAAAAACCAACAAAAACAAAACAAAACTAAGGAACATGATTTTTAAAGTATCAAAGAAATAATTGTGACATCCAGATTCACTTTCTTTATAAGGCATTTGCCAGTTACATGACTTCAGAAGAGTTGCTGTTAGCCTTCCCCATCATCAGTGAAAAGACATAGGTCCTTCCAAAAGATAAGGTTTAATTTCATTTATATAATTAAGAAAATTGTATTTTTTCATCAAATACTATCGGGCTATACATTTTTAGAGCATTTGACATGAAGGCACCTAAAAAAGCTAGTGCAGAATGTGTGAAAAAACTGTATTGCCACAGCAAAATGTTTGTTTTCCTGGAAGTCTCCTTGACCAACAAAATTGTCAGTTAGGCTTTTAAATGCCCAAAGGTCAATAGGATAATATTTGCAACCCAGTTTTTGTTGTTTTGGTTTTTTTTCCTATTGGAAGTATTGTCTACTTTTCACCACAGCTCGATAACACTGTGACACTGAAACTAAGACATCCCAGTAAATTCTTACTAAAAATGATGCTAATCACTTAAGTAATAAATATCAAAATTGATGTTATATACTCATAATAGCATATCTTATTACATATTACTATTTCTGGAATGGAAAGGGAAAAATTAATTATCTGACTTTAAAATGGAAGTTTAACTTTTTGAAATACCATTTTGTTCTAAAGCAAAATTATTCAAAATGATTTTGACTATTCTTGTACCTATTAAGTCTAGCAGTGATAAAAGATTTTATGATCAGAGTTATTAATTGTGTATAGAAGAGAGCTGCAGCTAAGCTTTTCAAACAGATGTGACTTCTGGGACAAATGTTATGCTTTTACCTTGCAAGGTTGCCTTTCAATACTACGTTCCTGCCTATGTTGTCATTCCCACAGTGGTCCCTCTGAATCTTGCAGAATCTGTGGAACACACCCACGTTGTCTCCTACACAGACCAGATTTCTGCTCCTACTTGGAAAAAAAAAATTGCTTTTTTTTTTCCATTTCTGATTAATTAGTGAAAAATGGCCAATGTCAGAGAAACACAAAATATTCCCAATTAACCCTCATACACTGACATCCAATAAACTCTTAGCCTAAGCCAAGACCTGTTATGAGGAGAATATACAAGTATCCTGACAGCAGAAATTTAAACCATATGATGTCATTTGTGCACTAGTTCTGTTCTATATGGCATGCAATTCCTGACCTCAATGGAAAGATTGATCATGACTTCTTCCATCTGATATTTATGAAATGTTGCCTAGCATGTCTGGCAAAGTCAGTAATACATTTTCCTCTTTTTCTGTTTTGTCTCTTGTTTCTATAGCATCTGAGTTTTGTGTGATTTCTCATTAAACATTCTCAAGTTTCACCCACGCAGGCCATCTGGATTATAGTTAATATTTTAGGACCTATCCCCTTAACTTTGATGTACTTTCTTGTAGCTGCTAAAACATGGTGATATCTCTTCCTTCTGTCTTGAGAACCTCCTCCTCACAAACCCAGACATACCAGAGGAACCAAGGGCTTGATACTGCCAGCAGCTGAACTCTTTCAGATATCTTCTATATTTTTTTAAATCTGAGAAAAACTATGATGAGAAAAAGAAATCTGTGAATTCTCAGCAGCAAAAGTCTTACCATAATGAAAGGACTAGAATCCTAAAGCATAAAATATTATATTAAAAATAAGTTTCATGTTAGTGGTTCCTGAAGCTGGTTTGTTGCATTAGATTATGAACCCCAAAATGGTACTGTGATGACCAGCACAGGAACAGTGTGATTCACTAAAATGGATTCACTAATGACATTGTCAATACTATAGCTTGATCCCTGTCTTCACCTGAAGCTTATTTCCCTCTCAGGTTCATTGCATTTCATCTGAGTAACTTTTATTTATGAACCAGCAAGGTCCATTCCACACCTATGATTTGAACAAGCACTTTACTCTGATTTAACCCAGAAATCTCTCTCAAATAGCTCAATCACTTTTGAAATATTCATAGGGTCTGATGTTAATATTTGTCATTCTTATAAAGTGAAAACAAGCTTGGAAGATAATAAAGGTCAGATAAATGTTTTTAAGAAGGAAACGGACAGCTCACATAATACTTGTGCTTAGTGTATTAAGACACTTATCTGTGATCCCATCCTCATGATTCTGTGTGATCACTGCAATGACATTTCTTTCTTAAGGATGGGCCCACACAAACGTTTCATGGTCTGTCTTGTAATGTTGACTAACTGAACCATGATCTCTTGTTTCTTTAGCACAGAGACTGATCATGACTGGTATCTCATTCTTTTTCCCCGTCATCTGCATCATTCAACCCAGATGAAATGCTCAGTCACCAGGACATGGTTTGAGCACTGATGGATGTGCAGTGGGTCACTCATGACTACATGAGGTCCACTGAGCCACAAGCAGGAGCTGCTTGGAACTTTTCAGCTTGAGAAAAGAGAGTAAGGGCAGAATTCAGTTCCCTTAACTCCTGTGTCCAGGGCAGCCTAGATGTTCCAGGAGCCTAATATATATTTAGGAGCACAACAAGGGCTTTTTAAGTAGCATCTGTAGACAAAGACAGATACCCAAGCATGTCCAACAGGCACCAAACATCTATGCTTAGGTGGAATTGAGCTCTAGATTTTGTTGATCCTGACTGAGATAACAGTTGTCACATATAATACCTACATTCAGGTTTCCTGATCTCTGCATTTGACCCAAGGAGACTCCAATAATGGGGAGCTGAAGGACTGTCATGGAAGAAACACTGCATTAGGCATCCCTAAAACCTGGTTGAGAAAGGTTTAACAAGGTAGGGGATTCACCCCACTTCTAGAAGAAGCACATGAGATTGATACCTTTGAGAGAAGAGAAGATTTACTTCCTCTCCTCTTCCTCAAAAGTTATATTGTAGCTGCTTTTATACAGTTCTGTCTTTTGTCTGCATGAATTTATTGCAAATTACAGAAAATTCCTTGAAGTTTGCCACAGTTTATTTTCCCTCTTTTGTTGTTTGTTTTCAGACTACTGCAGAAATCTGATCACCACAGAACCGCTTGCCAAAATAGCACAGAAACAGGATAGGGAGAGTAATGGTGATCTTGCCAAAGAATTTTGATCCAATATGCTGCACAGTGCACAGAGCACTCTGCCTCGGTAGTCATTGAAACACTGGTTGTTTCTGACACACTGCATCCCTAATCTGTGTTAAGTTTAAATATATTTGCACTCTTAATAAGAATGCTACACAGTATAATGCATTTAGGTGTCTGCTATGCCTGAATGCATTATTCTAGGGGACTCAAATTGTTTTAATTGGCTAGTTTGGGATAATGATCCCTAAATTCTCTGTCTCATATACTTCTTCCCAGCTTTGCCAAAGTCATGCACAACTTAAAACTGGAGGATGAGCATAGGTGTGCAAAAGGATATTTTACCTGGGATTATAAGAATATATCACAAAACAAACATAACTATTTACTGGAGTGAAAAACACTAGGACTTAAATGTTTTTAAGGTGTATGGATACATTGTCATTAAACAGAGGATCACCATATGTTGCTGTATGCACAATCCCCTACATCTGTAAATTTTCCCCTTACCCTGTCAAGGAATAAATATCTTCTCCTTCCTCAAATTGTAAAGAAAACACAGTGTTAAGTCACTACATTTTCCATTGTCCTTTCAGGATGTTTATGGTTGAATGATGGATTGAAGGATCTCTAGAAAACCTTGGATTTGATCTGATACGAAGAATATTTTTGAAGAATATACATTGCATTTTCCTGAAGAACCTCACTGTTTCTGTGGTGAGGTGTTTTAGGGAAAGATTTTTCTCATTTTAGAAAATGTCTTTAGGACCAGAAACTAAATCTCATAAACCTGTTAACAAGGATGTAACAACCTGTTAGTCTAGGACCTTTTGGTCTTGCACTGAAAGTGAATAGGATCAAGGTTTAAAAAACTGAAATAATTTGTGCTATTACATGCTTATGTTGTTTTCCATGTACATATTAGAGGACTGTCTAAGAATTCTGTTTTAGCAAATTTTACCTTCAGAGGATTTTCCCTTTGCAGAGGATGTAGGGGCTAAGAGCAGTAGTAGGCTTTCTTCTGTTTACATATCCACCTACATGTGAGTTGTGTTGAAGACCACACTTGCTTTTCTGCTTTCAGTGGATGTCTGTGTGTTATTTCTACAGAAAAATGTTGTGTATATTCCTGCTTTTGTTTTCAAACATGTCTCTGAGAGAATAAAAACCCTCCTGCATTCTTCTTACCTGACATATATGTATTCCTCCTCTACTCTGATTCCCCATAGTTGTCCATTTACTACTTTCTCCTCAAGTCCTAGACAAAGGCTAAGCAGAGAAACTCCAAATACTAACATTTATTTCCCATACACAACATATTTATAAAGACTGCTTGTTAGAAGTCATTTACAGTGCTACATTGCTTTCTGGAATGATGTGAAACGTGACTGCTTTCCTTAACAATCAATTGTAAAGTGGAGTACATAAACCAGACAAAGTGTCTCACTGGTGAACATTGACTATGCAGTTCCTTCACTAGAAGTTGAACTTCCAGTTTAAAGCTCATGCTTTTAAAGTCATAATTAGCTCCTTTAATGAATGAAATATCCTAAATATTCCCTTTAAAAGTATATTGCCTTTTTGATGTGTTATTCAACTATTTTCTCAGCCTTAGTAAAACACTTTTCCAGTTTTTATTGAACGTGAGATTAACCTTGCTTCCGCCCAACTACTTGTCAATCTGCTGTTACTCCCAGATGTCCCTGAACAATCTTCTCCTTTTAATTAGAAAACAAAAAAAGTAATTCTTATATTTGTGTGTGGACTTCAGTGCTGACTGATGCTTTTTTTCATTTTTTTTTTCATTTTTTTTTCCATGATGCAGACTAGTAAACTTTAACTATAGGCAAGATTATTTTTTAAACTTTATAATTAAAAGTCACAGCACCCTCTTAATGAAATACTCTTCTATTGTGTCAATACAAATATTATTTTATGGAATATCATTGTATTTAATAGATTTATTAGAACACAGAAATATTTAAGAAACTTTTTTCACAAGAAGCTTTAATGTAATTAAGCTTACATCTTTGTTAAGATTTGTTAGTCTATGAAGAGTATGTTTTGAATATAGAGTATGAATATAAGAATATGTTTGAATATAAGAATATGTTTGAATATAAGAGCATGTTTTGAATATATATTCATATATAGGTATGAATATTCAGAATTCAGTATAAATTAAGTTATTGCATTTTAAAAAAATAGATTCTTAGATACATTGGTGATTTAATCTGAACATGTCTCCTACCTCAGAGAAAATGGTAAACTCAGGTTATTTTTTCAGTATCCTGAGGAAAGCCCATGTCTATTTTTAGATACTTTCAATCATATTTGAAACCATGAAAATTATTGCAGTTGCTTTTTATTTGAAGAGTAAAAGGGTGACAGAGAAGTAGTAATTTTTCAAGTTTACAATTCCATGCTAGTTACAAATCTTTCTTAGTTTTATCTGCTACTAACCTTCATATGTGCACACCTGTAACAATTTTAAAAGAGCAGAAAGAAATCAGATAAAATTGAGTAACTTGCTCAAGGTCTTTAGCTGGAGTTATTTTAAGAGTGTTTAGTATTTTAGCCAGCACATGAGAGATGAAAACACACTGCTTTGCATTGTTGTGCTTTATAAGATGAGATCCTCTTCATCTTTCCCTCTTTTCACCCATGTTGTTCGATGGAGCTGATTTTAGACTTTCACAAGGGGCAGAATGAGACCAGCCTTTCTCTTTTGTTATCCACAACAGCTTTGAAAGCTTCTCTGAGCAAAAATCTCCCATGATCACCTTTGTGTCCAAGGGCTTTGAATGTTCTGAGGACAGATATTCTTGCTGCTGTCTTTCTCTTCTGGACCAGTGTTGGCCTGGGGTGCTGGGCTGACAGCCAGCTGAACATGAGCCAGCAGGGAGCCCAGGTGGCCAAGAAGGCCAGTGGAATCCTGGCCTGGATCAGCAATAGTGTGGCAGCAGGACCAGGGCAGGGAATGTCCCCCTGTACTCAGCACTGGTGAGGCCACAACTCAAATCCTGTGTTCAGTTTTGGGCCCCTCACTGCAAGAAAGACATTGAGGTGCTGGAGTGTGTCCAGAGAAGGGCACAGAGCTGGTGAAGAGTCTTTTCCAACCTACATGAGTCTGTGATTCTGCCACCTCCATTGCTTTTCCTTAGCATATTCTCAGATGCTGCAAAACAAGCTTGTTTTTACACATGCCTAAGGCTGAGCTCTTAAAAAAGGGTTACCTACATTATCCGGGTTCAAATGTATTTCAGCTTGGTTACAACATGTGGTTCTAACATTTTCAGTCATTGTAAGGATTATCTAATTATAACAACAGTCCCACTTTCTTCACTGCTACTGCTTATGAAGTAATAGGCAATTCAGAAGAAGGAAGGAGTGTATGATCTGACACTGTATTCCAAGATCTTGTAAGTTAAAGAAAGGTAATATGAGACAAAAAGGATTTTAACAGAAAAGGAAATTAATGATCAGGATGATACTCCTGGCAGATGGTCTGGGGAAGTTGAGAAGATAGGACTAGAAGTGTTATTTAAGGGGAAATGAGACTTCTGGGGTTTTTTTTCAAGACAGATCAATATTAAAATAATTATTGGGAAAAAATAATCTGCAAAGAGTCTCATATTTAGAACAAACATTTCTTTCTGTGTCTGGTTTGAATAGTGGATGTGAAAAGAAACAAACAATGGGTGTTAAAAGAAAAGGCATATTCTTTTTGAAGGTGGCTGATAATGAGATTCTGCTATCTGTAACTCAGGAATGCTACTCTGTTGGAGTGCAGCACAGGAAAATATACCTGCATATACACTACCCAATACATTAGACTTCTTTTTATAAATATTCACCCATAAGCACAGACACTAAATTTGTTCAATCTTATAACTCCTAGTTCTGCAGGTACTGTGGTTTGAAATTGTGCTTCCTGTGGCTAGCTCAGTGAGACAGAATACAGCATTAAGTAGGGTAGCTTTCATGTTTCTTTTTCTTATTCCTAATAGCTGCACATACTTTAGAGTTAGATTAACTTGTCTTTTTTATCTGAAGACCTAGCAATTCAGTTTGCATTTATGAACAGCATGGAGAAAGGGAGAAGAAGGGAGGAAAACACAATACATTTTCAGGAGGGAATATGAGAGTTCTCATGAATGCAACAGGTCATTGCTACTCTTTGGATCATCACCAGAAATTTACATTTTTATTCCCATAAAGCAGGAGGTATCTTTCAAGGCAGTGTCAGGTTTTCTTTGGGCATTTTAATGCTTTTACATCTTTCTTTCTGCATCATGCATGCTTAGTTGTTTAGGGGCCTAGAACTGAAAGCCACAGAAGCAGAGGGGAAAGACATGCTGTTTGTCTGACTTGCAGCCAGTTGGTAAAAGGTTTGGAACTGTTTCTATGATGAGTATATTTGTGAGTCCAAGACTGATCCAACCTGCATCCATCTCTGTGAATTATCTTTGTCAAAAAGAACCCAAACAAAAAAAAGCCGTTCGCACTTACGGATGCCATACAGAATCCTAAGACACACGGAGGCATAAGACTGTAGTTGAAAGTGTAAAACACACAATTTAGATAAGTAGTTCAGCTGTTAAGCAACACTGAAGCATCTTTTCTATGACCAATTGCTTTGTAGGCATCCAGAAAATGTCCAGAAAACAGTTCTGGAAGGATAATAGGTAGTTCAGGGAGTTCACAGAGTGCCAGTGTGGCTGCAACAGGTAGGCGTCTAAGAGCACTTGGCTACTGTAGCAAAAATAACAACTTTGGTGCAGTCTTATTTTTATTCTAAAAACAAAAAGTGAAAAGCAGATGAAACTGCTAAAGTTTTATCAGGCTTGACATGGAATTGTTGGTATTTATGTGGATTCCATATAAAGGAAAAGGTCAGGACAGACATACTTGAAACTCTATCCTAACTCTGAAAATATTTGCCACTTGCAGTAAGCCTGGCTCAACTTTCTGGTTTGTGATGAGAAATTCAAACATTTTTGTCACTCAGTTAAATCCTAGATAGCACACTGAAAGAAACAGAGGGTTTTTTGGGGGGTTCTTTCGGTGGAAAGCCTGTGTAAGTCATCAAAGTATCATATATTCTTACCTTCTCAAGATGACTTACATAACTTTTTTGCCTTTCTTCTTGACCATAAAAATGAAACAGTGAAATGTTTTACGTGCCATTAGGGCACAGTTGGAGATAGACTGACCCTTATTCTACTCCCTCTGGAGTAAGACAAATTAAGTGGACTGTGTTATAATTGCTATAATAAGCCAAACACTCTCAGGACATATTCAAGACACCAAGAACAACAATAAGATTTATATGGTTATGTGAACTGTATTGCTGCTTATGCTTTGAATTATTCGCAGGAAAATTTGTTTTCCTCTTGAGCAGATTCCTGTGGAACACACAGGGGCTTGGACTTCCCCCGTGTAAACAGTCAGAAAACATACAGTAGTGTTTTAGTCTCCGGTACTAGATGCCCTTTCAGTACCTCAAATGTGAAGAAACTCAAACTTACAGACCAAATATTTGGCTCCTTCCAAAGGAAGCAGAACCTGCTGTCTGAAGCACTGGGAAGAAATTCTGACTTCACCAAAGTCAGTGATAAACAGACATGTGCATTGGTACCTAGAACTGACATGAGTTCTGTGTATGAACAGAATAGAAAATGTTGTTCTATGTGATTGGTACCCAGGCTTTCTTTAATTTGATGCTGCTACAAATATCCTACATGAAGCGAAAAAGAGAACCAAAACAATGTGAAAACAAATTTCCCAGGCTTTGAAGCAGTTTTATGTAAACAGTTATTTAATTTAAAGTTATTATTGCAATCTCATGACCTAATTTTCTAAAAATTGCTGCCAAACACTCATCAAAAGCACCATTTTACTTTAAACTTCCCTTTCAGGGAAGTGGTACTTCTCATGCGTTTTGATTCCCATTTTCAATTCTTAGAGAAGTAAAGAGGCAGGTCAGCAGAACTGCCACCTTGGGCTTCCAGAGCACAGATTCTAGGCCTTTCAGTCTGACTTTGATGCCAGGGAAGGCCATGGAGCAGATCATCTTGAGTGTCATGCTGTGGCACATGCAGAACAAGCAGGGGATCAGGCCCAGCCACCAGGGGTTTATGAAAGGCATTGACCTGCTAGACCAACCTCATCTAATGCTAAGGCAACTTAGGGGATGAAGGAAAGGCTGTGGATGTTGTCTACCTGAACTTTAGTAAAGCCTTTGACACTGTTTTCCAAAGCATTCTCCTGGAGAAATTGGCTGCTTTGATAGGTGCACTCCTCACTGGATAAAAAAGTACTGGATGGCTGAGCTGAGAGAGTGGTGGTGAATAGAATTAAATCTGGCTGCCTTACAGTCACTAGTGGTGTGTTCCCCAGGGCTCAGTATTGGGGCCAGTTCTGCTTAATATCTTAATCAATGATCTGGACCAGGGGATTGAGTGCACCCTTAGTCAGTTGACACCAAGTTGGGTGGAACTGTTTATCTGCTGGAGGGTAGAAAGACTGCAGAGGGCTCTGGATCAGGAGGCTGGACAGGAGGTCAAGGACAAGTATAGGAGGTTCTACAAGGTGAAGTCGTGGGTCCCGCACTTGGGTAATAACAACCCCATGCAGTGCTACAGGGGAAGAGTGGGTGGAAAACCCCCATTAGAAAAGGACCTGAGAGTGATGGTCGATAGCAGCTGAACATGAGCCAGCATGTGCCCAAGTGGTCAAAAAGGCAATGGAATTCTGGCTTGTATCCACAACAGTGTGGTCAGCAGGGCTGGGTGGTGATGGTCCCCCTGTACTTGGCACTGCTGAGGCCACACCTCAAATCCTGTGTTCAGTTTTGGGCCCCTCACTTACAGGAAAGACACTGAGATGCTGGAGCATGTCCAGAGAAGGGCAATGGAGCTGGGGAAGGGTCTGGAGCACAAGATTTTTGAGGAGTGGCTGAGGGAGCTGAGGTTGTTTAGCCTGGAGAAAAGGAGGCTCAGGAGACACCTTATTGCTCTGAAAGGAGATTGTAGCCAGAAGGGGGTCAGTCTGTTTTCCCAAGTAACAAGTGACAGGATGAGTGAAATCAGCCTCAAGTTGCACTGGGGAGGTTTATATTGGATATTAGTAAAAATTTCTTCACTAAAAGGGTTGTCAAGCCTTGGAAGAGGCTACCCAGGGAAGTGATTGAATCACCATCCCTGGAAGAATTTAAAAGATGTGTATATGTGGTCCTTAGGGACATGGCTTAGTGGTGGTCTTGGCAGTGCTGGGTTGGACTTGATGGTCTTAAAAGTATTTTTCAACCTAACTGATTCTATGATTCTATTCTATGGATTGAACTATTACTATAAATAGTAAACAAGTCCTTTTTATTTTTTTTAGGAGTCCCTCTTTTCTCTTATTTGATCTGTCTGTTTTTCTGGGGAGTGATTAATTTACCTGTAATGAGGAACGAAAGGGAAAAAACAGGAGGTGGGAGGGTAGGTGTGCATTCTCTTCCTCTTCTCTGGACTCATCATGCTCTCTCTTATCTTCTCTCTCCTTTTTATCTGTTATTCATATTACCTATCTTACTTCTTTTTCATACCTTCATTAATAAGTGATGTTTATACTTCCCTGGCTAACCTATGCATTTTTCCCCCTTTCATTTCATTTTCTTCTGTCATTGTCCAAAGTTGTGAATTCACCTCCTGTTCTATAATCTGTTCCCCTTCCTGTCATCACTTTATTTCAAACCTGCTCTATGCCCTTCCTCAGCATTTTTAAAGTGCATAATTTCCTCCCCGCTTCTTGTCTTCTTTTAAAGTGTTAATACCATATTCATGCAGCAGGGGTGTTCAAAGTGGAGACAGGGATAGCAAGGAAGGAAGGAAGCTTTTATCCCCGTAAAATGACAAAGCAGCAGGTATCTGTGAATGTGTTGTTGTACCTGAATTTTCTCTTCATCCTGGGACCAATATGGTAGAGAAGTACACTGTGAAAACACTGAACATCAGCAGTTTACGCTGTTGCTTTTAGCTGTGGGCCATTCCAGCATAATAAGGGAAAGATGGATCTACGTCAAGCTAATTCTTAACACATAGTAGTTTACTTTCAGACCTAATAAACCATAAATTCTTTGCTTTGTGTCTTGCAACCTAAAAAGTATTACTACCTTAAAAATTGTGTTCTTTTCTAATGGGAAGAAAAATAGGGGGCATAGCAGGAAGGCCAAGAAACAGTTTAAAGGGGAAAGAGGGCAATTAATAGGAGAAAAACTTTAATTTCTCTTGCTAAAAGTATATTTAAGGAGGGGAATATATCACAATAATCAACCAGGTTTTTTGCCTTCAGCCTGTCTGAGGCCATGTGGTTTGGAGATCTGATCACTAGTCCGAAAAGGAAAGGCTGTTTGCAAGATTTCTGGGGTGTTTTTTCCTGGAAAAGGTGAGAGGACAAAAGCAGAAATCTATGACATACACTTTATGCCTTGTAAGGAAAGTATTCATCTATCTATCTGCCTCTCTCTCTCTCTCTCTCTTTCTTTCTTTCTACATGCATATATATAGAGATCCATATGTTTCAAGCTGTCACTAAATTGATTTGGAGGCAGATTTTTCTTTCATGTACTGCTCTGAAGATTAGGTTAAAAATGCAATATTTAATACATGGCCTAAACCAATTTAATTTGATTTTCTTATTTGTTTTGCTCTTTTACATTCACTGTTCCGTATTTTCTTGAGTTTTGCATGGTATTTCCATCAGTAATAACAGTTCAGACTACTTGGAGACAGAACAATTCCAAAGCAGAGGATAGTGTTTGAAAATTCAAACAGCTTTTTGTAACAATCATGCTTTCTTAATACACCCCAAAACATCTTAGCACATACAGCATCTATGTATTTTTTAAACCATTCCTAAACTCCTATTTTGGGTGAGCATGAGTAGCTGGCTCTTTATTGTATAAATCAGTCATTATTTTCTCATTTGTGTTTGTACTGTCTTCTAGTACTCTTGATTTCTCTAATAGTGTGAACTTTGGTTCTGTTTCTCTTTCAAAATACTGCTTCCATTCAATTTTCTTTGCAACAGGTTCATTGGGCAGTACTTTGCCTGTTTTTAGTCTCTTGTGTTTTGTTGTCTTTTGGTTTTTGATTTTTTTTCCTGGTGCATAACTAAAACAATTTTCTGAATTAATTTACTATTAATAGCCATTATTTACATTATTTTGCACTTGTAATAGCATCACTAGAGGGCAGTATTGATTAAATTAGGCACACTAGTGCTCTTCAAAACTTTACTGCAGAAAAGCCTCCAGTAGAAAGATCTTAGCATTTTTAATATATGATCATGGCTTTCATGTCCATTTTTCATTACATCCTAAACATAAAAATTAAAATTAATCTTAATCACCATGTGTATTAGACTTTGTTATTTGCAACTTTAATGTGTGTAAAAGAACATTCTCTGATTTTTATGAGGAAGAATATGCAAGAAGCTTAGTAGAAAGTAGATGGCATTGAAGTTACTCTAATTTATAATTTATTAGAAATAATTATTAAAGCATAAACTTTTTGTAATAAAATATATTGTTTTTTGTATGTTTTTTTTTTTTCCTCAGGGAAAATGCTGTGCAAAATAAATATCTTCTAAGTCATTAACTGTCTCCTTGAAAAACCTCAGTACAGTGTATTTTATAATAATGGACAGCAAAGTTAAGCAGAATTGTAAATTAAAACACTGACTCATTTGTTCTTATTGATTTACAGGTCTCCTGACAAATGCAGCAACACAGAATCCTCGTAGGAGTGGTTTAGGCTCTCTGTGAGCTCCTTAACTTAGTCAAGTCTCACTGCTGTTGATCATCATCCGTTCTATGTCATCAACTCAACTGTCTGTTTCTCTGTATCCCATGAATGACAGCATAATTCCTCTGCATTATGAGCTAAAGTTTGTTCTACCATTCTAAGGATCACTGGACTAAGGAATATAGAAAAAGAGATATGCTTGGGCATTAGCAATACAAAAAAGTTCATGGTTAACGTTTCATCTGCGTTATACACCACTGCTGGACTTGCTGTTACCTACATGTTTCAATCCGAAGAGTCTGCTACAATGAAGAGTATCATCCCAATCAGCCTTAGAGAAGACTGTTTTGCCTATGGGAGGACACTGAGGTGCAAAAGAGAAACTCTTCTTGTGCCCTAAACTGTCTGAATTGCTTTTATTTTCTTATACTTTCAGTATTTACAATAGACCAAAGAGCAAAATCTATTTTAAAGTGGACACAATCTTACTCTTAACAGAGTTATGTCATTAAATTGAAGGAGGTCTCCACAAAGACATGATTCCAGCTTTCACAAAGCTGAAATGTTGTCCAGCAGAAGTCTTTATGGAAAGCTGAAGTAAAACTAACTCAGAGGCCTGCTCTTGAAATGCCATTTTCAAGAGAACATAATGGAGCACTGAGAGAAAATGACCTATGTTTGAAAAACTTGGACAAAAAGAACAGAAACTGTCTACATAGCACCTTTATTCCTCTGTACTTAGATTGACTTTCTCGTACTAAAATCATTTTCCGTTTTAACCAGTTAAACATGCCTCTTCTACAGTTCCATTTTTGATAGTTAAAGTTGGATAATACAGTATTTGCAAAGAGCATGTTTGGTCATCTGTGGCCTATGTCTCATCTGATACACCATTTAGCACCAGAAAGCAAATTAAAGAGAAAACAAAAGTAACACTTGTTTGAAAGAGATCATTAAATGTATTTTGAAAAGCCTAAAGTTATATATTTAACAGTTTTTATATGTTGTATATTTGTAGAAAATCCTATTTAACAATTAACGTGATAACTCTGACAGTCATGAAAAGTGGTTCAGAGTTAAGTTGTGTTTTATTACTTCAGTTGTCTCTGAAGTGACCGGTGTCGTTTGCTTTCTTCCATTGGGACATTCTGGATGTAAAGCATGACCAGAGAGGACTGTGTAGAAAAAGCAAAGAATAATGTTGTTATTATTACATAAATGCATTCAACCATTGCACTGTTGGAAGGCATTTTTTATTTTTATTTTATTTTTATTTTTTGTCTTTATGTACTGATAAAAATAGAGTGTAAAATATTTTACTCATTGCTCTTCATAGCAAGGTTTATCTTCCTTCCCTCCTTCCTTCCTTCCTTCCCTCTTCTCTTCTCTTCTCTTCTCTTCTCTTCTCTTCTCTTCTCTTCTCTTCTCTTCTCTTCTCTTCTCTTCTCTTCTCTTCTCTTCTCTTCTCTTCTCTTCTCTTTTCTCTTCTCTTCTCTTCCCTACTTTTATGTAAGGGTCAGTTTGAAGCCTGTTCCTTGATCCCATTTTCAGTGTTTTACCTCATTGTTAGAAAGCCCACTTTTTCAGCATTATTGGTTAGTGAAAATTTAGCAAAGACAGCATAGACAAGGGAGAAATTATGATAAAACAGAAGCAAAATCTTGTTCCCTTTTACTGTACTTTTTGCATATAAGTTTCGTACATATTGGTATGATACAATCAACAAGGGAGCTTAATTTCTTCCTGGCAAATGTATTATGGTTTCAAGTATACTACCTAATACTCCAATTAACTTTTAGTGTTATGCTAGTTCTATTCTACTAAAGAAAAATATATAGAGATTATTCAAGTGACCATAGATGAAAGGTACAAAAATTGAAAAGTTGATTAAAAAAATTTTTTTAAAGTCTACTCAAAAACTGAGGCTTATTTAATGCAGAGGTTGCAGGAAAATATGAACTATGGATCATTTTGTCTTCAAGTAAAATAAGTATCTACAAAATTCTTATTTAATCATAGGATTTTGACCAGTATCAAAGTAGCAATTTAAGCCCAGCCACTTGCAAAGTGTTATGGACTGACTGCACTATAAATGACCAATGTCAGGTTTAAAATGTCATGCAATAAATGATGGTAAATACATTTACTGTACATGTAGACCTCAAGAGCCAGATCCCTCACTCTACCAACTCTCTGTTTTGATTTATTTTAAAGGGAGCTTAGTAGCCTTATTTAGTAAACACAGAAAAAAAAATGAAAGATGTTACATCATTTTTGTTGCTTTACAGTATTCAGTTTTGTGTTGGTTCAGCTAAATTATGAAAAATAAAGAAAATCCTTTTATAAGTGAGACTCGTTCCCTGAGCATGACGTCACCAAAGGAATTTCACCAGATGATAAGTAAGGTGGGAGCACGTAGAGAAAGATGGAATTGGAAATCGAGGACATGAACTGTGTTTTGAAGTTTTACCCTTCCATTTTCATGTCTTGGGTACCTTCATTTTGGTGTGCTCAGTTACAGATCATATTAAGGTCATTTATATTCTGGAAATTGGATCCTCCAGGAACAAAAGGATCTGAGAATGGACATCTGAAATCTTTACATATAAAATCATACATTCCAATCAGTTCTGAATATGCAACCTTATGTGTTTGTTTTCTGAGTATTTAAATATTCAATATTCAAAAAAGAGTAGATTTACATGGTTATAAGGTCTACTCTGGATAAGAACTATCAAAGAAAAAAGATTCTGATTACTCTTCAGAGATGCATTCTAGTTTCTGAGTCCCTTGTGTACAACAGACACTTCAAGGCACTTAAAATGTGTTTTGTGCTTTTCCGTCCTCCCCCAGAATGTACAGTTTTAAACAAACAAAATATACTGGCTGCCTTTGTCACTGTGAATTACTACTCTAAGAGCAGTGGTGAAATGTTTCTCTCTCAGGAACAATATGTTTTCAGAATATTGTGAATTTTAATTTTACAAAACTAAGTTACATAAAAAAAAAAAATTGTTTGTTTCTGAAAGTATTTTATGTGCCTCTTCCAAAGCAGAATTTGAAACACAGAGGGTAATGTCTTATTTGAATGCTATTAAATATCCGTCATTTCTCAGCTTGCACACAAGTAACTTTTTCAAAACATGCTTGAAAGGGAACAGAATAATACATAAAAACACATAAAAGACTAATAAAAACAACCTCCAGAAATGCAGTAAACCTTTAAAATTTTTTTGAAAAAAAGCTTCTATGTACCTTTCTGTCAGCCCAGGCAAGGACACATTTAAGTACTGCTTTTAATATCTGGGATATCAAATGGAGCAAACATTAGCACTCTATTGCAGTCAATGTGACACATCATTCACCAATTTCATAATTATGCTTTTAGCTTTTTAATTTTTTTGCCAATTCATTTCTTCTTAGCAGGAGCTCAGGTTTTATGTGGTATCCTCAATCATTCACTTGTTTACTGAAATTGTACCCATGTGCTGTTGCATAAATCTTTAACCCAGGCACTTACTATCTCATATAGCCTACTCATCACAATCCTGATTACTAATTAGAGTTTCCAGAAGAACATAAGGAATTCAACTCTGCGTCTGAAAAGCCTCTGTAGCTATGAAGAACAGCTGAACTAAAAGGTGGTAAATGATTGGTTGACAGGAAAATCACAGCACCGACTGCCTGAGCTAGTGGAAAGAAAAAGTGAACAAGCCAGCAGTGGATGTAGCACAAGTAGCCAAAGGAAAAAAAAAAAAAAAAAAAAAAAAAACCAAACCCAAACCTAAATTGAAATATTTATTATATTTATTCAAGGGAGAAAACTCCAACCAGAATCAGCTCTACCACCACATAAACCTACAACTATGCAGTATCTCTTCCAATTTAAAAAAAAAAAAGAAAGAAACATAAGAAGGCATTTCTTTTTGAACATCTTTGTATGGTGTTTACTAAGGATCACATATGCATGAGTAACAATCAAAGACATGGATGGGTTGACTATTTTTTTCTGACATCACAGAATTGATCCTACACTGAAGTAATGAATCTCACACTGGGCATAGGCAAATAAAGATGGACAGAAAGCGCAATATTCAACTTCTGATTTCAAACTGGGGCTTGAGTAGAGAAAGTAGGTCAAGAAAGAAATTGCAAAAAAACAACCAAGACCAGAGAAAAATAATTTTTTTCATTTCAGAGTACTTAGTGTTTAGTAAGTGCTTTTTAGTATTCAATTCATGCTAGGGGAGTCAAAAGGAGTATTATTTGAAACAGGGAAATAAGAAAGGAAACATTATTTTAACTGCAGAGATGAGAATTTTACTGATAATGTCGTTGTCTTCTTTTGAGATATAAATCCCATTAGAAACCCATGGGTAATATATAAAAGGCAATTCTGTCACTTCTAAATATAAACAAAAAATGGAAACTAAACTAAAAAATGGAAATGACAATAAGCCAGAATAGATAGTGACTAATAATGAGCCATTCTGTGGAAGGATCGACACAAGTTCCTGTACTGCTTTTGACTATGAATGAAATATGAATACTGAGATTGCACGGTTTGTTAGTATCAGTAAATTAGACAGATTAGGGAAGATACGGGAGGCATATGCAGCTATGTAGAGAGAAAATGGATCACTAAATTTTAACAGAAAATGGAAAACTGAAAATCAGGACTGTCAATTTATCATTTCTTACACCATCAAAGTAATTGTGGCTTCAGTGATGCCAAATTTGAGGAAATGCATGGAAAAGAACTTTTGCTTCTGAGATAGATACTAATGTTGGTTTCAAGCTACTCAGTGCCTAGGTCAAGTCACTGATTTCATATGGTAATTCTATATTAGTTATACCTTTCAGAGTTCCAGCAAGCCATTGGAGGACCCTTACGATATATATCTGTCGTCACAAAGTACAATGTGCTCATGGCACTGATGTCCTCCACATCTGGCTTGGACAGACCATGCCCACAATTTTCTAGGTTTGATGTTGCCACTATCAGGCTAGTGAATGTGATACTAAAACACTATATTGTGTTGCAGTGATGCAAAAAGGCCTGTGCAAATAAACAAAGTTGATTAGCATATAATCAAAGACCAATTCTTCTAAAAATATTAATAAGTAGCATGCAAAGAACAGCTACAGTAAAAAAAAGGAAAAACACATAAGGACTTTTAATGTAAAAAAAAAAAAAAACAAAAAAACCAAAAAAAACCAACTAAACAAAAACCACACCAAAATCTAGCAGAAAAAAGAAAATTTCTGCAATGATCTTTGTTTAGGAGTAGAAACTCCAAAGGTGTTTATGTTAGGAGTATAGGGTCTGACATAACAGAAGAAACAATGTTAGCATGTGCTGAGAGCAGTTTACATTATCTAAGGAGCTTGAGCACTACCTCAAAATCATTGTGTAAAGCACTGTGAGCAAGTGCCTGTCTTCCTTCAGTGCACTGGAAGAAGCTGATGCATACATTTCTATGTACCCAAGAAGAGAGACAGGTGGTTTCGAATGGGTTCTCAACAGGCATAACAATTCATGTCACCCACCTCAGGCAGAGGCTGTAATGACAGGAAAGGTTGACATCAGCTGTCAACCAGAATTTTTTACTGAGTTGTGAAGGTGCTAACAAAAAGGGGGTAGTAGAAGACTGAGCCAGCTGTTAATGTACAAACACATTGCACAAAACAGCTCACAGAGCCCTGGTGGCAGTAAAGAGGGCCTTTCCATCACAACGACTAAAGCAAGTGCAAGGGTCATATATTTCCTCCTGTATATGCAGACAATCTCCACATGGATAGATGAAAATTATTGTGATAGATGAAAATTATTATTTTTCTGTCCACACTCTTCATTCACTTCTAAAAAGATGTATTTAAGCAGCCTCCAGAGCAGAAATACATGGACTGCAACTTCAAGACATATAAGCCTAAATGACATGCTATTAGCAAACAATAAAAGAAGTATATTGGTGCTTGAAGAAAATTACATTTAATTTGACAAAACTTACAATTTCTGCCTCAAAGAAGCCATGTAGCACTTGGTTTTCTCCACAGACATACTTGTTTATTCTCAGAATTTTGAAGAGAGCAACATGACAGTGATAATGTAACTTCCAGCTCATGCAAAATGAATCAAATGATGGTGAGCTCTGGATGGGCAGAAATTCTAGCTGAGTAAATAACAATGACCACGCTGTGCACAGAACACCCCCAAAAATGACACAGTTCTTAAGAAGAGCAAATGGCCACACCTTGTTCTTGAAAAGGAAGCTCTTCCAGGAACCTACATGCATTGCTGTAGAGCTTCTTCCAAACCAGGAGCACATGAAAACTGTCTAAAATCAAAGATAAATACAGCAAGTTCAAGGAAAATGTTGTTGTGAAAACTTTGCATTTAATTGTACACATCACATTAGAGTTTCCTGTACTTCATTAGTTTTTCTTCATGGATTAACAAAACCTTACTGGAAGAAATCTTTGTCACTGACTCCATGGCAAGGCCGCTTTGTGTTATTTAGGTGGTGACTGTAGTCTCCTTAGGCAGTTTGACAAACTCAGCAAGCTTCCTCTCCTCTCCTTTTTCTCCCATTGTTGCAGCCCGTAGTGCTGTGCAGACATACCCACTGCAATGGTTACCAGCAGTCCTAAAGGAATTATTTTAATGTTGGTCATCCTGATTTGGCTCCTGGTGTGGGTTTGGCAGTGTGTGGTGCAGTGCCAGCTGAAAGCCCAGCTCACGATACTGCCTCTAGCTGAGCATTTTAATGCCAGGTGGCAACTGTCCCTCAGGTTTGCTGCTCTTGAGGGGATTTTGTATAGGCTGCATAATCTGAAATCACTGCCATTTGAATGGCTTTCTGAGAAGAACAGGAATGAAAGATTTCTTCAGTATCTCTCTCCAGTTAAAAAAAATAAAGTTTTCCTTTTTCAGAATTCTTTTATCATTCTTTTGCTGTCTTGTGAAGAATTACAAAGTCTAAATAGATGCACAGTAAAGCTTGTTTAACACAGTAAAGATGCCTTGGGTCTGGAAACAAGGCAATCTGCTTGTAAAAGAACTATTTGCATCCAACAGTATATTTCTGTGCTCCAAAACCAATTCTTCTTCGAGAACAAACTTGATCTGGAGATAAAAATATTGCTTCTCATTCCATTTTTTAGGAAATTCCCTAAGCTTGTGTTCATACTTGAGAAGTTTCCCTAGTTTAAACATTTAGTTGCTCAGTGAAATAATTCAGAAGTCTGTTTCTAATGATGCCATCTGGTGACACCTGTCATAATGATATCTAACTTGGTCTGCTATTTTTCCAAACACAATATAAAAGCTATAAAGTGTCTTCATCAGATAATCAATGCTCAAAAGAAATATTGCCATCTACAAGGAGGAGCATCTTGCTGAGCCTTCTAATGTTATTAATGAGAGAGGTATGTGTTTGAGGACAATCCTGCTTTCACTGTACCTTAAAAAAACTTCCTTACAACAACGCACACCTCTTATAGGGGCTTGAGGAATGTATTAATTTCTTAGATAGTGAGTCGGCTGCAGGGAATATTGCTGCACAGTGATCTATTGCCCAGCTGTAGCAAGGTTCCAAGGCAATGCTGTATTGCTATATTCATTTCACTGAAAGGTTTCCCTTACTAAAGTGCATTGACCAATATTTCAGTCCTACCATGAGCTAAACCAGTATTACTGCTGTACTGCAGTAATTAATTCAAAATATAAAAAAAATAAAATAAATATGCATTTATTTATTAAGAAGTCCAGCAGAGAACTCTTACAGTGACAGATGACATTAGCCTATAAGCCTTTATAACTTACAAGGTAATAAAATGGGGTTACATTTTTGAATTAAATTGATAACATGACCAAATCGATTTCATTAGTGTATCTGTCATATTTGCTGTTAATGATGGCTAACAGTGGAATAGAAACTGACAACAATCCCTGAAAAACTGTGCAGATCAAAATTATATTATACTAGCATTCATGAATTTTAATAACCTTTTTTATCATGAATTTTGAACTCCCTTTTTAAATTTGAAGCTCACAAGGAAGAAGAGAATTAAACTTTCTACACCTGTCTCAGCTCCTATTATTTCTATTGTTACAAGTTAATAGGCTCAAGAATAGAAGACATTTCCACTAACTAAAACAAAAAAGGTCTTGCTTGAGAGTCTCTTGTGAGTGCTTAGAGGAATGGATGTTTCTCTGCTGCTAAAATGTTGACATCAGAGTCATTTCTCCTGAATGACTAGAAAGCTTTAGGACACCCAAATTGCTGTTTAGAAGACTGTTTGTGGAAGATGCTATTCGTATTAATAGACATTGGTACTCTAGTGTGTAACTCCCTTTAATGATAATGAAAGATCTGCAAAAAACTACAGGACAATATACCTACTGCCAGGAAACACCATAACTCTCTAATCCTATTAGAAGGGCTTAAATAAATGTGTTAAAAGTGTACAAGTATTGAAATGCTCCACCTCACAGCACCACTTGAGAACATCAAAATGCCCTTATGTAATGAGACACCTTGACCTCTCTGCTACTTGAAAATGTGGTAAGATATTAAATATGTGTCATATGAACTGAAAGACCAAATGCTCTTTCGTATTTCAAGTCCCTGAATACAACCTCTTTCTTGGCCTAAAATGATGTGAAAATAGATAATTAAAATGGAAAAACCATGGGATAATCCAGGCACAGGTAAAGGATAACTTTATTTTTACCATTTTGTTAATAGTTTTATCTTAAATATATTATATAAATGTATATGTATATATGTAGAGTGAAGGACACTGTGTCTGGTTTGAGCTTACTGTCTTTCTTGCTCTCATAGATGTTACACTCAGGAGCTGTGATAGTAACATGGGTAAAAAAATCCAGAGGTGCAATCTACAGAGCTTAGGTGGTAGAGGGAGAAGTACTTAGTCTTTCATATGTGAGGGTTGTTCTGACCTTTTGGAGATCCTGATCTTTGCGAGAGAAACTTTGTCTTCACATCTTCTATGCTACTGTTAACAAAAGTTGGGTAATTTTAGTGTGATTCTTCCTGTACTGCACATACATTCATAGGTTACAGACTCTTCACAGAATCTATCTACATTTTGACAATGCATTCAAAAATATTGCTGCTCCTGGTATTCAAGGTAACTTTATTTGGATTTTTTACATATAGTGGGTCAACCTTGGCATCCTGCTCCTCAACAGGACAGGGGGAGAAAATGAGACAGGCACAGAGAGAAAACTTATGACTTAATCTTATGAGAAAAACAGACTGAACTAGAGAGAATTAGTCCAATGTATCAACAATTAAAACAGGTGTGGATAGTAAGAGAAAAAGACAATATTTAAAGATCACCTTCTCTCTCCTCTTTTTCCCAAAGTTCAACTTCACTACTTCATTCTAAACTCCTCCTCCTCCTGTCCCCAAGGAGGATGTGGGATGGGAGGATAGTGGTGAGTCCATAACAGCCTCTTTGCTGCTCTTGCCTCCTGAGACTTCTCCTTGGTTCAGCACAGTTCCTTCCAGTGAGCTGCAGTCCTCAAGAGAAAACTAGCTCAGTGTGGGTGTGCCACAGGCTGCAGTTCCTTCAGACCATATCCACTGTGGTGGTTTAGGAATGGTATTCCCTAATTAAGTTCTTCCAGTAAAATGCAAACCATGAGCTTGAGCTTGTCCCCATCCCCCATCCCCTTTGGTGAGAGAGACAAAATAGAGATCCCAAGTTGCAACAAGAATAATTTACTGGAAACAATATCCAGAGAAGAAAAAACAGGAACAGAAACAACATTAATAACAAAAGTATGCAAAAAGGGGGTGATTTACATGCAAAAGATGCTCACTGACCAACCCAGCGTGGCGTGACCCCTGAGACAATGACTGAAAGGCTGGCGGATCCTCCACATCCCACTCTTTTCTTTATGACCACAAGCCACACTCCCTTCCTTGGACATGAGAATTCCTTACTTTCTCTCCCTGGCAGTGAAGTGAGTGGTACAGAATAACAACCTCCACACACCCACACGGCTCCAGCCTCCTCCACCTCACAGTTACAGTGGAAAAATACACTGTCCTGGCCAAAACCAGAATATCCACCTACACCACCCAGTGTGTCCTCTCCCACAGGCTACAGTGTGGATATCTACTCCAGCAGAGTTTCTCCAAGGGCTGCAGGGAAATATCTGCTCCACCCAGAGTCTCCTCCACAGGCCGCAGGTGAATCTCATCTCTGGCAACTGCAGCACCTCCCCCCATACTTCTTCATTGACCTGGGTGTCTCAAGGGCTGTTTCTTACAATTTTTTGCCTCAGTTGTCACTGTTGTGCGGTGTTTTGACCTTTCTTAAGTCTGTTTTTCCAGTGGTGCTTCCATCCTTGCTAAGTGGGTCAGCTGGGTGGAGCTGGCCGCGAGCAGACCTAGATCCTCCTCACTGAGGCCCCTGGCAGCCCCTTTTCCTTTTTCCTTGTAATTGTTTGGGGTTTTTTTTACACTCACATCTTTCTTCATTGATTGCAATACAAGGGATTGAGTCTCTAATCCTGCACATTTTAATTGCAACTGGCTTTAAAAACAAAACAACCAAAGCCAAACAAACAAACCCCCCAAGACAAATAAAAATCCAAACCAAAACTCCACTGATGGTCAAAGCCACTTAAGTCACAACTTAAAAAAACAAGTTAGTTTTCAAACTACAGACATAAATGTAAAAAACCTACACTACTGTTTCTTAACAAAGGTGCTGAGGCCTGAAAGAAATTAGGAATGAGTAAATTAGTGAAGCCAATAGAGCCTGACAAGACAGTCCCTTGACAATCTCCTGTAAGACTGAGAAAAATTCCCTTTTCTCAAGTCTCTTTCATCTCCTGTCTCTGGGGATAATTGCATTTTCAGTGGATTAAATCAGGAAAAGCAAATGCCTTTGACATTGCATTTGCTCCCTCATACAGCCAGCACCAGCTATCTGAGGCTTTGGAAGTACTTTGACTGTAGATCGCAGGCAATGGAGAACCAGAGTGCACTTACTAATAAAGACCTGCAATCCACGACTTCTCAGTGGCTTGTGTTTCCTGGAGACGAGTCACTCCATTAAGACTATTCCATTCAGACCATCTCATTGAGTTTATTTTAAGATTTAGTACTGCTGCCCGTTGCTGTATCCATATGCTGAGAAGTCAATAGCAATAGGTAGTCCATAACAGAAATCACTGGATCAACCACTTTCTATCTTCTTTTCCACCTTCTCCCCTCTTCCAAAATCCTTTGTAGAATTTCGGCTTGGTCTTGCTTTGGGATGAAGAAACAGAGAAGTAGATTGCATATTATGTGGAATGGAGTGCAATGAATTGTATTTTAAATGAAAAAAAAGTGGATTTGCTAAATCTCAAGAAACTGTTTTGTTTTTTGTTTTTTGTTTTTTTTAACTAGATGCCTTGAGCAGCAATCTTTGTAACTCATATGTGTGGCATGCTGAGTTTTTGATCCATCCTATCATGGTGGAGTGTAACCCACTTTTTAAAAATTTAAATATCCAGTTTTGATGCTCTAGTAGGAAATATGTGGAATGTCTGGCACCAGCATATTCATGCAATTCTCTTCAAAGAGAATATATATATTATTATTACATCTTTAAATCAGCTGACTTATTCACTAGTACCTATGTCTTTTGGCAGAATAGCTGAGCTTGGCAGGGACTGGTGGAGATTGTCAACTACAGCAGGTTTCTTGGGAGCATGATCAGTTAGATTTGAGTGCTTTCAACAGTGGAGAGTTCACAACCTCTCTCAGCAATTTATTCCACTGTTTGATGATCCTACCAGTAAAAAGTACTTATAAACTAGAAATTCTTCTTTTAAAATGGAATTTTATGTTCTTCAATTTGCCTCTTGTCCTGCTTGCCACCACTGAGAAGAGTGTACTTCATTGCTACTCTGCACCACTGCCTAACAGAATGGGAAATCCAAATCAGTAACTTTAATTACATATAACCTGATATTTAATTTCAGGTGTGTACTCTTATATATTTGTTTTGAACAACACCCAAGTGGTCTTTTGAGATTAATGGAGCAAAGTGATGTGAAGTGAACCAAACCAGAATTGTGTCTGTGTGAAATTCTCTCTCTGAAGCAAACTCCTGAATCCAGGCAGCCTTAATAACAGATAACTAGGATTGCTGGTGTGCCAGGAACTGGCATAGCACCCTGTGTAGTGTAATTGCATCTCACAACACAGATCTCTTGCTAATAGGCCCCTCCAGAATTCAAAGCGTGCAGGGGAATTATCCAGACTGCTCAGCTGCTCAGGGCTGCTGCTGTTCTGGCAAAGCACAGGAGCCTGGGATCAGTGAAATGTTGATGTGGTCCACAATAAGAGAGAGCTGGTTTTGCAGTCAGAGAGCAGTCCCTGTGTGACAACAGATCTGAGCTGAAAAACTGCTGAACTCACATCAGCTCTGCGAAGGATAGTTTTGTGAGGTACCATTGTGTGTGTGAAATGGAGGGGCATGTTTGCTTGTTGGCATGGTGTTGGCTTGGCAGATGCTGA
Organism: Daphoenositta chrysoptera; assembly: GCA_013397915.1. Taxonomy (NCBI): domain Eukaryota; kingdom Metazoa; phylum Chordata; class Aves; order Passeriformes; genus Daphoenositta; species Daphoenositta chrysoptera. The sequence continues at coordinate 496,382 of VZRO01005758.1, read as the reverse complement.
TGCAGCTGCAGTAACACCCATGGCCTAACAAAAGGGCAGAAATCCTGACCTTTTGGTGTCCTGCTTAGTTTGGAATGTCTGCATACTTGGAGTATAAACTTTAACAGCACATCCTTGTATGTGTTTCTTTACTTCCTTTCCTTAAAAGAGAGGTTAGTATATTCCCTCACAATGCATTCAAAAGTGCATTCTAATTTATTTTTTGAATGTTAATTTTTAAGAAAATTTGCAACATGACTAAAAGCATGTATTTCTAATGCATAAAATTTCCAAGTACTCAATTTGACTAATATTTCAAAATATACATAGATGCAGTTCAGGCCATCATTTCATGCATACTGTCACAAGATACAATAGCATTGTTTACAATCTAAATCTAATTAAAGGGTATGCAGGAATGAGAAAGGGATCAATATCTAATATTTTTTTTCCATCTGCTTTCCTCATCACTGCTAACATGTCAGAGAAAATGCCAATAATTTGATCTCATGCATGTGTTCTGTTGCTTTTCCACTGATACACGCAAGGTCAGTTGAGATATAGGATGCTCTAAATTCTTTGTTTGGTTCACTAATTAATAGGTGGTCATGAGACAGCATATTCAAAAAGTCACAGAAAATATAAATGTATCTGAAATACTAACTGTGGGATATCTTTAAATAAAATACATATTTGATTTCAACCATAGAAACATCACCTGAATACCTGGAAAAAAATGTTGGACAGTTGAGACATTAAATACTTGTTGGATGTTTTTACATTAAAGGCATCTAAAAGCCGTTATTTTTATAATGAATTTCAGCAAATGGAGTTTCAAAATAAATCTAGGCAAACACTAGTGGAAATCTTACTGTGGTACAGCAGGCAGTTTATTGAGAAGACAGAAATGTAATCTTTATTGTTCAAAAAACTTGCAGTTGTCAGTCTTGAGAGCGATAATCAAACTTTCCTTCATGATAATGTTTGTTTTAGAATTGTGCAGAGGCTTGTATGATTTTTTCATGTTAAAATGTTATTAAGGATGACTTGTGGTCATACAGAAACAATAAATATTATCTGCAGTTATTTCCTCCACTTCCATTTCCTCCTCTTCCTCCAGTTTGAATGACATCCTGCTTCTAGACTGTCAATGGTTCTGTTCCCTTGGTGTTAAGGTCTTCACTTTTTTCAACACAACAGAGCAAACATATATTGAATGAGGTGCAATGTTTACTAAGAATTAAAAATGTCCCTGGAGGGCAGGATGTTTGCAAAGAAATGAAAAAAATATATGGAAACCAACCAAATGTTGTGGAAGACTGTGCCTAAAAAGTCTAAGACTTCAGATGAATGATTCTGAAAAGGTCTGCTGTTTCATTCTTCAGTTTAGACTTCCTTTAACTCATTAAAAACAGAAAGAAATGCTTGTCATAATGAAGTAAGTTCTACACTGAGCAAAGGAGTAGCACTGAAAATGGTGTGCCAAAATTTCTGTGGTAAACAATCCGTGAAAGGCAAAAGAACACAAATAAGGTGAAGATCAGTATAAAAATATAGGAGTGTATGGAAAATTAATCAATCTGTTTTCACAGTAAGGGTACCATTTACCCGTGAGGTTGTAATGGGTATGAAATAATAAAATGCACCATTTGACTTTATTTTCTTGCAACCCTGGCCTTCAACAAAAATCTTAAAACTTTTTTGCAAACTTTTTTTATCCTCTATGGAGTGCTTTTACCATAATTTCAGTTGACTGCATGTTTTTTCTTTAATATTGTCTACTCTTATACTGAACTCAAATCTGTGATCTTAGAGAAGGCAAGTATATACCAACTTTATGCTTTTTTCCCCACGTATCTATAGAACATACTGACTAAATGAATACTTTACATCCTTGTTGGAATTTTTATAAAAATAAATAAATATTGAAATTTTTAAAAGTTTTGCTCCTGTTATACCTCAGTTTCTGAAAATAAATAAAAATCACTCAAATAATTCTACTCTGAAATAGATTGTTTCATTAAACCTCTTATAGACATAGCCTGAAGTATTGCAACTGAATTAACCTTTACAATTTAAATACATGGAAAGAAAATTAAACATTCACACTGTTAATATAATGTGAGTGTTGATGTGTGTGAGGTCAGTGATATAAAACTGGAAGAACTAAAAAAGATAGGAACCATGTGATATGGCAGTCATATAAAAGAAATTACAAGATAATGGGCAGAGAAAGGTCTAGTGTGAAATACCTGATGGGTAAAGTTTGTCTTATCTAAATTTATATGCCTAAAAGTTAGGCATCTTGAGTAGCATTTTTTTGCCTTGGCTTTCACTGCTTCAAGCACAGGTGATTTTTTTCAGACCTTCCCATATAGTTAGCAGAGAACTTGTAAGTACTGTTAATAGTGTCCTGAGAACAATTTACCTTATCCTAAGGGAGACACCAGCATTTGGCCCTGTGAACTGCTTATAAATCACCAGCTTAATTTCTGGTGGCTTATGAGAGCTTAAAAAACTGTATATATAGCTGCTTGCATTCTATACTTCTAAAATGAGGCCACAATTTGCCCATACTATAAGCTGCTTATAACCATTTTACAGGCAATAAATCAGCTCCAGAAGATAAGTTATGTATTCTAGTATAGGATGTATGCCAATGGCCAGAGAACTGAATTTCTTTGTAGAGACTATTTAAGAAGCTTAAATGTATAACTTAAATCAGATATCTTGCTTGCATTATTGGTACTTCTACATTTCAAGATTGGTAGGTAAAATAAAGCAGGACAATTCTCTTCTATGTTAGTTTAGAGTGTCTCAATTTCCCTAAGTATGCACTTTGCTTTACAAGGTAAAACATTATGATTCTCTGTTTGGCTTTCCCAACTAGTCACCTTTACATTGTTAAATGGATGATACAGATTCTATAAAATATAGAAAATAATCCATGACTGATAATTCCTACAGTGTTTGGTTTTTCAAAAGCATTGCAAGATGAAGTGTACTTTTATACACATAAAATTCATGGAGAAGATAGATTATATACATTACTAATTTTATCCATCAAGCAGTTCAATTAGAGGAGAAAAAAGGATAGTATTCTATATGGAGTTTCTGTAATTCCTTCCACTGATCTCAGAGGGGCTGCAGATGACCTGTTTGTTTAGTTACAAAACTGGGGTACAGGATTGTTCTTTCCTTTTTTTAGTGTAAATGTTCTAGTGTAAGTGTTTTCCATAGAATTTTAAAGGTGAAGGATGGATTTCTGAGCAGTAAGTGTGTTTACACGTGCATGGACACACACACATACAGGCCCCAAACCCAGCCTTGTGAAGATCTCTTGTTCTGCTCTTGTAAATTACTCGCACAACCATGGTGGTGGGATCATAGTTTAGTGCACTGAGTGTGAGGATACCACAGGACCACTGCACCCAGAAGTATGAAGTACCTTTTTTGCCTTCACAACGTTAGTTTTCCAGTGTTATAACAGCAACAGAACATACATAGAGGCCCAGATCCTGAAAAATATTTACATGTCTTTTAGAACATTAGAAAAATTGCTGACTTCAACAAGAGTATGGCTTCAACAGGAATGCTTTCAAAATTGAGCAATGGCTAAGACCTCAGTTGGATAATAAATCAACTGTTGCTCATGAAAAATACAGACATCTAGTCTGACAAAAATTACCTTTTCTCTTCCCACTCTCTCTTTCCAGCCAGCTGTTGAGCCATTATGTATCTACCCAACAGGAATGACAGTTTTTGTTTTTGTCACTGAGTCAAATGAGGTAAACTTGAAATACATTGGATGCATCAATGGACTTCACCATAAGAGTCTTCCATAAGTTCCTATTCCTTCTGAAGGCAGTGGAAAAAAATCCTACGGACAGCCAAGGATGTTAACCTTTCACTCTTATGCTCAGTGGCTTAAATGGGAATTCTTTGTGCAAATGTGTTGTATAATCAAATATATAATCTTTGATGCAAACAAAAACATATCAAAGCATCACCCCTCTCCATGAGTATTAAATAGAAATGTAAATCAGAGGCTTCTGAATCAAATAATTTATGTGCTTCTCTCTCTGTAGACTGAAATAAATGAGCACGTGAGGTCTAAAGCTTCTCTAAGGTGTGGTGATTTGAGAATAATTTATTGTGTAAAAGAGTGACCAATGTTAATTATAACACTGTTAAAAGCTGAAATGCTTAAATCTAAATAATTTAGAAGTTATGTGATAGATATTAAACACCTCTGAAAAGGAAAAATGCTTTAGGCAAGTGTTCTTAATAAGTCTAGTTTTGGTTAATTATTGCCTGAAGCATTTCTGAACTAATTATTTACCTACAAAGTGAGCTCCATGTTTTCAGCATTGAAGTGCCAGATATTGATTTTCTTTAATTGTCAGGGTATAGCACTAGACAGACCACACAAAGCTGAAGGTTAAGCCATTTATAGAAAGTGATAGCCAGGTCCTCCAGTGTCACACACTGCATCATTGTGAAAGGGAGACCAAGGCCCTGAAACCTGGCACTTTCAGGGAAAAGAATTATTTTTCTCTGTCTTCTGCCCTTTATGGTTCATTTAACATCTTAGATAGCCTGTGTAAATTAAGTGTGTTTCGTAGCTGCCCAACTTCCAAGCCAAAGAGAATGTTATGTTCAACAGGGGAACTGGAGTATTTTATCCTTCTATTTAACAAGATGTACACGGCTCAGCAAATAATGAACATTGAATTATTTGTTAACCTGTATTACCATAGATGGCTTAAAAATTAATTCAAGATGCTTTTTCATTTTCTGCACACTTTGCCCCCCACCTCTTTTTTAATAAGTGAATATAGATATTTCACAAAGGTTGTTCATATGAATTTCTCAGTAGGGTCTGGGTGCTCAGAGAATTGTTGCCTGTCTGGATGGATGTAGTTTTTTTGGCCATAATTTGGGATTTTTGAAATATTACAAGTCCCAGCATATTGAAATCACCTTTATATCTCACCAAACCACATGTGGTGCGCGGACAGACATTTGCCAGTTGGCTAGAGTTATTCCAGCCTACTTCAACATAAAAATAGTATCAAAATAATAAATGCAATATGGCCCCTAAATTCACACCATCAGTGCCATCTCTGCTCATTTGAATTTATAAATTGAAAGAAAACATTTTTCTTGTTTTTAATTCTTTGTGATTTGTTGGATTTTTCTTTGGTTCTTCAGTTTCCTCTTTGTGATTTTTCTCTTGCATGGTGATTAACTTGTGCTTAAACTTTTCCCGTTCATGCTTTTAAATTTTTTCTGATTTCCCAGCTACTAATTTCTATGTCTTACTATTTTTGCCACTTTTCCCCTCTCTTAGTGAAGCTCAGGGACCCCTACAGGAATAAAATGACATACCTTATCTGGGAGCAAGGGTTGTCCCTGTAGTTAACAGCGTGAGACATACCACCAGAAGACGACTTGGTTCTTGGGTGGGGTAAATTGCCTTATGAAGGTTCCTATCCCTAATTTGTTTTTCTGTGCAGGGAGCCTAGAGTGACTGATGATCCTAACTCAGCAGGCTATCTCAAGTTAAGTGGAATGAATCCAGACCTCGTTCATCTCACATTTTTTCCTTGTTATAGACCTTTATTTTTCCTTTGTTTTTTTGTTGTTTTTTTGTTTGTTTGTTTGTTTTTGTTTTTGTTTTTTTTTTTTCCCTTCTGTAAAGTCTGCCTTCACCTGTGTTTGTTTTGGTGAGCTCAGTCTGCAGAAACCCTTAACAGCCCACGTGCCCAAACTGGGCACCACCATCACTGAATTGACGTGTCTTCAGTTCCTATGGAGAAAAACAGACACAGAGAACAATTCTGATCACAGATTATAATGCCTGCATCTCTTTGCTGGTAAAATATATAAATACTAAAGTGCTTGTGATTATGGTTTAAGCAGATTATTTTGATGTGGTTAATTCCCAACCAATTTGTAATGACAATTATTCTCCTGGGCTGTATTAAAATGGAAAAATTTTTGAAGTAAATGTATCTTATCTCTATAATTTAATTTTTTAACCAGTTCTACTCTTAAAGGGGAAAAAAAAATCCATGTATTAAATATAGACATACTGTATTGAGAAATAATACAATAATTTCTACAAATAAAAAAATCTTAACAAATACTCTGAAATACATTTCCTTGCTAAAGACATGGCATTTGAAATAGCATACGAACATGACAAGTTTTATGAATATTTTGCTTAAATAATTACTAATCTACTATCATTACTATTATTTATTATTATTATTATTATTTTATTTGTGCCTCATAAACTCATTTAATTCCTGGTTTTCTTTCCCCATCCTGTCAGATTAAAACCTGTTAAAGGATATTCCTATCACAAAGTATTAGCTTTATTAACTATATATATATATATATATACCCTTCCCTCACCCCTGGGATTTCTATTTCTTGTTAGTGCTGATAATAATTCAACCACTGTTTTCTTTTGTTCAGTTCAGGACTTCTAAATGAAGAAGATACATAGTAAACAGAAAAACATTGCATAAAAGCAGTTATTCATTCTTTCCCATTCCTTTAAATTGGGAAGTACAGCTATGTTTTATGCTTATAGTGATATAACAAAATTGGTTTTGTTACAGTTGTCAGTTATCTATTCTTTAGAATAGAAAATGATGAAAAGTATATATTTGTCTTTTCTTTTTTGGTGTATAAAATATGTTTTACGTCAAAAAATGTGCTATGTATAAAGCACGCTGAACTCCAACCCAAACTCCAGAACCTATTTTGAAAAACTTTGGATTGACTGCTAATTTTACATTTGCATCTGGGGTCCATCTTGACGTTATAGTGTGTGTCTTCGTGTAAATGGAAATCTAAATACTACTATATGCTGAAATTCCAGCATCTTAGAATATGCTGAATCTCTTTAGTGGCCAACAATACTGTCTTTGACATGTGTCCTACAACTTCTTGAAGATTAAATTAAAATCAATAAAATTGTTTTTAAGCATCTCTTACACATTTATTGGCTTATGAAGGATGTTCACTGTTCTTAGATGACCATTATTACCATGAAAAAAAGATCTCAGAGGCTCTGAATTGTCCTACAAATAGTATGAATTTCCTTTCGAACTGTTAAATTCAATGTAAGTTCAGCTTTTTTTTTAATGTATTTGTTAATGTAAATCTGTTGATTTTCATTCTCTTTCAGTGAGGTACCCACTATATTCACTTACAATACCAGGATTAAGAATTCGACACACTCTATTACAAAGTGGTGGCATAATTGCAGACATTGTTCTCATAAATGGGGCTGTTTATATGCTACAGAAAAAAGGTGTTTTCTGTAACTCTCAATTAATGAAAATGTTTCAAATAACCGTATGAACTTCAGTAAAGTGTTGGTCCATCAAGGTCTCATGATAATTGACTTTTCCTCTAAACAGTTCTAAAGACTACTCATTGTTCTATTGGCTCATACACCGGTTAACAAAAGCATTAAAAATGTCTCACATTATCAGTATTTGTAAATTAGAGTAGACATAGCATGATGGTTATCAATTCTGTTAGGTCCATATTGTTGAGAATAGATTTTATTTTTTTCATATAGTATAAAATATTAGATAAAATCCTCTTTCTTGAGCCTTGAGCAATCATTTTTGGGAAAACATACTAAGAAACACAAAGAGTAGCTACAGGCATTTTCTTAGGGAGAGATTTCGTCCTAGTTGCAAATTAGAGTGTACAACAAGGCTTCAGATTGCAGCACAAATGAATATATATAAAATACCCCAAACCAACCAAGTAAACTTCACAGTTTTCTTGCATATTTCTTTTTCTGTTACTGAGTACTGCACAGTGTGCAAAGTGTTTGGGTTTGGCTCTCTGTTGTCATGCTGATTTGTTGCGTGGGTAGTCAAAGCAGGTTGTAATTTAGAATCAAGGGTAACAAAGTGAACATGAACAACCAAGAGATCAACCAATAGCAGCAGTCATTCAGCAAAAAATGAACTGAAGTGAAACAATCATGAGTTGCTCACCGACAGTTTGGGACCAGGAAAAGGAGCAACATCCGGATGAGTTATCAGTCACAAATCTTCAAAACATGAGTGTCTGAAGGCAAAATCCCTCCTTCCACCCCCAAAGATTCTGTTGCATTTCTCTGATATTTTATGAGGCATGCCCACGAATGATTTCAAAATTGTTGTTTTTTATATCTGTGTATTGATTATTCTTCTCAGAAAACTCCTGAATTTTATGGATATACTTACTGTTTTCCCAGCACTCTCTTCCTTCAACTATGTAATATAGCAGGACACTTTNGATAAAGTTTTCCACTGAAAGAAGGGTTTCTTTCTTTTTTTTTTTTTTTTTTAAGTCTAAAATAATATTATTAATCTTTGAAGAATATGTGTCTGGGGTTTAGGACATAGCTTTCAAAATTGTCTCTCTACTCATATCCATTAATTCTCAAGAGTTACAGTTATTCAAAAGACGGAAACCATTTTAAATAATGTGGGCTAACACTGAGGGAAAATTTTTGAAAATTAATCGATCATAAATTCAATATTAAACTTTAGACCAACACTACCTGTAACAGATATCAAACTAACAATTCAAAACTGAAGGTTAAACTTCCATTTCTTACCTACTCTTCTATTCATTATCTTACTTAATTTCCATTTAATATCCCAGCAGAAGTAAACAGACTACATCTTAAAATGATACTTTAAAAATAAAATACGAGTCGAGCTTCTCTGTAGGTCTTGTCCTTTTCTCGTTTCCCAGTGCCCACCTTATTGCAGAGCAGGATAAGAGGCAGTGATTTCCTCTTCCAACGCTAGGTGGCGTTCGATCAACTGCTGAATTCCCTTCCCAGGCGCCTCAAACATTCCTGGGGCTTCAAGGTTTATTTCCATAGACAGCATAACCAGAGCAGGACTACGTCAAGAAACACAGAATTTATTTTATTTTTCTTTCATTAAAAGTATAAAAAGTCTATACTTAAAAAAAAAAAAAAAAAAGGAGGTAAAATCTTTCCAAACTTCACTCATATTTAGGAGACCTCTATGGAACTAAATTGGGAGGACAGGAATTATTCTTGTGATGAAGCTTTCTCTTTAGGACATTTTATTGAAAATATGCATGTATTATGATGCCTTTCAAGTTTGTCTAATTCTACTATGATAAGGCTCCAAAATATTAACTTTATAAATAGTCAGATTGAATTCTTAAATGCAATCAGGGAAATATAATAACATCTTATGAATTTGTTTCATAAGGATTTGTAATATTTAAATCTGCTGACCTGAAAGATCCGAAGAACTCTGAGGGCTTCTGTTCACTAATGTGGGTCATGGCATGCAAATACTTTGTCTAATTTTTTTAGAATTTTTTTCAGTTCTTCTTAGATATAAATTCATCCCTGGAGAGTAAACAAAGGATTTCTTTGGGAAATTGGGAATGACATTCTCGCGTTTGTGATTATTCTTCTGTTACTGATTGTGGATTGACCTTGGCCAGCTGCCAGATGCCCACCTGGCTGCTCTCTCACTCCCTCTGCTCAACAGGGCAGGGGGACAAGATATAAAACCTTGTAGGTCAGGATAAAGACAAGTGGACCTCTTACCATTTTTCTTTCATGTGCAAAACAGACTTAACATGGGAAAATAAATTAATTTTTTTGCCTATTAAAATAGACTTGGATGGTGAGAAACAAAGACAAAATTAAAGAAACACTTTCATTTTTCTCAGGTTCACCTTCACTCCTTCATTCCTAACTCCTCTACCTCCTCTGTTTCCCCCCTCAAGCAGCACAACTTGGGTGGAAGGGGAATGGTCAGCTCCTCTCTGCTTCTCACAGTGCATATCTTAGACCAACACCCTGATTGTGAGTGAAGTCAAGATTTGGTCAACAGAGGAACTCACAAATTCTCATGTTTATTTAGGGAATCAAAACCACAGGCCAGTTTAGAACATGACATTTCAATTAGGTGTATCTGTTCTGCTCTGACCTCTGCAGTTAAAAATTCAGTGTCACAACGTAATGCAATAATGATTTAATATATGCACGACGTTTGCTTCAGCATAATCTCCTTGAGTTATTTATATGATATGTTTTCTTTTTGTAGACTAGAGTTGTTCCCATGAATTGCATGCCACCCATTAAGAGAAGCCAAAATAAAAAGAAGGCCATATCAATACAGTGGACTATTAAGGCCTTTTAGATTTAGCTCTAAGCTATCTCCAGGGTTAGTACAGCTCCATGACAAGGTGTCTGCTCTGGTCTTGAAAGCTATATAGCCACATTAAGCTGCTACTGAGGATAATTAAAGACTGAATGCATCCTCAGCTATTCACACAGCTATGGAGATAGGAAAAGAAAGGCTTGCTGTAACAAAGGGTGTGATCATACATTCTTCAAAGCATTATTTGACAAGGGAAAAATGTAGAGACCACAAATGTTAGACTCTAGAAATGAAGTCAACTGAAATTGCTACAGAGAATAATTTTGTGAGTAAAAATGTTTCACTAACTACTTGTTTTAAAACAGGTATTCAGAAAATAACAAAAGGAAAAGAAGATCTGTGTTTTTGTAATTATGTGCCACCTCATCCGTGGCACAGAACATTTGTTAACAAAACAGTCCCTTGCACTATGTGCTCAATAGCAGGCTCTTTATATGTGTAATCAGCTGTATGAAGCAATGTGAAGTGAATTCCTAAACACTGAACTACCAAGATATGTCTGGAACATGACATGAAACTACATAATGGGGTGTGCAAACTTGCCTTCTTGCACACACACGGCTCGTTTCACCCAGATAAGGGAGTTAACACCATAGTTGGCCTTATTAACACGTTTTCTGAGAGCTGATGGGCTCAAGATAATGCTTGGCATAAGCTGGATGAGCTTCAGAGGTATTCTAATTTGTGAATATTCTTTCAAGTATGCTACTTTCAAGTAACTGATCTTAAAGCCAAGATTCTTGAAGTAAATCATGAAATGTGCTTTTCCAAGTTCCTTAAAAACCTGTGTCAGAGTAGTTATAGGGAGACACTGCCTTGAAGAAATGCCAAAGATGCATGAAATATTATAAATATTACTTAGAAACAATGCAACAATTATCCAAACCCATTAGAATTATCTCAGTCTTTTCAGTAATCTGAGAAAAATAAATAGTGTACTTTGTAAAAGCAAATTTTGATTTACAGTTATGCAATAATTGTATTCTATATGTATCATAGAATCCGTAGATCTAAAGAGTATTGCCAATGCTTTGTACTATATGCATATAGAAGGGTCACGCCAAAAATATAGCTGTTATCTGTTCAAAACAGTGCATATGTGAAAACTAAATGGATATATACATACTCTCCCAGTTCTTTCTTCACTAAATGTACATAAAGAGATGTGAGAGACTTTGCAGTCTTGCTACATGTTACAAAATGTGCTCCTCATAAATATTCGTTAGATTTTATGTTTGAATCCTAGTGGGTATAAATAACATGAAGATTTTATGAACAAATGTTATGTGAAAATAATATATAATATCTATCACCACTGTCTTAGATCTACTTGAAGTTAATAAGAATCACATAATGTCATAAAGGAAACAGTATTTCCTAGCAACTATATATATTTCTCTTTTTTAAATAGGTCTGCTATGAAGTGAAGGATAATAGTATATTATGTAGTCTTTATACTGTAACTTCTCATGGCAATGGAGTTTTCATGTTTCACCAATTTTGTTCTATGGGGTTTTGTCTCATTCCCTTTCCTCCTTGCACTAAGTCGATCTCTTCTTTCACAGCTTTAAGACTTTAATTGAACTCAGTGTCTCACACCTTCATGCCACCATTCTTAGTACAAATCACAGGTCTTTTATTCCTGATGCTTTGCCCTGCTTTGTCCTTGGTACAGCCTCTCTTGTTTGATTTTTTTAACCAAAGTTGACAGAGCTGCTATAAGCTACTAGAAACAATATATTCTGCCAGTCCATAACTTCTTTTAGTTTAATTTAGGACATATGAAGAAAAAAAAGGCATTTATTTGGCTATCAGTTCAAACTGGCTAGTGCCTGTTGATGAAATTGTCATGTTCTTGCATACTGTCCATGCACAGCCCCATAGGTGAGTATGGTTATTCCACAGCCAACAGATGGGGCATCTGTGTTCAAGCTCCTAATATCTTCCAGAATATGCTAATTACCACCCTCGTGGGAATCATGTAGTGGGTTTTCTTCAATCTTCCATACAAGTCCTGTTTGTGTAAACAGTTGATCATAGCCCAATCACTGGACTGTGTTCATTCTTTAGTTATTCATTTAGTCATTCATAGCTGTTCATTCTTTTCAATCTGATAATTATGTACTTACAAAAAGTGACATGTTCAGAAAGACAGGATTTTTGAAGGTGTTTACCTAATAACCTGATGTTTGTAGAACTCATTTGGGATGATGATGCATGTTTTTGCTTGTAGGTAATCCACATCTCCTCTGACATCTGCTGAGCATCCTAACAATCAGACTACCTTTGTTATTTGGTTTGTTGTTTACAGGTGTTTTTTAAGAAAAATTATTTGTCTAAGTAGATGATCAAATTCTCATTTGTGTCCATCTTTTTGGCTACATTAATGAAAGCAAGTAAGGGGCAAACAAGCATTTTGGCCTTAGACTTATAAGAAGCTGTGTTTGGTGTAATTAAAAACCTAGCAGACTAAGTAACTAATAAAAATAATTACAACTGTATATGCATCTCTTGCTCTCTTGCTCTCTCTAGAAACATTTTTACCTATAGTTAGCTAATGCCAAACAACTTTTTATTCTCTTTGAATAGAAATTACTTGATTCAAATTGATGAACGGCAGGGAACAACATAGCACTGTGGGTTACAAAACCGAATTTGACATTGAAGAATAATAACACGAAGGACTCAAAAGGAAACTTATTAAAAAGGTATTTGTTAATTTAGCCAAATGCAATGAAAGTAAATTCAAGAAACTTGAAGTAAGGTGAAGAAGACAGCTAAAACTACAAAGAGAAATTACATTATTTGGAAGAGACAGAAAGGTAAGGGAAGAAATATTCTGCTCTAGCTAGAATAATAAGGGAGTCCATCTGTTTGTGTGAGCCTTGTGCACAGATCTCAGCAACCTCAGTGAACATGCAAGTAAATTTGAAGTGTATAAAATCTTCACGCGTGATGCTTTATGCTGTGTTGTGGTATTTATTTGAGAGTCTGTTCTACTAAATTGAAGACATTTTCAAGGGTTATAGTAGTTATTTTGCTTTCAGTTATGTTACTCCCCTGTCTACTAATTTAAAGTCTAGCAATTTTTGTGGCTAATCAAGAAGGAAGCTGAGCTATCAGTTATCTTAATATATATTGATAATAGATTATAAATCACTGACTGAGTAACAAGGGTATAACCATGTTCCTTCTTACTTAAGAGAACATCAGACTGAGGGAAGTAACTTTCTAAGGCTCATTTGCTCTTCCAGAGGTGCATAGACATGTGTATTGCATCCAGAGTCAATGTCAGGGAAAAAGTGTTAGAAAATATTTCATTCTGTCTTAAAATAATGAAGATAAGAAATTTACAGGGAATGAGGAAATGTCTAACCCTCCCTTCTCTGTGGCTGGAACTGTGGAGATTAGTTTCAATTACATCACTCATTTGGAGATGGTTAAAATTAGGCTAAATTATCATCAAAGATCAAGTGTTTTCAGAGACTTTTACCTTAAGCTGTTTCTCATCTCCCACTTTCATCTTCATGTACTATCTCCATTTTGTGCTATGTTTAAGCTCAAAAACATCACGACTTTGCAAATTAAATGGGCCCATGTGCCTATTTATTAGGAGGCATATCACAAGAAAACAAAACAAACAAAAACAAAACAAACAAACAAAAAACCAACAAAAACCACAGACACACAAAACTAAACCAAACCAACAAAACAACTCCCCAACCCACCAAACAAAAAGCCTCCACAAAACCCAAAAGCCACACACAAAAAAAGTCACCAAAACATAAACTCCCAATTTTTTAAAATTCAGTGAAAGATAACTATAGCACTTGGCTTTAATCTTAATGTTCAAGCTTTTTGAGCCCCTAATTTGGCAGGCAACTCAGTGGGACTAAGACTTCCTTCTCTCTGCCCTTTCATGCATACTGGAGAGCGCCTCATCTCTTCTGTGTCCTGACCAGGAATCAGCTCAAACCTGCTCCTCTTCCTTCTCTTCTGTGTTTCCAGATTTATTTCCCAGGAAAATGAACCTCTTGGATGGGAAATGTGATAGGAAGACTTCAATCTTGGCTTTATCTGGGATTGGGAAACAACTAAAACAATGACCTAAACCAAGAATCTTTCAAACTTTTTATTTAATAGATTCAAATAACTGTGACTGAATTCAGTCAACCCCACAGCTGCGGTCCAAATCACCAAGGCAGTTTTTAGGATTGGGTCTTTATTTAGTCTCAGTTTGTGTTATTTTAAGAAAAGTGATATTCAAATATCATTATAAATTTCATACAAGTCACAGCATTGATAAATGAAAGTAGATGATTATCTAATGGAGAAGTCTCTCATCACCCTCTTCTCTTGTTTCATGCCATTTACTCTTTATCCTTGAAGGATGTGGTGTGCTTTCAGGGCCCTGCAATGAGAGGTCAAATCTAGAATGCTGTGTAGAGCAGCCTCACCAAGATTATCCAGTCCTGTTGGCCATTTACCATAAACCACTTAAGTTAACTATGACCTTCTGTCTGAGGAACCAGATACCTCATCAATCTCCATGACATAGTTCTCCTGAATTTCTTCCAATCCCTAAGTTTGCTGCTAGTTATTCCCAGTAACCATGTTCTGTTTGCACTGCAGATGACCTGCTGGCAATGGTTTTGCACTGCCATTTCTTTAGGCTGTAATTTAATTTGGAAAAGATAGATTGATGAGCAAGACCCAACCATCAGCCTTTTTAAAAATAGACAAGTTTCTTGAGAAATTTATTCTATCTTGTCAAAATCACTCTGATTGTTTGACTAAAATGTATTTGTTCAAAGTCTATTAAATGCAGCTATTTGTGAGAGAACGCCTTATCTTTTAGGTACTGTTTTGCTCTTGTGTTTCAAGGCATAAATATGGTTCTTTGTTTTCCTTTAATGTGCATTGTTTTCAACAGAAATGGGCATAAAATATTACAAATGCACATGTAAAGTTTGATCTGTTCCTGTGCCCATTCTAGTCAACCCTTTAGTGAAACATATTGTAATGTATGTTCTATATGTTAGCATAGTTTGAATTGTATTTATTGTTTGTGAGGTACCATGATGAATACTGAAAAGGAACAAAACATATTATGTGTCTCAAAATGGCTGGAACTGCTGCCAAGAAAACAGCAGATGTTCACTCAATTGACAGCAAAAAACCTGATAATTCAACATGTAGAGAACTTATTTCAGAGATTTATGATTTTTTATTGGGGATTCTGGAGACAATGTGAACTGAAAGACAACAGACATCTATTTTTGGTTTTGTTGTGACTTGCTGTGTGGTCTCTAAGCAGTTACTTCACCTTTCTCTGTCTCCATTTCTTGTTTCCCCCTTTGTCTCTTCTCTTTAGAATTTAAGGTTTTCAAAAGAATCTGTATTACACATTTGTAGCATGCACAATGAAACCACTGCAATATAAATAATAATTATAATAAGGCCCATTTTAACTCTGTCCTCAGCAGACAAATGAAAGAAAATTCCTCATTTTCTGTAATTTCAGAAAAATTACTTGTTATTAATGTTCTGGTGAACACAACAGGAGGAACTGGAGATCGATCAGGCTCATGTCTTCATTCTATAAACTTTTTGGCTGGTTTTAGTGAAATCAACTCACAGCCGAGCTGGAGTCCAACCAACCGACAGAAAAGACAGGCTTTTAATCAAGCTTCTCTACAATGGAGCACATCCATTTGATAAATGAACTAATTAAGCAAATGAATAAGTATAACCTACCACTGTGAATGACACTATGAAAAAGCTTCAGATCCATATTAATAGTTCTAGAAACCCAGAAGAAAAGGATGGAAAAAATACAAATTCAGTTCATGAAGCACGTTTATGTAAATGAAATTTTACCATGGGCAGTGGTCTGGTATAATGAACGCTCTGTGTGTATAAATATGACAAGGGGTAAAGAAGTCTGAAATAAAGTCATTTCACTTCTGAGGTTTTCTTAATATCAGCCATTTCACAGGTAGAAGAATGTAGCAATGACTCATGCTCTTTCTGAATGTCCCTTTTTAAAAGTATTTGGATTGCCATAACACCTGTATCCTGGTCTCTCCTTTAATAACCCAAATCCATGTATAACCTCCCTAGCAAAAAACCCTTGCATGATACCAAAAAAAAAAAAAAAAAAAAAAAAAAAAAAAAAAAAAAAAAAAACAAACAAACCAAGAAAAAAAGAAAAAGAAGAGAAAGAACAAGAAAAAACAGCTCAGACTAATTTAATATAACCTCAGCTGCATTTTTCCGGCTGTGTCTGGTGAGAGGTTTCTAGGATTGATCTGACAGCTTTGGAAGCAACATAAGTGATCTCATTGGTTTTAGAGCAATAGCAGTGATCCCTGAGACTGTGGGAGTTCTTTTAATATCCTGCCTCTCCCATACATACCCTTGAAACTGTGGCTTTCTCTAAAAACTATTATATATAAATAAGACAAAAAGATTGACTTCTCAGGTAACCAAAATCACGTGAAGAGGTAAGAGTTAGTTATTAGAACTGAAAATTTGAATGAATTCATCTTCCTATAATACAAATGTTATATGCTGCTCATCTTCAGCTATTTAAACTTCAGTTGCTAAACAATTCAAGGTGCTTTTCATTTCAGTATTATATAATAAATTGCTTCTTTTCCTACTATAATTATTACCTTTTAGAGAATGGTTATGGGTTTTTTCTTTAAGACATGGTACACATATTAATAACTTGTGTGACAATATCTGTTCCCAGGACCTGGTTTTTTTCATTATGAGATTAAGAATCATCAGTGACTTATCTACCAGGAACCGAAATACAGTTAGCGAGAACCTCTGAACTGAACCTGTTGAAAAATTTGCCATTTCTAGCTAGCTATGAAAAATTTTGCACAGAGGGGTTAGTTTGGTCCATTTTACACCCATTATAAGAATTAAAGCAAGCAGTAAAACAATTTTAGAAAAGGGCATTCAGCAGGAAAGACACTATGGTAGCACAGACAATACTTTGTTAAGATTCACTCCTATGATATGTCAAATCCTTTACCATTGACTTTATTGTATTATGGGATTATAGAATCATACAACAATTTGGGTTGGAAGGGACCTTAGAGATCACCTAGTTCCAAGCCCAATGTCATGGGCAGGGACACCATCACTAGACTAGGTTGCTCGAAGTCCCATCCATCCCAGTCTTCCATGCTTTCAGGGATGGGGCATCCACAACTTCTCTGGGCAACCTGTGCCACTGCCTCACTACTCTCACAATAATTTCTACCTAACATATAAGCTAAATCTATCCTCACCCACTGAATCCATTCCCCCTTGACCTGTCACTACATGCCCCTCTAAAAAGTCCTTCTTCAGATTTTTTTTAGGCCCTGTTTAGCTACTGGAAGGCTGTTTTAATATATTAGTATAGTGGTAACCTGTTGAAAGAACTGCAGCAAGTGGGAGTGTGTTGTAGTTGATAAATAAATATTTAAAGCAGGTTAAATTGACTGTAAAGGTGGTTTATGGGTTATTAGCTGTACAAAATGCATGAATATGAGAAATGAAAAAGAGTCCTGTTAAAGTCACTTGATATGTATGGAATAATAATGACTTTCTGTAGTTATCCTGCAGAAGCTCCCATAAAGAAGCTACAAATTCATAAAGAACAGTTGTGTAATAAACAATTCTTACATGTTAGTTTGGAAAAATGACAGGTATCTCTGATACAGTTACAAATTTTTCATACAAACAGTAGGCTGCTGCAATTATCTTTCTTGTGTTATTTTTCAGACTTGTCTTTTATAAGCCTGTGATGTGAATCTGCACAGAGGACATGGCTTACTAACCATGTATTCTGTAATGTAATCAGAGAATTCCTTAGGTTGGAAGGGACCTTTAAGACCATCTAATTCCAAGCTCCTTACTATGCCAGGGACACTTTTCACCAGACCTGGTTGCTCAGGGCCCCATCCAAGCTGACCTTGAACACTTCCAGGGACAGGTCATCTACAACTTCACCGGATAACCTGTTCAAGTGCCTCACCACCCTTACTGTGAAAAATTTTTATTTAATACCTAATCTATACTTACTCTCAGTTTGAAATCATTAACCCTTTTCTTATCACTACATGCCCTTGTAAAAAGCCCTCTCAAGCTTTTTGTAGGTCTCTTTCAGGTAATGGGAGGCTGCTGTAAGGTCTCCCTGGAGCCTGCTCCTCTCCAGGCTGAACAGCACTTACTCTCTCAGCCTGTCTTCATATGAGAGGTGCTTCAGCCCCCTGATGAACTTCATGACACGCCTCTGGATTCTCTCCAACATGTCCAAGTGCTTCTTCTGTTGGTGACCCCAGAGCTGGATGCATTGCTCCAAGTGTGGCCTCGCTAGAGTGGAGTACAGTACACCTCCCTCAATCTCCTGGCTATGCTTCTTTTTATTCAGTCCATGATACATTTGGCTTTCTGGGCTGTGACTGCACATTCCTGGGTCATGTCAGGCTTCTCATCAACCAAAACCCCAAAGTCCTTCCCCCCAGGGCTGCTCTCAATCCATTCTCTGCCCAGCCTGTATTTGTGTTTGGGTTGCCCCAAGCTGCTTGCAGAACTTTGCACTTGGCCTGTTTGATCATCATGAGGTTGGCAGGGGCCCACCACTCAAGCCTGTATATGTGTACTGGAATTGGAAATAGTTGAGATTTTACTTTTTTTTCTTTTAAGTGCTTTATTGGAAAGTGGCTGTTGAGTTTTAATTAGTAAACACAAATTACTGTTGTATTTATCTCTATGATTATTCCTTGTTCTTTATTTTAACTAATTTTATATTTTTAAGAAATCCTTGTGCTCCATTGCCCTTAGAAATGAAAAGGTAATATGAAGCTATTTTAGCTCCAAGTCTTCTGTTTTCAAGAAGTTCTTTTTATTTCCTGGGACATCCTGATTTCTAAAAAGAATATAATGATCTGACCTTGAAAACAAGGTTCTCCTTTTTAGAGTTAGCTTGTTCCTTTTCTTTTGTACTATATCTCTGGAATATCAGGTTATGCTAATCTCTGTTGTGGTATATTTATCTTTCTGCAAACTGCCCCATGCCATTGGACTGAGGGATAAGAAATCAACATTGTTCTTTCTGCCCAGTGCCTCTATGGTACATTAACACATATGTCAGAGGTTCGTGGCGTAAAATTGCATTAAGTTAAAGTGGGTACTAGTGTAGAGAAATCAGAGTTGGAAACAATCAAAATGTTGTCTTGCAAGCTGAGAGCAATGCTCTTTTGGGAGAAAGAAACGGAATGTAAAATACTAGGCAAAGTCACTTAGGAATTTCAAGACTGCTGTGATGCATTCAATAATATCACAGGGGAAAGGGATTTTCTTTACAAGAAACAGGCTGCCAGTTGAGACTATTAGCCATTCTGTTACCCCTACATAATAAAGCTAAATCATGTAAGCTGTGCAAATAACAGATGGACCAACATAGACAAATTATTTGTGATGTTACTGATAACTAGGTTGAAGCTGAATTATTGTGAGAAATGGACTGTACTTAAAGAGAGAACTGAATAGTTTGCAAGATTAGGGAAAACTTGACTTCCCAAATGAAAGCAGTGAGAGAAATGAAGTGCATCTTGTTATGAGCATGTACTGATCCATAAAGACAAAATACAGGGGTAAATGGATGACAGAAAACAGATTTCTTGGTAATAAATGGGAAGGCAATCACAGAAAAGCACAATTTTCCAGTGCCAAGGACACAGAGTCATGGTAACAATTATACCCATCTCCTGCAGACATATGTAATTTTCTGGACAAATTAAAATGTACTAAATAAATTATTTTTTACTTCTTGCTTTTTATACATACAGTTTTATGAATAATTTGTGATGACATCAGTGGTCATCATAGATCTTGAAACAGATAAACAGACATACCTGATTGCTTGATTAAGAACGAGTGACAGAAAATGAATACTGGAGATGACCAAAGCATGACTTCAGGGAAGGTATGGAAAAGACAATATTAATCTGATGTTAATATTGAAAATTTGTACACTTTGCATAGAAGAATGAATTAGTGATTCTGGGGTTTTTTTCCAGTATATTCTACTACTTTATAATTTAAATCTTATTACTCATCGTAGTTTATTTGGTTAAACACAACAGTGATTGCTAAATACTGGCTTTTGTCATTGGGCAAAAATATTAATCTTTTCTAACTTGTTTCATGCTAATAAGTAAAGTGTAATATCTTTCTAGCTTTCCTACGTATCACATTTTTTTATGTTGCTGATCTGTATAGGATGAATTTTTCCCAGATTCCAAAGATAGATGAAAGTTTTCTTCAGGGTAAGAACTGACTGTTCTGAAGCCTGCCAGTTTTATTCAAATCCTTTTTTTTTTTTTATTGAGCCAACTCTACATTGTAGAGTGATTTTTACTCAGAGTATCCCAAAACCCTCACTCAAACCAATAATCATGTGTTGATAGGTGAAATTAGTTTCAGAATTCTAATGAAGCTCAGCAGCTGGGAGACAGACAGCTCATCTGAAGATTAAATGAGAAAAATTGCCACTTTTGCTGGTTCCTTTAGAAACTCATTTACATTCTGTCAGCTCCCATTAGGGATGGGAACTGCGAATATTGAGGGGAATATGCATGAATTCAGTGCTGAAATGGCCAATCGTGATCAGTTTCTTCTTGCTTACAAAGCTGCCAGAAGATTTTATGTAGTTATGCCTTCTGGAAACAGTGGGTGATAATCTGCTTGCTTTCAACTGTCTCCTAACATTTTGAATTTAACATAACCAAAAGAACCAATCCCCAGCATAACAAGGAGAATACAGGATAAAAACATAATCCTAAATCTTGGGATTAATATTCCTGGAGCCTTCTATACAGTATTCTGTCCCTTTTGTTTTTCTTGCCCTTTTTTTTTTTTTTTACCACATATCTGTAAAGCTTCAGTATTTCTTTTTACGTGACCAATAACAAGAAAGGTACCACACTACTCATCCTTCCCTGGGCTTGTTACAGCCCTGAATTTTTATGTACTTGGATCCTCATCATATTGACAAGTCTTCATGAGGTCTGCTGACAGACCCAACAGTAGACTAGGAATCTATAGCATGTAGGTGTTACCCATTTCTTCACTGGCTTTAGTTATATTTATGAAGACCACATGTAGAGGTGACTGTGCCAATGAAAGAAATGCATTTAAGCATTCAACCAGGAATGTAAGAGACAATGTTTAAGTGAATACAGGAAGAGTAATGCTACTTTAAACATGGGAAAATGCGATGCGGTTTGAAAGTGATCTGCGTTGCAGATTTTTGTTGTTTTCAATTTTCTTTAAATAAAGTTGCAGAAGATTAAGAAGGGCGTGGGAAGGTGGAGTAAGATGCTCAACAAATGTTCTTCTACTGCACCTGCAGAAGAGTTTGATGACAAATTCATAGTTTCAATGAAACAGCCATATTTTCTGTTTCAGAAAAAAATTAGGCAAATTCTAAATGGAAAATTATATTTTTTTATTAGATCTATAGGTTTGAGTAGCTTATTCCTAACAATTCTAAGAGAAAATAAGACCCTTAATGCTGTTGATTTTTAATAAAGCTGAGTAGGTTATTATGAATAGTCTGGCACTCTGAAGAACATACTAGCATCATTGGAACAGAACAAGTCAGTTGTACAGGACATGTCAAATGGCTTGAATCACACAGGTAGAAACGTAGCATTTGCATTACACTTACAAAGAGCAAATGATTTTGCAAAAGCAGACATAATAAACAGCTAAATTTATCATATATTTTGAAAGTGATACTGCATCACTCTATGGTGATACTAAGTGTGAATACAGAGATTACAAAGAATGAGAACAATTGGAGATGTAAAAGGATGTTTCACACATCTGTAGATGCAGATTTTCAGCTGGTGCAATGCTTTCAGTGTATCACCTGATAATCCTTGCTTCCTTGCTCCTTACTTCCTTCCCTCTAAAGTATATAGAAAAATAATTCAGGATTTATTAAAGAGCTAGAAGAATGACACAAGTTTTAGAAACCCCATTCCAGAGCTTTGGAGTGAAGGGCGTAGCTAACTGACTTTTATAAAGTAGTTTAAGAAATTTCATTATAACATATTTACAACTATTTAGAACACTAGAGAAATCTGAAAAATAAAAATCTCAATATACACTCTACAGACGTCCTACAGAATCAGATACTATTTCAAATGCATGAAACTAGCACAAACTAAAAGCAGAAAGCAGATTAATTTAGTGTCAAGAAACAGCATGCAGTATCAATCACTGAAATAGCCAGTACATGCTAGTGGACACTTCATCACTGAAATTTAAATGCTTGTTAAAAAAGTATACAGTACTTTCCACGACATCTGTGTCAAGAAGTATTTAATAAAATACTAATAGCATTTATGTATATGCTTACCACTTCAAAAATTTGAAGGTTATACTAATTCATATGTCCAAAATTTGTAATCTATATAAAAAGTAAGTTCATGAGAGCTACTATCCAGACAGCTTTGTCTCTGTTCCCATTAATATCATGGTACAGAATCTTGTGGAAGCTATGTCAAGGCATGTGGATGCTGAAGAGGTGATTAGACACACCGAGAATGGGTTCACAAAGGGAAAATTGTGCCTGAGTAATCTGGTAGCCATCTATGATGGACTGACCACATCAGTCGATGAGGGAAGAGCTATGGATGTCATCTACCTTGGCTTCTGTAAGGCCTTTGAAATGGTCCCACAAAACATCCTTTTCTCTAAATGGGAGAGATATGGGTTTCATGGAATATAAAATGAATAAGGAATTGGACAGATGGCATTTTCCAAAGACTTGCAGTCAACAGCGCTTTGTCCATAAGGAGATCAGTAACAAGTGGTGTCCCTCAGAGATCTATACCGGGACCAGTATTATTCAATATATTTATTAATAGACACTGGGTTTGAGGGGAGCCTCAGCAGGTTTGCAGATGATACCAAGCTGAGTAGTGCAGTTGATTCACTTGAGGGAAGGAATCCTGTCCAGAAGGAGCTTGTCATGCTGCAGGAGTAGGCCTAGATGAACCTCATGAAGTTCAATAAGACCAAGGTCCTGCACCTGTCTTAGTATTAAGACATAATTAGGATGACCTCAGAACTGAGAGCTGATACAGATTTTAATTACATTTGAATCTATGTGCAAGGGTTGTTTTAGGTTAGTGACTGGTAGACCTTAATTTTCAAATATTACCGTAAATCATAATGAATAATACTTGAAGAGCATTTTCTTTTTTGCCTGATTTGGTTATTGATACGTGTAATAGAGTGATCGGTGGAAAAAAAAAAAAAGATTTGAATTTATTGATTTTTGTTTGGAATTTGATGTATATAGAAGAGATTTGCATAGATAAGTGTTATGTATTTGCATTGCTGGCATGTCTTATTTTTTTCACTGACACTCTTAAGTTAAGAAGCTTTCTTCATTAATTTCCATACAGGTCAATGACCTGTATAACAGCTCTGTACTGTAAGCACTCTTACACTCTATAAATTGCCTTACATATTAAAAATATCATCCCCACACAGCAAACTATCTGTTAATGAATAGTTGAATGACTTAAATGCATGTTGAGAAATGGATAAAGATTTGTAAGGCAATTAAGCTTAGCATTATGCTTACATTACTCTGGTATTTGCATTACAAAAGAGTATTGTACAGTCAGAAAAGAGATATGAAGACAGATGTGTTATTATTGCGAAACTCAACAGCCTTCGTAACTAACTCCTCTGTTCTGTTTATACCATGCTGAAAAATAATTTGTTTTGATGCTATAACATTCAGTATGTCAAAAATAAACATTTATAAATGTACTACTGATTTACAAGGGAGGATAATAAGCTTATGAAAACATATTGACCATTTGTACCAGATAACTATTTTACCAGAGTGAAAAAATGAATCTGTCATACAACAAGCAAATATATAATTCTCTTTCAAGTAAGAACCCAAGTTTCTTCTGATACAATTGTATTTTGCATGAAATTTTTGTTACTGCTATTTAACATCTGTATTGAAGTATTGCCTGAAGAACAACTCATTGAACTATAGGGTGTATAAAATAGAACTCCACAGTCTATTGTATAGTATCTATTTGAAAAGAAATGTGATAGAGGAGCAAGGAGGTGGAAATCCAATGAGGGCTTTGCAGTAGAGAAATAGGTAGAACCAAAGCATCAGGTGCATACTAATTTGGTGTCATATTATCCCAAGCACAGTATTTTTTTTAAGATTAGGAATTCTATTAAAAAAAATGATCTGATGTAAACATTGTAAGTTTTGTAAATCAGCCCTAAATATATGGCATTCTTAGGCTCTTGGTAATTTACCTGCAGAATCCATCAGCAGTTTTGGCTTCCTAGGAGTGCAGTTCTGTAAATGTGGCTCTGCATGGTGCCCAGAGCCATGCTCTTGTGCTGAACAAGCAATACCTTGAAGTGAATTCAATATAACTTTGAATATATTGCTTTGGGATTTGTGCTAATGTATCTGCATGGTGTTACAGTGTGCACTGTTGACATTTTAGAGATAGATTGGCTGAGGGAGATAACTCAGGTGGTGCAGCTGCGAGACACTTTGCCACAGGGCTGAGGATCCCACAGCTCCCCAGTACTATAACATCAAGCAATTTTTCCATATTGTCTCATTTTTTACCCTGTGGATTGAGCCCAGAAACATGGATTCTGGGGTTTCTAGGATAAAAACGTTTTAGACAACTCACATCTTCCACTCTTTTCATAGGAGTCTGTTTTGTTTCACCAACAAGAAATAGTTATTTTGGTTGGGTTTTTTGTTTCATAATATAATTTCAAAATATAAAATCTTTGGTTAAATGGAATTTTCCCTCTCTGCACAGTTCTAGCTAGGTATGAAGAAGAGAAAGAAAGATGAAATGATGAGAAGATTAATGATGAATTCATGCTACCTCAGAGCCTCTAGCAGCTACCTTCTTTCAAGCTGTGAGGTAGAAAATGAGAATTCTGGCAATGAATAAAAGAGACCATAACAAAAAAGTGATAGTAGTCCCCCTAAAGCAACATTTTTCAGCCTTTCCAAGTAGATGTCTGCTTATTCAAAGTTAAATTTTCATTACCTCCCTTACAGTTGCTGCAAAAGCAAGTTCAAGAATGTATCAGTGAGAAGTCAATAGAATTTACTTGTGTGACTCTGGAAAGGTCATCAGAGAATACTTTCTCCTGAGATTACAGTTTTGAGGAGCAGGCAAGTGAGATTATCTTCATTTCAGATGGCAATTACATTTTCATCACTTCAGAAGCACCCAGTTGCCTCTCTTGACACCATAACTCTGGGAAGGTAAAATGCAGTACCTTTCCTGCACTTGTATCTATTAGATTGTATACTGTGATCCCCATGTGTTTGGAAACATGCTGAAACGTTAATACTCTGGTCAGTTAAGAAGCACCAATCTTTTTTCCACTGTCATTTAAAACTTCTAGGAGGTTTGAAAGGTTTGCCCTTACAGAAGCCATACCCTATTGGGCTATAATTACATGAATGCTCTCTTTAATTAAATTGGAAACCAGTTTCCTTGGAGCAAATATAAGACCCACTGGTCTGTAATGCCAAGGATCATATATAGCTTTTTTATTTTATTTTTAACCTAACGTAACAACTTCCCAATCTTTGGGAACAGTATGTGGTTTATTAAGGATATATTGCATATCTTCATTGCTACCTCTGCTATTTCACACTTCAGTTCCTTCAGAATTCTTTCATCAGCACCATCTGGTCCCAGTGATTTACTGCCCTGGAGTTTTTTTGAGTTGCTCAATAACATCTTTCTTAGAGGCATCAGACTTTGTTAAGTCCATTCATTAATTTCTTATAAAAACTATCTCTGAGTCAAGAAATTTCCTCATTGCCCTTTGTAGCAAATATGAGTGTAGAAAGCTACTTTTCATTTTTGCCTTGCTTTGGTTCCTTTTTCATTAGTTGATAGTTCAAAGGACTAGTAGTTGTGCAGTTTTTTTGCTGTTTTCTGAAAAAGCTTTAGGTTTCTTCCTGCCTCTTGAAGATGTTTTGATGATCTTAGTCAAACTTCTTCCTCCCTTATTTTCTTCCCTAATTATCGTATTATTTTTCCCTTTGTGCACATTTCTTCCGAGCTTAATGGTAGGACTATGTTTATGTTGATGTGTAGTTATGTTAATAAGCTCTCAAGAAAATGAAGATTGGGTACATTTTGAAGCTGTACAGTATGAAGAATTAGCATATTATTATGAATTTCCTGTGCAGAATGAGTAATTCTGTGGTAAGTGGGGTGTGATTTTGCACCCACCTTTCTTACCAAGTGCCTGGGTAAATGAATATAAAAATTTCCACCTTCAGTAAGTCTGTGCATATGTGCTTATGAGCAGCTTGGGGCAAGGAGAAGAGCCTAGGACAAGACCTCTGGATGGGCAATGCTTGATCTCTAAAGAATATCCTTGGTCTTTTTCTTTGTCTCTGATCTCTGCAATTCATATGGAGTGCACGGGAGCTTGAGAAATGCTCTTGGCATAGCCTGACCAGTAAGGTTTGTCAGTCCTGGTAAGGGACCACACTGTCCTGAGCTGGGAGTGCTGGTCTCAGAGCTGGCCTGGGCTCAACTCGCAGCAGCTGGGCCAGGCTCAGTTTCAGGTCCTGCTTGGAGCCACCTCCTGCTACCTTCCCTGCCTGACCTGAGCTCTGCCAGTGCCTCCGTGGGAAGGGTCTGCAGACCCAGGGGCTCCTCGCCCAAAAAAGAAGAGCCCCCGTGGCTGAGCCTGGGGAGGCTGCAGGGCCACGCTCACGCTCAGCTGGGAGCAGCCAGAAGGCAGCAGCCCAGGGTAAGGAAGAATATAAAAATTGCCTGAGTAGGATCCCCAAGGCTCAGTGGGGGGGGCTGTCACCATGAACATCATATTCCTCCCCATGGAAGTTTTAGATTATTAATGACATATCATGTATCGCCTCTTTACATACCCAGTGCTTTTTGAGAAAGATTGAAACTTTCAAACACAAGATCTAGAGGAAAGGTGAATATAAACCAGGAACAGTAGTGGATTGTTTACGTACAATTTTAATTGAAGTATTAACATAGTTTTTCTCTTACAATATGATAATTTACTCTTGTAGACAGTTAAAGCACTAACAGACAATAAATGCCTTGCTCCACGTATCTGGTTTCCTTTTGCCATAAAAAAATTTTGGATGTAACATTTTTTAGCCTTAAGGCTCGACCCAAAGATTTCCAGCTATGTCTGCTTTGCAACAACATCTACATCATCACTTCTCAAGCCGTGACTGCTGAGCCTGCCCCTGGTTCATCTTAGCAAGCCCCATCTTTCTCTAGATGCCTCAGGTTCTGTCCTTACTGTCATTCCAACTCCTTGCCCTACCCTTTCATTTCCCAAATGTGAACAACTCCTCTCTCACCTCCACCATCTGGCGGATTTGGGTGACTCAGACTGCAATAGCTGAAACACAGAGAACGTGGGACTTTCTCCGGATGACCTAGCTGCAGCCTGCTGGAGAAACAAAGCCCGCTGGAATGAGTCACCATACAAGCAGCAATAGCAAAATGATGAGGCCCCAGGATCCTTTTGTAGTTTATTACATATTCAGACTCACATTGTTCCCTAAGAAAGGTTTTTCTCTTAACCAATAATTTTTAACTGTAGGGTGGAAATTTTCATAATACCTGAGAAATGTACTGACTATCCTGATGCAGACAGACATGCTATAAGGATGCAAATTGCTTTTCTTTGATTGTATTACTTCATGAAAAGGAACTGTCAAGAGAAACTTTGATGTTCCTACAGTGGCTTTTTTGACTAGGAAAACATGAGATTGTTAAAAGCTAATCAATTAATGTCCTGATGTTTTACATAACTATAGACCAAGCTCAAGCCAAGTATATAGGAAACAATGGAAAGTGCTAGCATACATTGTGACAGCTGACCTTCTTTTTTATCTGGACACAAGTTATTTGGCCCATTAGCATGTTTATTTATTTAATATGATGCAAAAAGCCCATTGCAATTCAAATGGGTAATTATTACAGCCTATTTGGAATTGCTATGTGTTGTTGACATTCTATGTAATATCAACACAGAAGCCTGCTACCATGTCTTCTTTATTAAAGTGGTTTCTTTATTCTACACAGTGCTGGCAGTTAATTTAAAAACAAGCATCACCTTTGAATTCACTTATTAAATTTGATAATAAAATGGCAGTATGATAGTTTGATTCATTATTATAAGCATAGTGTCCAAAATCAGGCTTTACTGAATAGCTTTTAAGGACTTATATGTTAAAAATGTTATTGGAATTATAATCAACTATGAACCAGACACCACCTGGTTGTCTTTTGTAAAAAGATACGAATAAACACATCCATGCAATTAGTTGGTACTTACACAAATATCTGCAGATATAACCAACTACGTGTATCTTGTTTTTTGTGTGTTTTTGTGTAATCATATATTGACAGCATTAAAAATGGAGGTAAGGTATAGAACAGTATACATAAACAATATATATATGCATACTTCAGGTAAATATAAACCTTTCTATTCTTCATGCATGTATGTATCTTGATGTGACAGTCCAAAGTGCAATGGCACTCTTCAAAAGTACTGAAAATAGTACTCAAGCAGGAGCTTAGCTTCAAAATGTAAATGTGGTAAACCCTAGAAAGACATACATAAATACATACACATGCAGATACATACATATATATATGTATATAGATATATATTTCTGTGGCTTCAAATAAAGTTCAGTATTTAGTCGTACTAATCAGACCATTAGAAGGAAGAGTTCTAATACATACCTTTGAATTTTAAACTGAAATCATGTTCACAAATTTGTGAATTGGTGTTTGAATAGACTTTGTTGTTTCCTAAACCTGTATTTTGCCTCCGATTTTGACCTAGTAAAAAACATGTGCCTATGCACTGAGCATATACACAGTAACTGGTTAGTTCACAGAATGATCTGTTCACTAGTGTAATAGACTCTATTATATTTCAATTTTTAAAAATTATTCTTTGTCCTCCTGCAATTCATAGCACTTTCTGTAAGTAAAAAGAATCATAGAGAAGTAAAAGCAGCTAATCCCATCTATTTTGCACCCAGTCAAAACTTGAGTTTTCTCTGTAACTTTGATCTATGCATTTTAATTTTAAATGATCAGGCGTTAGCATTTCACTCTGTCTGGTGGAAGACCACTTCAAACACTGCAGAGCTAGGCATTAGAGAATCATCTTCCTATTTATCCTCACTTACCTGTATATGATTTTAGAGGTTGTTCCACATACGCACAAAGAATTTTTAAACTTTTCAGTATAGCTATTGTATCTTTGCTTGAGTATTTAGCAAAGTTAAATATATTTAGCTCTAACATCTATTTCAAATTGATTTGCTGCTTTTAATACTGAAATTTGTAGAACTATCTACAATGTGCAACACCATCACATATTTGTTTTGCTGTGAAGATTAATTGTTCCTATATGGTGAAACAGGGAATCTAAAATAAAGAGTACAGTTATTTAAGTAAAAAGAAAATTGCAGTCAAATTGATGAGGATTGCTGAAAAATATTCCAATAGTCCAACTCCTGTACTTCATAGAAAACAAAAATGTTTCACATTCCTAGAAGAATTAACATTTTTCTTAAACCATATGCTCTTGATTTATACCCACAGTAGCTACTGCAGCACTTTTTCAGCTCTACCAAACTTTAATATAAAAGGTGATCTGAATTTGAATCAGATCCAAGCTTTCTACCCAAATATTGCAAATCCACTGGAATCAGCATCACTAATTCTTTAATAGAATAGATATTTTATGAAACCTGACAACATTAGTAGAGATTTTTTACAATTGAAGATTAAGCCTTTTATGGAGAATCACAAATGACAGTCAGGTTCAATAGAACAAAGATTTCATCTAATATTAGTTTCTGGCAAGTCAATTTGCAAGATTATTTTTGCAGATTAAATTAGCTGTATTGGGAGGTCACCCTCTTACTTCTAAATCAAGAAAGAGAGACAGTTGCATAAGAGCATAATGCTGTAGATATATTATTAACCAATCTTTCTCAATAAGGAAATTAACTATTCACCAAGAAGGGGTGAATAAAATAAAAAGGTGTTTTATAACACAATGCATATCTCTTGGAAGAAGCTGGGGAAAGGCCAGCTGAATATCACTAAGAGTGCAACCTGTCTGTATCTTAGTATTCAATCTCTGGAAAATGTAAGATTTTAGCTAAGAGTCAGAGAAAGAAGATACCACAGTTTGAACTGGCTTAGGATCTATCTATTCTGGGCTGCATGATATTCTTAAAAATGTGACTTCACACTTTGGACTACTTAATTAATCAGAATCTATCAGTCCATCAGTAGTTGGTGACTTACAACATCCAGGCAAAGCAATTAATTTGGATTTGAAAATTTCCACGAAGTTTAAACTGAGTCCTAATGTTTTAGGTATATTTATGTTTATGCTTTAGAAGTCTAGTTATTTTTTACTTCTAAGACAAGTTCTAGATACAATTATTCAGTACATTGTAAGATATGCACAGAGACTGAGACAAAAAATTCTGGGGAAAAAAAAAAAAAAAGAAGGAAAAAACCAAGTAATCCAATTTACAGGCAAGTCATATCTTGAATCAAGCAATCTCTTGTCTGTTTCCCAGGAACTTTTCCCATAGATCAGAAAAATCTCTTTGAATCTTGTCTTCCACTTGTCCAAAACCTGATTATCTTGCAGGTACAACAGTTGCTCACACCAAAACAACATAGGTTTTTATGAAAACACATGAAAAAACCAAAAAACCTAGAGATTTTTTGGACTAACTAAAGAATCTTTCAGTCCTGCTGCAAAGACTAACGGGGCTGAAAAAGGCATGCCGAATGACAGCAATCTGTATTTTTTAATTTACTTATTATTTAGATTTACCAGCAATATGTAACACTCATAGAGAAGTATTTAACATAGTTATCTACTCAATTAATTTCTCACAGTGAGATCCTTGGCCAAGAATGGAACTCAAAAGCAGTGTGGTAGTCAAAGTAAATATAACAACTGGCATGTTTTTTCCTCACAAAAGCATTTGTGTTTCATCTGAAAGTGCAAATGAATACACACTAGGGAAAGGTTTCCTGTTTTATAGGAATGTTTAGGCAGTGACATTATCTCCCCTCCTATGTGCCTTCCTCTCAGTACAGACCATTATTGGACTTCTTTCCTACATCATGGATACCCCAACCCTGGCACTGCTCAAGGCCAGGCTGGATGGGGCTTCAAGCAACCTGGAGTAGTGGAGGATGTCCCTGCCCATGGACAGGGGATGGGAACTTGATGATCTCCAAAGTCCCTTCCAACCCAAACTATTCCGTGATCTTTAACTCATTTACTCCAAAGACTTTCTCTGATAGAAACCTCTCCAAATGTGTGTTTTCTTCTCTAACGCTATGTGACTGCAGTTCCTGATTGGCAGGTGGTGAGTAATGGATTACTTTATTTTTAAAGTAAATGTGCATAATTGCCATGCTCTTGTTTCTGGTGGCAAAATCAGTAGGGAACTGAGGGCCAGTACAGTAGCAAATGCAGTATCTACAAATTTTGCTAGCTGGAAGCTGTAACTAATAGAAATACAAAGCTCAACTAGCCTTTGAAATTAACTATAAGTGGTCCTTCGAAGACAATCTTAGGCAATGACTGCTGACCACTGCAGAAGAAAATTAAGCACCAGATTTTTGAAAGAATCAGAAAAATGAGGAGGGGGGAAAGAGGAACAGTAATGAAGACATGGAAGATTTTTTTAAGCAGCATTTAGTCAATTATATCCTTCATCCTCTAATTTTGTTTCACTTTCAGATTTCTTTTTAAAAGACAATTTTCCCTTAAATGCTTCAAGCTAATTTTTGTGTTGTACCTTCTATTGGTTATGTGTCTCACATACTTCAGTTTTCATTTCTTTCATTATCTTCTTGTTCATTGAGCTATTCTCCTTATTAATTTAATTAACTGCTTTTGCTTTCCATTCGTTCACTTTTATCTCCACTTGTCCTTATAGTCTTCTGTAATATCAGTTCCCTGCTGTTTAATTCTTACTCCTTTCCAGCACAGGCAAAGGAAGAATTTGCCTTGAGTTCAGTGAGCTTTGAAGGGACCTTTAGCTATCATTAAGGTTTTCTGTGACAGGTGAAAGAGTAGCTTCCCCTTGCACTATGCCATGAGTGGCTGGTGCTGACCTCAGGAAAAATTCTTCCTTCATCTGTGGTATATAGAAAATTTACTGCATCATTGACTACACAACACTTTGGTGGGTTTGGTGTGATCCCCCCTGCCTTTTTTTAAAATTTATTTTTGATGGTGTGTGAAACAGTAATAAGAGTTCCAGAAATCCAAGATCAAAAAAAGAATCTGGGACTCACACTGTAATACCTGTCACTAACTTGCTTACTCCAATACCTCTCACTACATTCCCGACTTTACCCTGTCATACCCAAGCCTGTATCCCACAGGCTTATGGAACCAGAGTGATCTAGAGTATGAATAACATGGACACTAAAGTACTAATACAGTAGACATCAGTATTGATTTGGGTAGTAGTGAATCTGTTAAGACCTCTGTGTGCTACTTAAAACTTCAGTGTCTAATCTCCAATCTCCTTCTGAAAGTGAGAAAATTTCTGGGGTAGTAAGGTCTCTCTTTTCCTTCTGGAGAGGACCCACATTTATCCCTAATCTTTCTCTTGCTTGCAACATATATATAGAAGCCTTTCCTGTTTTCCTTAATATCCCTGGCTATGCTCAGTTCTTACTGGGCCTTTGCTTCCCTGAACTTGTCACTAGCTTCCCATAGAATTCCCCTGTATTGCTCCCAGGCCACCTATCCATCATGTCTACTTCCTGAAAGCTTCTTTTTTCACTCTGAATCTGCACAGCAGCTCCTTATCCATCTGAGGCCTCCTGGCATTTTTTGCCCAATTTTCTCCTTGTTGACATGCATTGCTCCTGAGCTTGGAGGAGATGATCCTTGAAATTCAGTCAGCATTCTTTGGCCACTTTACCTTTCAGGGCTCCATCCCATGGAACTCTACCAAGTAGGTCCGTGAAGAGACCAGAGCCTGCATTCCTGAAGCCAAGGGCAGTGAGCTTTCATATTTGTCCTGATTTCCTTTAAAGTTTTACCATATTTTAGTGACTTTGGAGAAGCAGAAGAATGACATAATAGTAAAACTGGGATTAGGATTCAGGTCTTTGGAGTTTCATTCCCGCTCCTCTGTATCTTGAAGAAAATAGAGAAATTAGGTCACAAATACACTAAATTGCAATTTCTTTATTTGATCTATCTGGAAACAGCAGCCTAAGACACTGGCTGGGTAATTCTCTGTCAAATCAATAAGTGATAACTTTATACATATGCACACACATATACGTATACCTAGATATTGAACAGTTTGATGATATCAAACTGTCCAGCTCAGAAGTAACTCCTAACATTATAACTGGTTTGTCTTGAATATCTGGATTTTAAGTGGAACCAAGAAAGAGGCAGAGTGCCATCAAAAGTACTAACAACAAAAATATATCTACCAGTAAGCAGACTGGATGCTAATTAAATCTTTTCTCCCCTGCCCTAGTCATGAATCTTAACTTATTCTTGGATGAATATCAAAGCTAATCATCATTTTGCTACTTCAATATTCTCTTCAAAGCAGTACCAAAAGTGGACCAAGGATGAATAGAATTTACATTTTGATTTAGTAATAAGGTATTTATATTCACAGAGACCTTTCCCCCAGCAGATAAAAATATGACAAACTACTATTTTATTTCAGGTTTAGTGTATTCTCTACTTCTTTGGCCCTATTGCTGAAAATGCTTCTATATATTTCTGAATGTAAAACATGTCTGTAGTCCCACTAAGGTAATGGGATAATCCATACACTTTTGGTTAAACAATAGTGTTCTAGTGTTTGCATAAGAACTAGAACTCTGGATTTGTATGAAGTTGTCACTCGGACTGTCAGCCATATGAGATTACTGATTTGATAACAGTGATTTTAGAATTCATCTAAATTCCTTTGAGCTTTCTTTTCATAATTTCTTTTGTGGGACAAAATAAATAAGTGGTCAAGTGGAAAATATTTTTCCCTTTTTTCCCCCCCAAACTTACGTCAACCTTCTGAATTATGAAACTTTAACCTTGAATTTTTCAGTCGAATATTTGGAATGAGTGAATAATCTTTTTCAGTGTTACCTTTCTTCTGATTTCCTTCACTACTTCACTCTCCATGGAAAACTGCAGAAACTTGTGCTGTGAAGGGCAGCTGGGAACAGCCTAAGTAAGATGTCCACTGTATTTTCCTCCTGATCATATAGCAGAGAAGGAAAATGGATTGCAGTTAAAAATGTGCCTTGTGTGAGTACTTGTTCCACCCTTACTGCTGTGGTACCCTTTACCTTACATCCTTTTAATGCTGATACAGCTTATTTACGAGTTGAAATCATATCCAGAACAAAGTCATGTTTGTGTTCAGTAGTAAAAGAGAAAAAATCTCAAAATTTCTTCTAAGTCAGTCTTATATTTGCAGGTCCATAAGAGGCTAAAAGACAGATGGGGCACTAAATCGTGGAGATTAACTCCATCAGCTGACATATGCAATGTGCAGGATTTTGAGAGGTGTAATTATAGACCAATGCCTAAAAAATCTGATTTACTATAAACCCCATAGAATGTCAATATGCACACTTCTATCAATAATAGGTTTACTTCATGTTAAAAATCACATCTTTGTCATTGTTCTCCCTAGGGCATTTTAGAGTTTTATCCAATAATGGCAGTAATACCTTATACTTAAGCTTACTTATTGCTCTAACCCCACTCCCAGATCCCCCTTGTTTCCCTGAGCTGGCAGTCTCCCCACAGCACCAGCACCATTATTAAGTTTTTCTGTGCCAAAAAACTGGCACAAATAGTGGTCCAAACACCTACAAACTCAATTATTCACTGAAACAGCCTGCAGACAGAGAAGTGTTCATATCATAGTTTTACAAAAAGAGAAACTGATGAAGAAACGTGAAGTGTCTTGTCCAGTACCATGGAGCTGTCAAAGTTAGTGCCAAGGTTGGATTCACTCACGATTCATATCCCTGTTCTCTAAACACATGAAGATATCACTCAAGGCCCATGAAAGCCCCTGACTGCAAAAAAAGGAAACCAGCATGTTTCTACAATGTTTCATAATATTCTAAAACCTTGGGATACAGAGAGACACAGGTGAGCATGGACCAGAATGTAGGTGTGAAAGCCATGGTTAAATCATAAAAGGGAACATCTGCTTGGGTCAAAATCTTGCATTTGAAACTACAGGAGCACAAAGCAGTAGCATATAAGGCTCCACAGGAAACTTGAGGTGAAAAAAATTTCAACCCAAAAGATAAAGACATCCAAGAAAATTCTCATAAAAGAATTTGGCATTTGTATTTGGAAGCTGGCATGGGTTTAAAGCAGAAATTATCCTGGACTTAACAAGGACATAGCATGTGATCTAATACAGTGTCTTCCTTGAAATTTATCAGTCATAATTCAGCTGACTATTCCAATTTCTCACTTCAGCCTAAATCAGTTTTGGTCAATTCTACTTCAGGTCCTCTCTTCATTCTTCTCTTTAAATTACATGTTTTTTTCAGATGCACCTAGCTGCTTCACATTTTAAATCTCTTCAAGTTTAATTAAGCTCACCATTTCCATTGTTCACTTAGACCTGCATCAGTTTTTTTAATTGCTCATTGCTTCAATTTCTGGACTTAAATAATATCAGTTTTACATCAACTTTTCAATCACTCTTATTTTAGACATCTATTTTTACATCTTGCTTTCAATCACATCCACTTTCATACTGATGTAAATTATATAACCTATTACTTGTTCTTGGTGTATTGACTTTAAAAGGATTTCCAATTTGTATAAATCTCTGTATATTTTTTATGATTGCAGTACCTTTATGGGCCATGGTGAATTAAAAATTAAATTGAAAATTATTTTCCATATGGAAATATTGTAATCGGCAGCATAGAATACTTAAAATAGAATGTTTTTCCTTAACAAAGACCTAAAACAAATCTTCTGAAACTAATGGGAGTCTTTCCAAGCAGCATTTAGGAAAAATGCAAGGACAGCATTTTAAAAGAAATATACTCCCACGTTATTAAACTCAGATCCATTTTCACAGGAAAGATCAAATATGAGATAAATTTAGGATGGAAGTTATATTTTAAAATAGACATAAATTATAAACTGATGCTATTTTAGTAACACCTGTTTCTAAATGACAGGATAAGTAATGTAAGCAAATATAGCTTACCAAGCTGATCTGAAAGAAGGAAGACAAGACTACATTTGGCTCTGACTTAATCAGAAAGGCAAAAAAGAGTTGACTAACTCCACTCCAGTTACTTCTCCAGAAAATAAATATATCTGCCTTTTTTTCTGACCCTGAAAACAAAGAATGTAGGGTCAGAATTGGCACTATGCCCAATGTTCTACCAATCTTAATCTGTCTGGATTATCAACTATGTACTACTTGATATATGCTTACATTATTGAAGTTAAACATGGAGATGTTAGAATCTTATTACTCGGCTACGCAGAAAAATAGACTGACATGCAGACATCACTCTTTCAGCTTGGGGAACTTTCTGCTGTTACCCTGAATTAGGCATCAAGTTGGGTATCCTGCTAAGTACAGGTACCTGAGCTAGTTACCTTCAGAGCCAATGGAAAGAAAAAGGCATGTCATGGTATGTCTCATCTCATCAGCTGAATGACACCCAAAAAATGTCTATTCCTTTGTGAACAAAAAGTACTGACTAAATCAATCCTAAGGCAGTTAGCTCAGGCATAGAATTCTGCACTAAAGGTATCTTCAGCTAAGCAAGGTGCAGCCCAGCCATTGTGCATAAAACACAGTGCAATGCACAGGAGCTCCCACAGGATGGGTATTTCTGTTGTGCTCTGCTGTAGAATGATGTGGCAACGTGGCTGATGGTTTGTGCTGACCACAGATCTTAAGTTATATCAGTTTGATACATTAATATGTGGGAAGGATCAACGGCCGTACACAAAAAGATTCAGATAAATCCTACTCTGTATTAAATGGAAAATGGCTAAATAGGAAAATCAAATAAACACACACAAAAAAGCAGTGTATTTCAAATTAATCTGTTGCTCATAAGTGAGAACTGCCCACACTTCCAAGGATGGGATTGCTCAAAATTTGCACAATAATACTGGGACCAACAAGAATATATTAGTACTTTGTGGTACTGTGATGACATAGCCAAATAAAATGTATAAATTTTGCGAAAATACATATGCAATGTGTAAGCCTAGAGGGACATATAAATATTTGTGTGGTTGATCCTAGGAGGCATCCAAATCATGGCTCTTTAAGTTAGAGAATGACGAAGAAGGTAAGCACAAGGGACTGTGAATAAATAGCACTTATTACCAAGTCCAGGAAGATGACTGGGAAAAAAATCCCAAATAAAATAAGAGCATCAGGAGCAAATAAAAGCTCCTTTAAGGGTGGAGGATTGAATAGTATAAGCACATCTAGAATAAGCGAGGAAGATGGAGAAAGATGACAATTCTACTTCATTTTCTGACTTCTTATGTCAAAGACCTATCAAGCCTGCTCACCTTGGTTTCAGAAACTTATCACCACCGAGGGCTGTAGCTGTTGTTGCTAACAATACAGAATCTAGTCCACGGACCTGATTCATTTGGTCTTAGCATCACTCCCAACACAATTTCTAATTCCCTAAATGATACAAATCTTATATCTATAAACAAAAATATTCAGTTGCAATACTTACAAATTTAGCATATAAATTATTATTGCTTTGAAATAGATATGTCCAGAGACCTGTTCAAAATAACAGAAACAAAACCCAAAGCTAAAGTGTGTGAATTACAACTGCTTCAGTTACCTGTGACTCATAAATTCCTTAGTGTCTTGAAAGGAAACATCGTATGTTTTAAAATTATCTGGTTAAAACTGGAGGCTTAAAATAATTATAACAAGGACCACTGAAGGGCAAATTGTTGTTGCCTAGTACATAAAATTAAACACATAAGAAATCTACTTATAATATAGTAGATGTCTGTCTGACCATTAAAATCTTTCCAACCAACAGTATAAAAATTTTAATAATAATATTTTTTCAGGGACTAATAAGAATTTTTCAGTGACATAGGAAGTTTGTCTAATCAGTAAGTTTTCTTAAGGAGAAAAAGACTTTTTTAACAGGCCTATCTCCTCGGGATATAAACAATGAAGTTTTTGTTGCCTTAAGTAAATGGGAAAGCAGATACAGAAAGAAAATGATTATCAAGACAGATTCTTTGTCCTTTTAGTACAAAGATATTTCCTTCTTCTCTTTCTTTCTTCTCCATCCTTGCAGCTCTTCCCTAGGAAGAGGAAAAGGTCATCAAAAGGCTTTGAAACTTCTTCCTTCTCCTTCAGTCTTGGATCAGAGCTGAAAGTCCTGCTGTAAATGATTCCTTCTGCCCCTGACTTTAGGAGAAAAGATGGAAAACTTGGTGGGGAAGAGAAGTGAATCCGCCACTAACCAGCTGATGAAAAAGTGATTGATGCAGGACTTACATATACAAATTGAATCTGTGAAGTAGGTAGAATAGCCGAGAAAATGTGAGAACTGGACAGCTTAATTGATGAAATGAAAAGGAATTATGGTCTGAAGGGATGGAATTATTTTGAGGAACAGGTCTAATTCCAGAGGATCAGCATGAACAAATCCTTCAAGGCTGTCAGGGTGCTAAGGAAGGAACAAACTCATGGTTCTGACACATGCAAGGAAAATTGTATTTTTACATAAATCACTTTAGGAATAACCAGGAATTCCAGAGGCAGATACAGAAAAAAATAAATCCCCACAAAACTCCTCAGCTGTATGTTTATCTCCTTTCAGTTACCTTATATTAAAAACTGAGTGAATGGCAACATCTCTTAGACCTGATTCTGACCTAGACGTGTGATTGACCAGACTGTGGCAAACAGGTTCAATCTGGACAGATAAGCATTAAGTTCTATAGATTCTTGCCACTTGGGGAATTACTGTGTTTTTATTTTCTGTTTCATTGGGCTACAGATTTTCACAAAAGTTGTAGGAACTTTAGAAGAGACTCAGTTGCCTCGACTTAAACCTGCAGTTCCATTTTAGATGTTTTAAGCCTGGCAGATATGACAAAAGCAGTAAATCAGTGTGTAGCCTTCTGCAGAGGCTGCTGGAGATCAGGTGATGTGATACTTGTATTTAAGTACCTTGAAATTACAGACAGAGGACAATATGGGGGGCCCTAGAACTGCAAACCACCTACCACTGATCAACCACCTCATACCATTGGAATACTGTGGTAACCCAACAAAGAACATGTATTCAATAAGAGAAACACATCACAGACAAAAAATTCACATCTATGTAGACTTGCAGACCACTGAAGTATGAGCAAGGTGTAAAGTATATCAGCAAATATAAAAATGTTCTTAAGCAACTCCTAGAGGGAAGAAGGAAATCACTAAGATCACCATCATAGTCTCAAAAAACCTGAGGATTCTTAATAAAATAATATATTTATATATATATATATATTTCCCCTTCTGCCTTGTGCACTGAAATTGAATGATACAGAAGTAAATGGAATAGATGAGCAATACACCACAGAAAGTTAGTTTGTGTATTTATCCTTTTAAAGGCACATAATTTGAACTATAATTGTTAGTATCATTATAATTGGGGTTGAAATAATTCTTTGGTTAGCTTGTTAGATCTAACACTACAAATATGTTCTTGATTTTGAGTGTTAAGTGTGTTCAATTTATTCCTAACATGCTTGTGAATGGGAAAGGCTGGTAGGGATTGGATAAAGGAAAACTATTATACTATTCAAGTTAAAAAAAAAAAATAAAATAAAGACCCACTTTGGTTGAATGAGGACTGTGTAGGAGGACATCTTAACTAATCAAATTATCTTGGAGGTAGAGTTGGGATAGAAAATCATTTTGTGAGTGGGTGAAAAGACCTTTTGACCCAAGCAAAGCAAGGACTCTTCATGTCTAATCCTTGGTGCAAGACCTGATGAAGAGATTTAATGTTGTCACGTGAAGGAAATAGAGAGCTCTGAATAAAATGCAAACAGGTTTTGTTTTATATTCACTGTAGGTTCCTCATTTTGTAACACCTGACAGTGATTTTGTCTGGAATAAGAAAATTTATTATAAATTTGAATGTACCCTGTTCTTCTACCACACTTACTCTGAAGATGTGTGGCAGAATTGTCAGCATATGTACCATTACTCAGATGGATTTGGGTGTTTGTGCAGAATAGATTTCAATTTTGTAACTATAAATATTCCTTTACACTGAATTAATTCCTAATTCCACAAATGTTTCCATAAGTTTTAGCTGAAACTTTACATGATTTTAATTTCATAACCTGTCTAAAAGCAGCTTTGCTAATTAGACTGAGCTAGCTATAGAAGCAGTGGCTATTTTTATTGTTGTGATTATACACTCTTCTTTAGGAATGACAAAATCATAGAATCATTGAAATTGGAAGAGACCTTCAAGATCATCTAGTCCAATGGTCAGCCCAGCACCACCACAATCACCACTAAACCATATCCCCAAATGCCACATCCAGACTCCTCTTGAACACTCAACTGACTCCCTGGGAAACTTATTCTAATGCCTAACCACTCTTTCAGTGGAAAAAAAAAAAATTCTAATTCTAAAAATTTCTTATCTGAACCTCTCCTGGCACAAGTTAAGGCCATTTTCTTTCATCTTTTTATTGAGACTAGGCAGAAGTTTTTCAGATATTTGAGAAAGATCAATGAGGTCCTACCTGAGCCTTCTCTTCTCCAAACTAAACATTCCTCAAGCTTTCTTCAGAATTTAAGAAATTAAAATCTCTAAGAACCTCGAGGAGCAGAGACATTTGACATCAGCACCTTATAAACAGCAAGGGCAATTTCAAAACACCTGAATCCTGACAGCAAAAAATGACAGTAACATGTAATGTAAAGTTTTACTGCTTTGTTAAGAACATGGCTCAAATGGCCTATAGATTGGTTTTAATTTTTATGAATAAGTTAGAAATTTTTTAGTCATCAGTTATAATATTGAGGAAAGTTAAATTTGTACATTTCCCTTTACAATTTAAAGGAAGGCTTTAGCTCTTGTTATTTTTAATCACACCTCTACTTTGGTTACAGTTTAAAATCTATCATCCAGAAATCCCTGAAGCTTACAGTGTTTCTCAGTCTGCTGAAAATACTTTTGCCTTTGGCTGCCCTTAGGGTTGAGGCTAGAAGAGCACAGGGAAGTATGCCAAGATCTTGGACGGATGCACAAAGAACTCAACTGGGTCTGTGGTACTTTAAAACATTTTCCTTGAAGGAGGGAAAATAATCATCAGAGTGTTTGAATACTGGGAAATAAAACCCCCAACAAATCCAGTGAGAAAAAATAATAAAATAGAAAGTACTTGTATTGCTTGAAAGCTCTTGTATTCTACATCTGAGTGAAAATGCTCAACTCTTTTATTAAATATATAACACCTCTGACAATATAATCTATGAATGAACTGTTGATAATTACTTTGCTCAAATGAAAAAAAAATCCTCCTTCTGGTTTTATTAGCTTCTAGATATTATAGTAAATTTGTTTTCATTGCTACCATCAATAATTTTTACATTTCCTTATGGAGCAATTTTGTTACTTTATTTTCCTCTCCTCGTCTTTAATCTTGGTTGCAACTAAAAAGGTCAGAATCCAAAAGGTAAATGAAACAACACCATTTTCCTCAGCTTTATAGCATGCAAGTTGATCTACGTACAGTGTGCACTGTCATTGCTAATGATCATTACTGTATATATTCAGCAATCTGACGTGTGTTAGAGCAGCAGCTTAGATTGTGTTCAGCATGTGGTACCTACAATTCTGCTTTCTGTCTGACAGAGTTCAGATGTGGAACTCTAATAAGAGATTAAAAAAAAAAAAGGCCAGGATCAAAAGTAGCTCACAAAAGGCTGGTAGCTATCTACAAAGATTAAAAAACCCAAACCCAACATCAAATTATATTAAAGAACTTTCTGAAGCATTTATTTTTGAAAAAAAAAAAAAAATCTACTGAAGTAAACATTTATATGGAAATATATATAGGGAATATTTTTATTAAGAAATAATATTTTATTATTTTAAAGGAAGCCTGAGAGTGCTGAACATCGAAAAATAAACATTTACAGCTTGGCTCTCCTAAAGAGAGTCTGGTTTTCCAGGTGCTTTGACCTTCCTTAGGGCACTCTATCACTCTGCAGTCTGAGAACCACAGTAAGCTTGGATGTTTGGAGTTACTGAGGCTCCCTGCATCCCCTTGA
This sequence comes from Daphoenositta chrysoptera, assembly GCA_013397915.1. NCBI lineage: Eukaryota > Metazoa > Chordata > Aves > Passeriformes > Daphoenositta > Daphoenositta chrysoptera. Next base: position 453,650 of record VZRO01005758.1, on the reverse strand, counting down.
GAGAATCCAGTCATTGTTCTTTAAATCAGTTCATTAAAAAATATTAGTTGCATCTCTAAACTTCGATGTTTACTGCATGTCTCAGCAAGACCAAGTGTTCTGATTCTTCCAGTTGCTGGATTTTACTGGAATCATCACAGTCACTGTAAAGGTGACGGTCTCCACATGAACAAGGAAAAACTAGGCTTGGCACAAGCACCAGTAAACAAAATATAGCAGCAGGCCAGAGCAGGAGAAGAACCAAAATAGACAAAGCAAGCTGAGAACATAAACATGACCTAGTATGTCATTCTAAAAATGACAGACACTCAGGACTGTTAACTATTTACCAGTCCTTCAATTTTCTAAATTTGATGACTTTGAAGAGGAACAGTGCAAAGCTCAGGGATTTACAGCACTATACGCAGTGTAGAGGTTCTATGCTACTACTGTGAGGAGAAATTAATTTTTTCTTTTCAGGAAAAAAAAAAAGGGATGTGATGAGCATGTCAAACTAACACAGAATTTCTGCTTTATATTTGCTTCAGATTAAACAGTAATGGGTATTTGAGCTTCTGGAGATGTATGTTATACAAGATATGTAGATTTTTGTGTCTTTGTTATGCCTCAGTTGGGTTTTTGGGCAAGTAAAAGTGAACACTATAGGGATGCATATTGAAATATATATGCTGGAACATACAGGCAGTAAGATAAATTAGCGTGTATTTCTGATATTGCATAGGAAACTTACTTTGTAAAGTTCAATAATGAACAGAAAACATATCTTTTCTTATAGGAAATGAGAATTTTAGAAAAAAAAATTTCTGCACTTCGTGTTTATCATATAATGGCAATGTTTATTTTAATGTAGGTAGAGTGTAATGCATATATATTTAAATCTCATGGTTTGTTGAGCCACATGTAATAAACTCAGTGAATCACTGTACTTGCAGCCTTGAGAAGAATTAATTATAATCCCATATCCACAACAAGCTTTAAACACTTTAATTTGCATAGAAAATGCAAAAGCATTCTCCAGATCTTGACTGTCTCTGAAATATAAATGACTGCATTTTCAGTGGGAAGAAGCTGGTATTTTGCTTATCCATCATATGGTAGAGTAGTGACTTCCTCCATCCCTAGTGATCACACAAGTGAACATTATGGTGTTTCTTCTTCAGTCTTTCTTCTCAGTGTGTCCTCTTAACGTAACAGAGATACCACCCCTATTAGTTACTTGGTAACTTAAAAAGTAGTAGAACATATTGCTTAGAGTCACATGGAGTCAGCTGTGATAAGGTAAAAAATGCTGGCAGCTTCCATGCCCTGTGCCTGTGTTTTATAGTCTATTTTCTAGATGAAAATATCTAGAAATATCTACATAAACCAACATGACCATAATTCAGTGATATACATACATTTTTTACTGTTTAGCAAGAGAAGTATTTAAATGGGTGTGTGCTTAAATTTTTTCTGAATACAAGTAGGTCATAGTTGCTCCTTGTTTCCCTTGACCAAATTTAGATAAATAATCAGGACTCGATCTTTTTCTTTGTGTTGTTTTCAGCACATGAAGCCATTGAAGACATTTTAAGCCAAGAGGAATATAAAAACAAGGGTGTAGAAGTGTACAAAAACAGTACACTTTGAATTCACTACATCATGAATATATCATACCAGAAAGAGCTAGCTATTTTAGGATATCATAGATGTTCTTCAATTTAAAAATGCATTACTGTGTCAACACATTTCTTCATATAATATGTTCATACAATTTCCTCTAATTGTAAAAGCACCATAACAAAAGATTCCTGATTGGATTTTTCATATATTTTTATGGAGCTCAGCAATAATGATAATTCTGTGATGAACAGAAATTTGCAAATTCATTTTTTTCTTTATTTACTCTTCTGATTGTTATCCTTATACAAATATAAAAACCACTGAGTCAGCGGTAGTTAAATTTTCTTCAGTACATTGGATAGTTAAGCATATTATGCAGTTGGACTAGAAATGCTGGTAATTAGAGTTATTGAATCTGGCTGGAAACAATTACATTCATTTCCGTTGATTTTATCACAGTGATCAAAAATGTTATCAAACATAAAGATAAATGCACAAAATCCCACTAATATAAGGTTTTATTAAGGCCATAAAACAAAGCTAGTCAATGAAGGAGAGAATGTAAAATAACCTATATTTTTAATGGTGTGCCTTTGTTTTTCTCTAAGCTCATGATGAGAGGATGTAGGCCTGGATTCAACCTTGGTGTAACTCCACTGAAGTTAGCTGAGATACACCAAACGTGGTTTTGCCCCAGAGGATTTTAGATTCATTTATTTTAAATGAAGTCTATACATATTTTAAAATGAGCATTGCCCTTCAGAATGCCAAAGTAGTAAGTGTAAAAAGAAAGACATCCTGAAAGATAAAAGAAAATGTGTGTGATACGAAGTATTTTAGGAGAGAAAGTCAAACAACTTAACTACATTTCCAGCCTCATTCATCTGACTCACTTTGCTTATGCAATGCGTGTGAATTAAACTCTGGTAAAGACAGGAGAGGGCAAATCATATGCCCCTTGTGCTTCTGATTGGCTTGGAACCTTCCTAAAAGGTTCATCATTCACTTGCTGGGCATGCTATCATACTCAGAAAAATAGAAAGAAAGAGATTATGCCTTTAGATATGGTGCCAACCCCCCGGACAAAAGGGTGAGTAGAGTCTTTAGTTCACTTTTTAAATGTGTTTAGAGCCATGTAACTCCTGCCTGAAGAGAGTTATAGGCAGCGTAGAGATGTGCAGGTTCAATCCTTCCTCCAAATCTTCCGTCCCGGTATGTAGAAACATGGAAGAAAATGCAGAGGTCATGGAATGCTACCTTGCACTGCTGTCAGAGATGGAAGTTAATTTTTAAAAGGATGTAAGGATCAGTTGCTGTGTTCATATTGCTACATGAATTGCAGATCTAGCAATGAACTTTAAAGTGTTCAGAGTCCCCTCTTCCATCTACCCTGTTGTTTTTTTAGCGAGGTGTATGCCCTGGAGTCCCCCTCTTGGCTTCCAGCTGCTACTTCAAAAGACTGCTAGTCTCCTGAAAATCCTGAACTGTGTTTGTCAGCTGCATGATAAGCTATGAGCATCACAGGGCAAAATAATGGCTGTAGCTGGCTGTATATGAGCTACTGTACCTCCTTCTATGAAACACAAGGAGGGTATCACTACCTTTTGCTATAGTCTGGGTGGGATGGGGAGGAAGACATAAAATGTGTTTCCTTTCTGCCTTCAGTTGAAAGGACGGAATCTACTTTCATGTGAGGCTACTGTAGAAACCATATCTCCATATCAACCACAGTTACAGGACTCTTTCCCTGAGGCAAACAGTGAATACGAATTCTTGCTACTTGTGAGAGGTTAATAAGGGACTACAATTCCTATGAAAAGTAAGGAGCATTTTTTCAGTTTTTGTTTGTGTGTTTTTGTGCTTATGCAAATCTATTCTCTCGTGGCATGTTCAGCAGGATTAAGCTTTCCTATAGTAAAGGCAGTGCTTTAGGAATCATGGCAGGCAAATTTACAAATATGTACATTATATCTAAACAGGGAAGAAGAAGATGCCTGTTGGGCTGTAGCCAGCCTCCCTTACCAGTGAGCACATACACTACTCTCAGCATGAAATTACAGCCAGCTAGGATGTGTGAACATGCTGCTTCTGTTTTACAAAAGAAACTCTGTGATGTTCTTCAATATGCTTTGCCTGGAAGTATAACTATGAAGAAGTCAAATCACTTACACTAATGATATAATTGGGTTGAATTTAGGTGTATATTTGAAGACCTACAGTTTACAAATGCTACATATTTTGTTGGCTATGTCTCTACTTGCATTAATCAAGTCATTATCAATAATTACAGCAACTACAAGTAACCTACAAGTCAGTACTGAGTCAGACCCTGGAAATACCAATGTTAGGAATTCACTATTAATTCACTAAAGATTAATTTTTCATGTTACCTCTGCTACAGGCTGGAAAGTGGGAACCAAAAGAGCCAATGTCCCAAAGAAGAGTAATTTGAGAGTCTGATAGTAGAACACATAAAGAGAAAGAAGGTTATTGTTAACATATGTGTCATAAATATGTCTCTTCCCTTTGCTTAGGTACTAAGCTGACATGTTGAGTTAGGCATTCAGGTAAGATTTGGTTTCAGACCAGAAAATCTCTCATACAGGTATTTGAGTTAGTCTGTTGCAAAGGTTCAACTATGTCTCTCCTGCAGAAGTGGCAGGATTTCGATCCATAGGTATTAAACAGAATGAAAGATGTAATTTTTTTCCCTGAAATTCCTATTGGTTTCTTCTGAGTTCTACAATGAGTTTAGAAAAAGATCACAGTAACACAGGGATTGTTCCACAGTTATTTTGGGATGAGATTCTGCAGATTACGTTTATGCTGTCATGCTTCTAAACAAGCAGGTACAGACATGAGTGACTGGGAGACTACCAGCTATGCTGAATGCATGCAGAAAAATACTTCTTCCTTCCCGTATTCTCAGTTTTTTATTAGGAAGATTGATACTGGTTTCTCATGTTAAGTATTACAGATACATTAAGAGCCAGAAACCCTTATGGAATTACTTCCTTTTGACACAAATAGGTGTGTAAACTAATTTCATCGGACCTGCAGCCAGAGTGTTTTTATATTACCAATCTCTCTCTCTTTCCTATAACTCTTCTCTTCAACTGCAGTTTTCATTTTGATTTCAGGAGTGGTAAAGACAGAGTAATCTGTAATCTGCTACATAAATCTACACTGCATTATTCTTAGATTGAGGAACACTATACTGTTTATCATTTATTGAAAATAACAGTGCTATTACAGAACTAAAGCAGATGTTAACACCAATCTAACATAGTTAATTGGCCCATCTATTTTGATATCTAGAATTAGACAGCAACAGAAATAATAATTTGGAGATGAAGAGCTCAGATTTGAACCCATATTTAGATAGATGATCAGGTATCAGGTCTTGCTGGGAGTCAGAATTTTATTGGGGGAGGGGATTGCTTTGTTTTTGGTTTTTTTTGTTTTTGTTAAGGATTGCTGTAAATTGCTGATTCAAATTTTCTAGGGAAAAAATGCAAAAAGAGGCTGTCCTTTGAATTTTCTTAAATGAAAAATGCCTACAGTTAGTTCTCTCACTCTTTTCACTAAGGGCAGTACTCAGTCTTGTGGAGGTTCTTTATAAGCAGCACACTCCATTACTGCTCTGTGCTGTATTCTGACCTTTTTATTGGTGCCCTGTATGTCCTTTTCACTACATCTGGGATATGCTAATCAGACTCCTGACACAGACTGAAATTTATTGATCACATTATCCCTGAAATGTTTTTGGGTTTGTTTTATTTTGCACTGGCTCAGCTCCCCGCTCCTGCTGCTGATTAAAAAATGTGATTCCACACTAAACAGTGTGTGTCTTTAGTTGGCATTAGCTTATGATTTCATGCCCTGAGTCAAACAGTTTTTGGAAGAAGTCCTTCATCTGTGCTGTGACTCCTTTTGTGCAACATACACTGTATATGCTTCACTGAAATCTCTGAAGATCATGAAAATTTCAGAACACCCACCTTCTGTTTTGATGAGTGAGAGGAGCTGACAAGTGCTGGAAGGATTAAGAAATTTGTTTTCTGATCGTCTAGATCCACCTAGTGAGCATCATTTATCATGATTTCTAACTAGCTTCTAATTTAGATTTTTTTCTGTTTTTTTAATGGAGGAATCTCTGAAAAGAAAGGAGAATTTTACTGCTCTGCCTGGCAAAATTGTTCTGAGCAACTCTTATGAGTGACAAGATGGGGGATTCAGAAAGGTGAAATGTGACTTAGAAACAACTCCTTTTTCCACTCCCGAGGTCTTTCAACAGGTCACAGACATTCCGTTCCTAATGTGAGAGGATGTTCTATTGGCTTATTCATAGACATTTGCATTATGTCCCTACATTTGCAGCTTTTTGGAAATGCTCTTTGTATATTCTTCAAGAGACACCAAACCATGCACATTTTTTATCGTTAACGCAATTTTGGAAATAAGTTTTATATAGAGTGCAGCTAGGGAAAAAGTGTCAGCTTTCTAACTAAATACTCCCTTTTTTCAGAAAATGGACATTTCTACACAAATCTGAGCCATCTTCAAAAACAAGACACAAGTGGTCTTTGCTCTAAGTGTTAAAGTTACACAAAAATTAATTATCCAGTGGATTTCCACGATTTTAGAAGAAAATTTTACAGATACTGTCTTAACTGAGTATAAGAAGACACAACCTTAACTCAGCACTGAAAATAGAGTCATCAAGCTATTTTTATACTGAACCTATTTAAATATATAGAAATGTTTTTGCCTATATATTATGTTCCTTTCATTTTCATAATGTGAAAGAAGTCAAATTTGAAAAGAAAATCAGCAGTTTGCCCAGAGCCCCATCAACCAGCATATGGTACATGGCCTCTGTCCTGAGGTGTCGCTCCACCCACCAGCACTGAGCTCCTCATGCTGGTGCCCCAAGTACTTGTTTTTTGGGACCTGCACTGTTCCCACTCCTTGGGTGGAGGTTAAATATGTCCACTCATCCCAGCTGCTGAGACCACCCATGCTCCCATAGCTGACACCACAGGCTAGGGGTACCCATACCCCAGTCTGAGTCCAGTGGCTGGCACCAAATTCCACTCACACACACTGGTCTCACCAGTAGCTGGCATTCAGCCATTGTAGTGCACAAGTACACACAAGATAAGAGAGTGAGATTACACAGAAAGATAGCTAAGAAAAGGTTTAAGAATGAGATATGAGATGATAGGATAGACTGAGGTGATTGGACATGGGGCTCAGTCAGACAAATGTGCTGCCTGACCCCATTTTTCATGTGGCTATTCCCTTTTACACCATTTTCTGTTTCCCTCTCACTTTGTTGCTCCCTGCTTGCCCTTACCCTGCACATTGCCTCACCAGCTGGCATAGTCCCACTGACCTCCTCCCATGTACTGGACCCTCAAGATCCTATCCTTATCAGTTTCATTGTCCTGGTTTGCTTGCAGTTTCCTGAAAGCACATCATTTAGTGCTAATGAACAGGTTTGCTTCCTGTTCTCTTTGTAAACATTAATTGATCAGGTTTTATGTCTGTCTGTTGTCTTCCTCCCTTTCCTTATCCTTCCAACTGAATAAAGGAACCCTCTCACCCTCCATATGTCCTTAGTGATTTGGGTGACAAACTACAATTGTTTATATCACAGCCCCTATTATCTGTGGGTTCTTGTTTATGGCTCCTTTGACCAGATAACCTTACTGGCTGTCGAAGTTTGAAAAAAAAAAAACAAACAGTGAGAGACTCCAAGTCAGAAATACAATTTAATAGGAAGACGAAAAAAAAAAAGCAAAATAAATGCATAGTACAAAAAATCCTTGACAGAGTCAAAATACAACCTTGACACCCTGTTGGACAGGGTGTTGGTAGCAGTCCGAATGAAGTCCTGTTGGAAGCAGTGATCCTGTAGAAAGGTCTGATCTCAGCAGGTCCAGCAGTGGCTATGTAGCTCTCATCCTCTGGGAATCCAGTGGAAAAGGCTGCTTGTAATGTTCAAAATCTCAGTTTATATCCAGGATGGAATGCTTGGTTCCTCCCTCTGGGTACAGCATCTCACAATGGGATGATGTAATTTTGTCAGTCATGCGGTGAAGCATTGATGGGCCATTAACAGAAGATAGTCCGGAGTGGGTTATCTATGAGTCGTGTGGAAAAATCTTGATGAGCCCATTAACACAAGATGGCCTGGAGGGAGGAGGCAAGGAACACCACCCCCCTGGTTTCAACAGCTCGTGAAAATGGTAATACAATACACTGCAACCCAGGACACTGGCACAGACAAGCCCCTTCCATATACCCTCACGTATGATTTTCAACCATACTAAAGCCGCTTCAGAGAAGAATACACATGTAAATCATGCAGTACAAGAAGAAAGAACAGAAGAAACACAAGGAGGGAATGTGATTGAAGATGTCATTTTATGAAAACAATTTGAATTAGTATTACCTTATATAAAGCAGAATCATCCTAAAGTTAATGATGCATAAGGAAGAGTATCATAAACAGAGGAGGAAGAGGTTCTAGAAAGGTTTTCAAACAACTCCTTTGTTAAATCTCTCAAATGAACTGATTCTTTCTCATATGTGCAAACACTTGAAGAGCACTAGAAGTCTTACTTGCATTTACAGATTAAAATCACAGCTGAAAAAAACTTACATGAAGACACTTTATACAGTTGGTTAGACCCACAGTTTATATTTAAAAACACAATTTTAAATATAAATGCTTAATCGATATTTCTCTTTTCCAATAGACTTTTATGATAAAATAATTATTTCAGAAACAGATTCTGCTATTTCCTATAGGCATTTTTCTTTGAAACTCCAATTTAGGAGAAAAAACCACATTTACAAAGCATTAATTTAATGAAAACTATGAAGTAAACCTTTGAGCTTTTGCTCATCCAAGGATCTACTCTAAATATTCTCATAGAGGGAATAAAAATGTATTTATGCTTCAAGTGTTGATAAAGCAGAGTAACAGTCATTTATTTTTGTTTTCTGACCTCTGATATATTCTTTCATCTGTTCCTTCAAGAATACCTTTACTGAGTCTCTACCTCATTTCATTCTCCTTTCTGCTCTTACGCTTGGATTTCATTGTTATATTTGTTGTTATTTTCTTTCCCACAGCTATAACTTCAGAAGCAGAATCTTCTGGGGAAACTATTTTCCTCTTGCTGTGCTCCCAAGGGTCTAGTTATGCCCCTTATAGTGATGTCCCTGGTGACTAATTTGTTTAAACTTGGAGAATATCTGTTTTACTTTTGTATTTTAGCAATGAAAAATATAGTATCAGTCACAGCAACAACAATAGCAACACTGAAAACCTGTAGAGAAAAAGGATGAAATCCAGCACTGACAGGTCAATAAGCAAAATTCAAGATGACATTTTGGCTGCAAAATATTGAATATTACAATATCCAGATGCAAATTTGTAGGTGGAAAGAAGCTAAGATGAAACATCCTCCTTATTATCTTGCACTGTGATCCTGCAATAGGGTTAGAGATGGAAATTTTCCCACCGTTATTCTTGGGCTGCCACTTTTTTGGAAATCGTATATTAGATCCTTCTTTTTATTTGTGTAGAAGTCAAGTATGTGAGTGGGAAAGCCTGTGTGCTACACGGAGAAATATACAAAATACTCAGGTGTTGATTAGGGATTTAGGAAATAAAGAGAACCAGAGAGTTAGTACCTGAAATCCCATTGCTTTTCAGTCTCAGAACTCTGACATATCTGCAGGTAGATATGCTCATCAAATTAAAAAGGAATGACTGTACACTATTTAAGCATCTATAGCAAATTACTGCCCATGGGCCATGATTTCCTGCCAACTTTTTATACAGAGTTTTATGAATCATACAAGAAATTGGTGATAAAGATAAAATATCCATTTCAGTCCAGCAGTTTCAGATCCATATCTCACCATGACCACTTGTTATAGGCTAATTATATGACAAAGCTGCATCACTGTGCAAATCAAAGTGTATGATTCATGAGACCAGGGCAAAAAAAGAACAAAGTAGAAGTGTAGCTGAAGTGCAATTGTTACGAATGATAACTTAGGAAGAAGGCTGAGCAGCTTCCAATTGTACCATTTTCCAAGCCAGTTTCTTGCTGGAGCCAGCCAGCCAGTTATTGCACCATTTCATTCCCCACTGTATCAAAGCTGTGAAAAGCTGGGCTCCCTTTGCTGCCAGCTCCAAAAGGAGAAGCTGGGACCACAGCTTCTGCAGAGGGAGAAGACCCTCCTATCTGAAGCTCTCCGTTCTCTCTTCCTTCGTCCTGCTTCCCCCTGCTGTGATGCAGAAGCTACGAGCTTTGCCTATCCACTATATCCTCCTATGGCTTAACTGCCCCAGCCCCTGCTCTTCAGTCTCGCAGTAGAAAAATAACACTTCATTCAAAAACTCATGAGACAGCTTCAGAAGTCGTCTAGCATTTCAGTCCCTGCTCAGTGGGATGTTAATGCCTTTTATACTGGCAACAGTTTAAAATTTCTGAGTTCTTTCAACCTGGTACTCTCAAAAACTTGAAATCATTCAGGCAGCATTTCAAACTGAAGTGTAAAGGCAGCTATCAAAATTTTAATAATGCCAAAAAAGAAAACCTTTTGGGGTAGTAATTTTCGTTTTTATTGAGAGCAGAAAAGACATAATATCAGTTTGCTGTTGGCTATTTATGTACCAAAGTCTGCTTTTGTCAGTTTAAGATGAATTTTTTTAAAGGACTGTGCAATCAGAAAAGTACTTTCATTTGTATATTATTTAAAATAGTTATTCCCTTTTTGTAGCTCTTGGGATTTTTAAAAATAGCCAATAGGAACTAGTGAGTATTGTCTCTGTTACTAAGAAAAAGATATTTTCATCGTTTTAAAGAAATAAAAGTGTGCAAACCAAAGCAAAGATACTCTTTATTGTTGATTCCTGGCGTGGAAGTTTCTTTAGGCCCTGTAAGGTTGCATTAGTCACAGTAACAGCATGTCAAATCTGAAATAGTAAGGAAACAAAGTAGGAAACTCACCAGCAGTGACACATTGCAGTATAGCCCAGCATGAAGAAATATATCAGCATGTGTAATGGATAGAACCAATTTATCTATTTATTCTATAATCCTTTAAAGGAGCAATTTATTTAAGCGATGTATTGGGAATGTTTTAAATCATTTTTAAAAGGATCTGCACAACAGTTTCCTGTATTGTATAGCAAGCTGCTACTACTCAGAAGTTTTGGGGCCAATTCCTGGTTCACACGATAGAAGTGTTACCAGTATCATAAAATAGATGCAAACATATGTTATGAAGTTAATGCTAAGATAGAAACAGATTGGGCTGACAACATCCTGGAGAATGAATTAATGAATCATTTGCATAAAGTCACTTCAGTGGAAAACTTTTTATTCAGTTTACTCATTTTTGCAGCCTGAAGAGAGGTAGTTTAAAACAGTAGAGAAAAGAAAACACCTCAAGAACTGGTGATGAAAGATATGTACTAAAACATAAGTATTTCCTCTGCTGTCCTATATCTTCTCTCTACTCTGTCCCATTACCTTTCTAATGTCTAATTTCCTTTCTTTTCAATACAGGAGCAGAGAGAGTCCTGCCCTTTCAAAAGATATTCTTGTATCTCAGTTTTCCTCCCAGTTTTAAGGACGTTTTAACTGATAGAGTTTTTTGTAAAGAAGTCCATGTGTGTGTACAGTTTCTACCAGAATTTCCAGACTTGACAATTTTGAAGACAAATAGGCAAAATTATAATTTTTTGTAATAATTATTTCTCTATTGTTTGACTTTCTTTTTACCTGGATGCTTGCATATTCATAGACAAAGACATTCATATGATTTTGTAACATATGTATCATTTTAAGCTATGCTTTTCTGATGCCACCTTTTAATATTTTCTGGCAATAAAAGGTTATTTTTACAAAACATTCTATAGTTCTTATTCAGATAACTGGCCATCTACTTTAAGAAAATTGCTTTGAAAAAATAAGCATATAAAATTGGAATGGTCTGGAATTTCCTTATTTCCTTATTAGTTTTTTGTATTATACAGAGCTATGACAATGCATAGGCTTGTTACTAACAAATGATTTTTGCTGACTAAAGCCACTTGGAAAGCATGGAAGTAAATAACTAATTATAATTATCTGCTGATTTTACACTGCTCTCTATTGTCTTCTAATTATGGATTTGGCTTCACTCTCTTTTATGTTTTTAAAGAAAATCATTGTCAAAAAGCCTTTGGCTTATTCAAGAAAAATTGTTTTTTTAATATTTTCAAAATATAGGATGTGTCTCTATTTAAAAAGCTGCAGCCAGGGATATTACCAAAGAAATCTCCAGTGAAATACCTTGGGAAAGATTAATATTTTCTTATTGAGGATTTAAATTGAGTGACAAAAGACAATTTGTCTTCAGATATCTAAAGCAAAATCCATCAGAGATCAATACTTGAAACAAAATGGGAGGGTTTGCCAGGAAGATGTGGCTTGACATGAAAAGGTATTGCAAAATGTGCACAAAACAGAATAAAAATGTAACAGTGTTATTCATGATAGAGGACTCAGAAAAGGATGAGGCTCATAAATCAAAGAAATATGATTTCCAAGAAATTAGAGATTAAATTAAAAACTATTTCATCAGATTTTTAACCCAGGAAATTCCAAGGAAGACAAACACTTTCTGTACAGTTTCACTTTGAAGAATTATGAGATAGACTTTTGATTTAATTAAGATTCATTTAAATCTCTGTGATGAAACAGTTCCCATGTGTTTGCTTAAGTACCTTTCTCCAGGCCAGATTAAAAAAAAAAAAAAAAAGATAGAAAACTGGAACACTGTTATGAGAAAAGGACATCAACTCTTTTTAAAGTGAAACCTCAGAGCAGCTTGTAGCTGCTTATAGCTTTCAACTTTGAAATGGAATATTCACTTCAGGCTGCCATGCCATGGTCACATCATCTGGCTACCAGTGGAATTCTGCCAATGGCCAGGATGCAGAGTAATTCAAATTTCCAAAGTGGAATGAGGAAACTAGCAAGCACTCCAGCTAGTTATTACTTATAATCCTAAAGTCACTGAGTTTAACAAGTCTGGTCACTCTCTTTAAAAAAAAGTTCTGTATTTATCCAATGTCATGTCTCTTCTGTATGTTTACTTCTTGAGAAATGTTATTTGCATTCTGAGATACCATTCAAGTTGAAACCTTTTGATTCTGCTGTAAGTATTAATTCTAAATAAACAACTGTTAAAAAAAAAAGTTCAACGTTAAATATGAACAATTTACCACCTTTGTTTCCGTAAAAATGGTCACTATCTGAATTCTTACAAATAACAAGTATCTAGAACTTAAAGATACTTTGGTGCTAGTAGTATGACACTCTTATTTTCTATGAGAGTAGAAATAAAGAGTATTAGAAGGTCCTGTATTTTTCACATTTTATTAAATCCATCTGAGAATTACAAAGAGTCAAATTTTCATTCTAGACCCTTTCTCTCCCATGTAAATTAATACTGGAAATAGCAAATAATTATAATATGGTCATGACTCTTTGATAATTGTTTTTAGGTGGCAATAACAAAATACAACAGAAAGTAAAAGCTCATTCTCACAAAGACAGTTTAATCCATGACTGAAATTTTACCATCAGGTTTTGTAGTAATTTTGAATTCTTTTACACTGAAAAGGCCTTTCAGAGCTTTGGGATGTGACCAACTAATCCACTTAATACTTATTTAATTATCTCAGCAGCCTGTTTTACAATTCTCCATGAACTACTTAGATGTGAACGGATACCTTCTCATCACAGAGCTTAGAATACAACCTTCACAAGATTTAATCAAGGGTAAAATTAAAGTAGAACAACATTAAAAAAATTATATCATCTATATCCTAGTAGTTTTGTTCATTGACAGTTATTCACAGAACATATACGAATAACAATTTACATATAAACCTCATAATTTTGTGATAAATTTTGAAGATATAAAGGCTCTTAAAAATTGAAATCTCAAACATAAATTTAAATGTAAGATATAGGAAATCATAACGGTAATAATATATATTAATACAGGATATATTGTATGGCAGAGCTACTTTGCTGCTTTTTTTTGTTTGTTTGTTTGTTTTGTTTTTTTGCAAGTATATATGATTTTCAGGATCTTGACCTATTACAGTTAAATTGTAAGGTCAATAGTAAACACTGCAAGAGCACTATGTGAGTGATACTGATGTGATTAACCCTGTTAATTATAATAGGAACTACATCTAATACAGACATTGAAGTGGGGTAAATTGGATAGATGTCAAGTGTTTAACCACAGCTTCAGCAGTAAATGCTAGATTGACATGAAATTATGCACACCATTTGCTGGAGACCCACAGGAACATATGATGGAGAAGAGTCATCTCAGGTAATGAGGATTTCATGACCTTTTGTAACTGCTATAATTTCATCAAGACAAATTATATATTGCAATGCTGTTTTTAACCCACCAATGTCTGTAAGACTATTTTATCATTCTGTCCTTAGGTGACAAAAAAAATAAACAATCACCTCTTACAAAGTTATATTCCCTCTACTCCTTATCACCCTGTCTTCATTAAGAACAACTATGAGCATGCAGTTTCAGAGATGGGACCACTGTCTCATCTAAGATTTTAGTTTAAAAACCCCTAAACCCTTAGATTTTTGTTATACATTCTTATTCTGACTATAAAATTGAAGTTGAAACCTTTGTCATCACTGTGGAAACCAGACTGACTAATTTCACTATTGAACAACAGTGAAGTGTTGTTAAAATATAAAAGGTGCTGCATAAGTTGCATGATTTGAATCTTACATTGTTTTACTTCTGTTCACTAGGAGTAGCTTGATTATTAATCTGGAATATGCACCTTCAGGGGCTGTTCTTCCGTCTTCATATCCTTCTTTCAAGAACCACAGAACTATAAGATTCAGCTACTTGTGTGCATATTTGAGAAACACATCAAAAAGTGTTTGTTACATTTTCATAACAGTTTAAATTAGGAAGAATTTGTATATTGATGTTTTTCTCCCACACTGGTCTTTTTCACACTTGATAATATTTTTTTTTTCCCAAAGGAAAGATTCAGTACGTATGTAGATGATAAGAAGCTCAGTCTATTTAAATTGGGAATGTACCTTGTTCAGATCCAAAATGAATTTGTTTTGGTTTCATTGTGCAGTATACTTTACCCCCTGCCCCTCAGCCTCCCCCACTGGCTTTAAAATGCTGATTGGATAGTGTTTGGAGCGGCTGGCTGGAATTACTCTTGCTTTGTAACCCTCTCCCCCATCCTAGCAGGGGGAAATGAGTGGGTGGCTGGGTGGGGCTTAATTGCTGGTTAGGGTTAAACCAAGACAACCCTTACAGAAGATATAGAAGTTGCTATATTCTGCAGATCCTCTTTCAAAAAGTTTCCTGGATAGTTCTTTGCCCTCCTGAAATCATCATCAAATGAGTGTGCACAGGCATACTGTAACTCATGGAGGTAAGTGCATGAAGTGAAAATTCCAATTCTGACCATAAGAGGTATTTGCTCTGGGAAGTATTTTCATCTGCAACTGCCAAAAGTTGGTTATGTTTCTCTACTGTAATAGGTGAAGTCAAAAGTAACCTTTTTCATGGTCAAAACTTTTAGACCAGAAAATTCAGACACTGATCATAGAAAGAGAGAAATTCACTAGATAATCTCTCTTTACATATCTGTTTTAGTGGTTGTTTTATTTTTATTTTTCTTTATGCAGAATTGTCCTGCTGGCAGTATCCATTGTCTCAGAGTCATTCCTCACTATGTGGACTGCACTGTCCTTTCTGCCTACAACCAAATGGTGAGGCATTGCTTCTGTGTTAGTACAACCTTGAAGAACCATAAATGACACTGAACTTTAAGGCTAAGCTTTCTTTCATCCTACAGTTAAGACAGCAGCTTTCATTGATAACTTCCTCAATCCTGCATATAAACTGTCCTTGATTTGTGTAAACAAATTCCCTATGCTGTGTAACACTTCTGTTTGTTTCTTTATCAAACTCTAGACCGTAGCCATGAACGTCATCAAACATCTTACCAAGGCTTGCCTCATTCCAAACACCTTATTATAGGAACATATCCTAAATTCTGAAACTTTGGGCCTGGTATAACTTTTTACATTCTTGAGCTTAACTATGTGCTCTTTACAGAAGAACTGGATAAAAAACAGCACATAAGCTGATTTTACATATGTCCAAATTTTTCTCAATCACATACAATAGGGCTTATATATTTAAAGTAGTCTTTAATAACAACTTGTATTTGACAAAATATCCTTTTTTCCCCCTGCTTTATTAAAATGAGAGGATGTCTAGCATATTTAGCCATTTCAGTGGGAGACCTAGTTTTAAATACAGTTGAAAATATTACACTACACACCAGATTCCATACTTTTCAAAATTCAAGTGATTTTGTTTCTTAGTTATCATATAGCATGGAAAGAGTTCATTATAGCAAGGAAGTCAAGAATGAAAGCTCATCCTCTGAGAAGAGAGTAACATGTCAAGAGAAAGAGTTGTACAAATCTATTTATTTTAAGTACTTGACAAGACCTCCATTGAAAAAAATAACGTGCCACGTGTACCATGATGTTGAAAGAAAAACTGGAATCCCTTAGGTGGGAGCACTGGAAACAGACTGTCTACATTTGACCCCCTGAGATCTGTGCATTGTTTCAGGCTTTCGGTGCTCATGTTTGAATGATTTGTGTTTCAGGGTCATCATTCTAAGTGTTCTTTCCATATTTTTCTGGCAATAAAAGTTTCTTGGTAATTGTATGTGATATGGTACTGTATTTTTACTTGATTAAAATCTCATGTGTGAGAAGTGAGTTTTGCTTTCTGATTTCTTTTTTTAAAAAATCACGTAATATTTGAATTGTATCTCTTTTTACCTCTTAGATCAATACCAATCAAATGATACAGAGTGATAAAATACATTTCCATCCAGAATTGGTTTTTATTAAAATTAAATTGATTTAATCTCTGTTTTAAAAGTGGGATATAATACAAATAAATCAAGTATCTTCTCACTCAGAGAAGAGGCAATGGGCAAATCATCATGGCACATGCAATCTCGTTAACAGGCTATCAAGCAAAAATAACTGTTATTAGTCTCATCTGTCTTAACTGTATGTGTGTGGCAAGGGTCTATAATTAAGTTTCAGCTTCTAGAATGCAGCAACTCTAGAAAACAAGAAGTACAATTCTAAGTTCAACCTTCTGATGTGATTAAGCCTATTATGACCACAGCTCACTAAAGAGATTGTATCTGCTTTTATTTTCACTCTGGTCAACACTGGTTTATGTGGATTAGGTTTTGAAATGAATACTATCTAGATTTACGTCCAGGTTTATCTAAATCACTAAAATTTGAGAATGCTGGAGAAAGAACAGCTTGGAATTTGTGATGAAATAAATTTTGTCAAAACACATCTATTAATCCAGACTGAAAAAGTTAGTGGGACTATATAAAATTCAAGGGTTTTTTTTTTCTTTTTCAGAAAGCATTTTCTAGCCAAAATAAATGAGAATTATAGATAGAGCCTAAATCCTCATGCATCCAATATCTTCAGTTAGAGAAGCTAGAGTAAGTTTGATCATGTCTTTTATCTATATATATCTTCACATGAATTTCTTTATAAACAAATTGAAAGATCTCAGTTTTGTACAGTTACTGAGTAAATTGCACACTTCAGTAATTTTTCCATAACAGATTTTCATTTTCTAATCAGCCCTAATAAATTTGAAATATTTATTTCTGACCCACTTCTAATTCAGAAAGCTTTGGAATGTTGAAAAACACAATGGGTGAAATTTACTTGGGTATTTCTGGCACAGATGGACAGTAACGTGTCCATATTGACCTTGAAATTACTTTTCAAAGAGAAATAATAAATCCGTAGATCATTTGACCAAAATAATTTTTTATCTAAAATATGTTTTAAAAATAAGCAGGTATGTATTCGCTTCATGTTGAAACAAATTGACATAAATGGGGACATTAGTTTTGAGAGACGTATATAGATATATAGGTATAGATGTGCCGTTAAATATTTTTATTTAAGAGGAATAGAAGTAGCAGTTTATCATGCAGTAGCATTTTCAGCTCAGACATGTGAATCCTTCAGAATAATTTCTGGCATATGTGGAAAAGCCCTGACACTGTTAGCCTTTGTGCAGTGCACAAGACTTGCACTTTAGCTCAAGTGTAAGTGGAAGCTACACCCAAGCTCAGAGTAAAGCACTAACCTTATCCTTTGTGGTCAGCAGGAAGAATTCTGAGGGTGCTTTCTTCTGGACATTACCTTTATTCAGTTATTCTGACAATATAAACCCACCCTGATGCTGGGGGAAAAGAAAAAGTAAACTTCTCCCCTCACCTTGCTGATCAGGCACCTCAACACACACTTCTGCTGACAGTCATGAGCAGTTTTGATGGTTCTCAGCAGCCTCCAGCACGTAATAGTAGACTTCTCTGCCCCACAGAGATTCTCTTCTGATTATACATCTGTGCCTCACGGACTACACTTTTGTGCCCCACTGAGTTAGGAAGTAATGCAGTGTGTCAGTGCTTCTACAAGAAAAAAATATTTATGCTTTTTTAAAGGCACGACAGCCTGGTTTTTAACACTATTTTTTTTGTTTTGCTACCTAAAGAGAGAGCATTTGAGACTTTAATTAGATTGGTTGGTTCTAGGTTATTTTTCCTACTTGAAGTTTAGACTTTCTAATGCAGTGAAGACCAACACTGCAATGAAACACAGCTTTATGAAAGCCTAAATAAATTAGAGAAAAATATCGATGAAAACATTCCAGGGTGTCTTCAACAGAAAAATGACCACCCCCCACCCCCAATCCACAAAGATGTGTAGCTAACAGATTTAATTAGAAAAATGTTCAAACTGGAATTCTCAATAGGATCAGTTCTTGGCACTGAGATTATTTGAGCTGAAATTCTCTGATCAGCTTTACAGACTTTCAGTAAAATTTGGTGGAGGTATGAAAGTGCTACCCTGCCCAACCTTTGCAGCTATTGTTATACACAGGTGCTTCTATACTTGCCTCTATTGCTTCTCACTTAATCCTACAGGTAGAATTGATTCTGCATGTCCAGTCAATGCGATGTCAATTTGAAGCCAGTGCACCCACTACAAAATGCAATACCTGTCCGTATATTATTGGTCTAAATTAAGGTTAGGATTTAAGAATTGCTGCAATTCAGACACAAACAAATGACAACAGCATGACAAGAAAAGCCTCTCTTAGAAGGAATGCATTTCTTACCAGCTTGGTACTTGTATTTTTTCTTAAAATGCATATAATGACATATCCTCTGATTTTAAATTTTTTTCCATGTTGACATTTCAAAAGAGTGAATAAAGAAGGAAATTACTGAGAAGAACTTGATGGCTTTTCTTACTCCTGGCAAGTACAAGTACTTAGAACTTACTAACATTCTGGGAAGAGAAAATAATGTCTGCTATGTTTCTGAGTAAGATACATCAATGGAGTGTTAAGGCTAATAGTCAGTTCACAGGATAGATGTTGTGTACCACCTGAAAACAGTAGCTTGATGGTTATGCTTTGGAATTTAATAGAAGAACTCACATTTTCCCTGTATTTGATTTGGATCAGTCAACAGAAGGTAGATTCCTCAAGGCATTTGAAATACACAGATATAAAAGTCCCATTGTATAAATTTTTAATTTGTTTAGATTATTGATTTGTTTAGATTACCGATATTTGTTTAGATAATAGATCGCTCCATCTGTGTCCAAAAGTAAGGGAGGGAGTATCTCAGAGACAGAGTACTTTAAAAAGCCCCCACTACTAGGGACTCACAATTTCTGGCTTCCATTTCTAACTCAAAACATTGACAAGAGAGTCCTCTTCCCCTCACATAAACCCTAAATTCAGATGAAAAAGACAGGTACTTACCAAACAAAAGTCCTCTCACCTAAAGTCAGATATCTGAGACAGAAGGAAAGAACTGCATTCAAACTTGCTTTGTTTATTTTGGAGAGCTTATCCAACTAAAGGAAGGAAGGAGTTCAACACTAATTACATGATATTGTGAATCTGGCCTGCAGTGAATTTTTTTCTATAAAAATAAATTCATTTATGAATATAAAACAGCTTGAGTGGAAAAAATTCAGCTTCCTATCTCAGAAAACTCTGTAATAAAAAGCCGCAATATAAAACAATCTAAAATGAATTTGAAATAAGCACTTAAAACATTACATGATCGGTATTATTGTTAAATTATTGAAGTGAATACAGCTTCAAAACACTTCTATGAGAAAAAATTATCACAGAACCACAGAATAAGCTGAGTTGGAAAGACCCACAAGGACCATTGTGTCCAACTCCCTGCCCTGCACAGCACCATCTGCAAGAGTCACACCTTGTGCCCAAGAGCATTGTCCAGAACACTTCTTGCACTCTCTCAGGCTGGTGCTGTGACCACTTCCCTGGGGAGCTCTTCCAGTGCCCAGCCACCCTCTGGGGGAAGAACCTTTTTCTAATATCAAACCTAATCCTCCCCTGACACAAATTCAGGTCACTCCCTCGGGTCCTGTCACCACAGAGCAGAGATCAGTGTCTGCCCCTCCTCTTCCCCTCAGGAAGTTGTAACTGCACTGAGGCCTCCCCTCAGTCCCCTGCAGACCAAGTGCCCTCAGTCACTCCTCACACGGCTTTTCCTTGAGGCCTTTCACCATCCTTGTGGCCCTCCTTTGGACACTCTCTAATAGTTAAATGTCTTTCTTGCAGTGTGGCACCCCAAACTGCCCCCAGCACTGGAGGTGAGGCTGCCCCAGCCCAGAGCAGAGGGGACAATCCCCTCCCTTGCCTGGCTGGCCATGCTGTCCCTGATGCCCGCAGGACACGCTTGGCCCTCCTGGCTGCCAAGGCACTGCGGGCTCAAATTCAACTTTCCATCATTGCCATATGAGAATAAAACATTTTCAGGATTGATAAATGGCAGTAAAGGAGCATGTCTGAAGCAGCATTTTTAAGATTGCAGAAAAAAAAAAAGAATCTGTAATATGACAATAATATATTTGGTTTTAATCATTTGGTAAATAACTGGAACATTTGTGTGAAATTTATAGCATCACTTGAGCATCACTTTTTCAAAACTAGAACATATTAGACACCCAGCTGGGATAATTTAATGTAGAAATGGTCTTTTCACAGTGTTGCTTAAATAAGATAAAAGATTATTTTCTTTAGAAGCAATATTTTTTAAAAAATTATTTCTGTGCTTTAAGATGTCACTTACTGTTACTTCATTTTTTTTCTGGTCATAGCCTCAAGTGGAATTTTATTCTGGCACGAATTGCAATAAGAAATTAACAAGACCTCTTTTGAATTATGGGAGGGTGTTGGGCGGAGGTGGACGGGCTGCTGAGCACCAAACATTATTTTTGTCCACATCTTACTACCAAGCCTATTCTGCAGATTTCTGGTGGGGTTTTGTTCAGTTCCAAACTAAGGATGTAACTACATTCATTTGCCTACAGCCCTGATTTTCCTTGAAGCTAGAATTTACAGAAACAGAGAATGTGATATTCTTGGTAGAAGCAGGAATAAACAAGGCAACACATAAGCTGAAGGACTCCCCAAAGAGGTAACTTCCTTGGAGTTTGGGTTACCAGGACAACACAAGGAAAATACAGTGAGACTATCTGGACGGTAACAAAACCAGTCAGGTTAGATGATCACAGGAGAAGGAAATATTTGGTGGGAAAGGCAATGCTGATTTATTCCTTCCCTTCAGCATCTTCCTAAGAGAGACTGTACAGACAAAGCTGTGAACATAAAATCATTAGAGAGCTTCAGCAGGTGTTGGGATATTGTGGTTAGAGAGTGTTAAACAGCATTATCTTTACTCTATGAGAGACACAGATCTGCTCAGTATTATATAATAAATCTCTTATCGAATCAGGAAATGAATACTAGGCTCCTGATGGCAAGACCAGTATCTAACCTACAAGTCTTTTTTGTTGTTGTTTTTTAGACAACATTTTCTTTTCTTCTTCTGCCTTGTTTAAAGCCTTGTTACAAATTATTACACCTTCTGTGTCAGGTCAGTGAGGAAATCTGGAAATCTGAATGTCATATTGTGGATTTTTGCACACATATTCTTGTAAAAGCAAGTGTAAAAAAGTAAATTTCCAATGTATGATACAATTTGCACTAAACCCCGACTCTTTAACTGGATGATAAGGACCTTCAGTTCCATCAGCTGGAACTCTTGGAGTTCTTGGAGCTGTATTAGCTGGTGGTCAGCTTAGAATGAAACAATGTATTACCCTTTCAGATATTAATTCTGTGGCTCATATTAAAACCAAGTTGCTGGAAAGTTGTTGGTATGAGACCTTTCTTGATCCCACCTGTTTTTATTATTAAAATTTTGAGGAAAGATGAAAGCTATAGGAATACCTGAGCCATCTGCTCCCTCAAACGTTTTTTAAAAATGTTCTTACTCTGTAGACTCATGAATCTTAGGTTCAACAAGAAAGGACAATGTTCAGTGTCATTTTCAAATACAGAAGAAAATAAACCAGCATGGGTTTTCAAGTATTCATGTTTTGTATTGAAAAAGAGTTTTCCAGCTAATCATGCAAATTATCTTGGTGATTATATTGCCAATGGAGGAAGATAGGATCCAAAAAAAAGTTTCAGATTATATTAAAATAAATTTACTTCGGGCTAGTTGTCAGTGTTTCTAGATTTATAATTCAGTAGGTAATATGTTCAAAAATGAAATTAAGAATTCTTGCTTGGGGACATCAATACAAAGGAGTAGAAAGTTAAAGATGGCTAGGACAAACACCTCTCTGTATTAGTGATTTCATTTGCCAGAAAAACAAGATATTTTCTGGCCCATATTCAAAGAAATGTTGGGGGGTTTCTTTCTTTCAAACATCAGTGCTTGGGAAGCTCTATGCAAGTTGGCTTCAGTGTCAGAGTAAGAGACTATGTAAATTCACTCACTGTATAAAAACAACTTTAAATACCGGGATTGTGCATTGCCATGATTTATAGATTTGAAGAGAATGGGATTCTTTTAAAACTCAGACTTTTTCTACTGGAGCTTTAGGAGTGCTTGATGGTATGTTCGACTGCAAGGGAACTGTCAGTTCACACTGAATATACATTTGAGATACACTGGAGATTGTAGCAAAGGTCAAAACTCCTTTGTACAATTCAAGATATATCTTCATACCTGTGCTGTTGCTTTTTAATCTAGGTCTCAATTGCTAGAATCACAGGATATGCTGAGTTGGAAGGGACCCATCAGGATCACTGACTCCAGCTTCTGGCCAGAGGGCAGGACACCCTGGGAGTCACACCATGTACCTGAGAGCATTGTCCACGTAGGTTTCCCTGCTGTGCTCTTACAGACAGCGTGGAGAGCCCGCATCTTCCAGAATGATCCCCTTGAAAAAGAGAAAGAAACTTAACAGAACTCCTTCCTGCAAGAAATACAACTGGTTTTGGTTTATTACTGATCACCAGTGACATTTCCGTGAACTGAAGTATGTGGACAGTCTGTCTTCATACATGAGCAGCTGACCCTAAGTATCCAAACAGACACTTTGTGATCAGTACCTAGCTTTAGCCTGATGGTTTTTTTCTCATTTTATAGTCTTTGCTGTGTCATTTTAAACCGTGTGTAATTTTGATCCACCTCATAATTTTGTAGTCAGTGTACCACGTAATAGCTTTTGGCCTGTAACATATATGAACATTTATGAACAAAATATTGCAGGTGAATTAAATTACTTTTGTAGGTCCCTTCAAACTTAACTGTTCTGTTCTATTCTATTCCTTAAATGTATCCCATGGCTTAGTGTTCTGTGTGCCACACTGAAATTTCTTGAGCCATAGGAACACCACACAGACCTGAGATAAGATTAGCCCTCTCAACAGAAAATAAACTGTTTCCACACTAGTGTACAGCTGTAATGGCTACATCCATACAGAGGCTGGAGGGATCAAGACAGAGACCTTTAACATTAAAATTGTCACTCTTATCTCCTGATGAAAATGAGTAATTGTTCTAGCATGAGCTTCAAGTTATCATTACTAGAATAATCTCTTAGATATAATCATATTCACAATGCCTGTATATTGCATAAGTGCTTCACTAATTTCACACTCCAGTACCTTGGCAGTGTGCATCTGTGAAACACTTAGGAGCCACATAATTTGTTATATTCATAGTCATTATGCTGGTTTTTGCCAATCAATTAATGGCAGGATAAAGTATTTTTTGCTTGTTATAAAATCATTCTCCAGTGAAAATTTAACTCTGGAACTGCATCTTTGGAAAGTTGTATTCTTATGTGTGTTTCTGCTCCTGAACTGCTCAACCACAGTTAGACAGTATTTAGAGAGCTTTATATAGTATTTCCTAAAATAAGGCTTCTATTACTTATTCTTTTTCAAAATATCTCTCCTCACATGGAAAGCCTCTAGATATTTGCATGAACTTCATGCGTCTCATTACTGGTACTGGTGCAATATGGTAGCATTGGAGCTGCAAAGCAAACTAAGTTTGGTGCTAAGCCTGATTTATTTTTCAAGATTCCTTCAGTTGGGATTTTAGATTGCTACTGTTTTCACAATCAAAGGACAGCAGTGGAACAATCAGCACTGAAAGAAGCATCTATTTCTTCAACCAGTTTTTTGTTTGGTATGCAAAAGAGTTATGGAATCATGGTTATCCTTGACATTCCTGACTGAGAGCTTTAGTTAATATCATGTTGAGTTCAATGGAAACTGATATAGTCAGCACTCAGTAAAGTAAAATTTTATGGTTATATGTTAATTTTGATTCACAGGAATTCCTTAGAAAGGGCTGGGAATGCTGTCAAACAAATAGTGTATTTTACTGTAGGCTAGAAGAACCTGAAGTCTTAGAGAAGGAGTTAAAAATAGGTTGTTGCATAAACAGCTAGGTGAAACTGAATCATTTCAGAGCACTATTTTTTAGTCACAAAAAAGAGGAACACCTATTCTTAGTTCCCAAAAATGCAAAAATATGTAATGTTCTCTAGAATTCATAACAAGAATTTGAATATAATACTTAATGTGTTTCATTCCAAAGGAAGGTAAACTTGTTAACAAGCTGAATGAAAACAAGCTAAACTGAGAAGCAAATTCTGACTTTATGCATTACACACTTAATTTCTGTTGCCTGAGTACTCATCTGTGTTACTTCTTTTACTACTGGCTACAATTATTCTGTAGATTTTTGGTGGGTTTTTGTTTAGGTTTTTTTTCCTCTATTTTTGATGAGTAAGAAGATAAAAAGGGCAGGGAAATAATTCATTCAGATTTGAGTATTTAAAGTTGGATTTATACAGTGGTTTATCATCAACCATAAATCTCATAAATGCTGTTGAATTAAATAGGTCCCATGAAGGACAGCATATAGCAAAAGCAAAATCCGTGGGAATGATGTATCAGTGCTGACTTGTGGAAGTCAATTAGTAGGGGGAATTATTGCAGTCAAACAAGATCATAGTAATGATATGACTACACTTTCTGTTAGAATTAGTATATGATTTTAAAGAAAAAAATAAAGAGAAGCTTCACTGTCTGGTAAATGGATTCTGGTTATCACATTTTTAAACAGCCGTATTTCTGTTCTGAATGTAAGTACAGACAGCTTATGGTCAAATGAATCCTTTACCTTCTTTTGTAATTTTTAAGCAGATTGAACTCCTAGGAAATAGGCACAAAAGCTGACTTCTTCCTTCTGGTATACTTCCTATGCTCTCTATGCTAAAAGAGGCAAAGGAACTGCTGTATCAGAAAATTTTTAAAGCAGTACATTAAGGTTAGGTGTAAGATTTATTTCCTGATGCTTAGATATGTTTGCAATGTTTCTCAGTACTTGTTTTTCAATATATGAGTGTCCTTCTTTAATTGAGGAGTACAGAGACAGCCTTCATATTCCAAGAAAGAGAGTCTGAATCCTGCACAGGCCAGGATGGCATTAGGCTCTTCCAGGCATAGTATGTTGCTGTTTGTCATCCCTAAGGTTTTAGAGTTTTAATTCTTCAGATAAAGTTTGTATTTCATAAATGTTCTTTACATTGTTGTCCCTAGGTACATAATTTTCCATGTCTATAGTAAAGAATTGTTTATACCTGATATCTGGTGGATTCCAGCTGCTTGTCAGCAATCTTTCCTTTTCCTCGTTTACCCCTCCTCCACTTGCTGTGTTATCCACTATTTTTTTTTTCCCAGCAATAATGCTGTTATGCTGAGGCTGAAAATAAGGCCAAATGCCCTCTGGCATTTTTTTTAGAACACATGCTCATTGATAGTTCTTTAAATACAGTATATTAAAACCTACATGTTAGAACATTTTATTCAGTTTAGTATGTATAATGTTGGTGTTTGCAATTTCTTCTTTGTTAATCAGCATGTTCAGTATGGAACTAAATGACCTATAGAAGTAAAACAAGATCATCAGCATCATCCTTATCCAACTTCAATGATAGCTTTTCCTGATCAGCTTACAAGCAAGTTCAAAAGTATGTCTTTCCTATAAGCCCATGCTGATTGCCATTAATTATATTATCCTTTTTTAATAGGTTATTCATCAAATCCCATATCTCTTGTTCCATAATTTGTCTGGGATCAATGTCAGGATGACAGGCCTATAATTAGATGTCCCATTTATACTTTTAAAATATTGGCATAACATTAGCTTCATTCCAACCCTTTGGAAATGCTCCAGTGCTCCAAGACTTATTGAAAATCATCACTGATGATCAAGAGATCTGCTCAGCTGACTCTTCACAGCACTTGCAGGCAAAATTATCTGGACCTGCTGATTTAACAATCTATCATACTGTTATTTAGCAACCTTGTTATTTCCCATTAATATGGAAAGCCTTTTACAATTTAAATCTCATCCAACTACAATGTTGAGCTTTTTCACAAAACCATAAAGTTATTCCCTCATTCCCAATGCTGCAATTCAAACTACTTCTCTGGATTTTAGGGTTTTCCCCTTCTATCATTTTTCTTCTACACATCTTTTTTTTCCTCCTCCTTCCATTTTCTAGTTTATCTGAATTTCTAAACATTTATATATATATATATGTGTGTGTGTGTGTGTGTATACTGGATATATACTGGATATAGTCTTCTAAGCTTTTGGAAATTTATCTAAGATTTTGAAATTAATTCTATGACTCTGTTAGGTAAACTGTGATTACATGCCTAATTTACTGTGTCTTTGAAAAGGCAGATTAACTCTGTGCAAGGAATACACAAGATTCCTGAAATTTAGTTCTGTTTAATACCTCAAAGCTAGTAAGTAAAGTAGATCAGGTCCTGCTTTCTGCAAGGTATAATCTGATATCTTTATTAACATAATTAAATACAAAAGTAAAAAGACTATAACTTTTTTTGAAGCATTGTAGTGAATGAGTTGCTTGGCCACTTTAAGAAACAATGTCAAAGGTACTGTCAAAAACCAGGTTTAGTATGAATTTGCGAAAATACAGTTTTACAGAGTTCAATGGCAAGGTTCACTCTACTGCTTGCTACAAAGACTAATATAAAGGAAGATCAAATTAGAACTAATTTGGAATGATTTGCATGGAACCCAGGAATGCAAAAGGAGGTAAGAGTGAAAAGGACGTGGATGGAAAGATAAAGAGTGCAAAAGGATGTAGCAGCTCTTAATCATTGTGCACTTTAACATTTACAAAGTGATTGGTGGATTTAACTACAGTTACAATGACTTAATTATAGATTTGAAATAGAAACATTCTGTCATGTTTTAACCTTAGCCATCAACCCACCACCAGTCAGCTGCTCACTCACTCCCCCACCAGTGGGATTGGTGAGAGAATCAAAAGGGTAAAAAAACCTCGTGGGCTGAGATAAAGACAGTTCAATATGGAAAGCAAAATCCACACAAACAAACAAAGCAAAACAAGGAATTAATTCACTGTTTCCAATGGGCAGGCAGGTGTTCAGCCATCCCCAGGACAGCAAGGCCCCATCACACATAACGGTGACCTGGGGAGACATATGTCATCTCTCAAAACATTGCCTCTTTTCCTCCTTCTTTCCCCCACTTTATATACTGAGCATGATGTCATATGATCTGGAATACCCCTTTGATCATTTTGGGTTACCTGTCCTGGCTGTGTCTCCTCCCTACCCCAACTTCCTCACCGGCAGGGACGTATGAAAAGTAAAAAAGGCCTTGGCTCTGTGTAAGACCTGCTCAGCAATAACAAAAACATTTCTGTGTTATCAACCCTGTCTTCAGCATAAATCCAAAACACAGACCCATACTAGACATTGGGAAAAAAGTTAACTCTAACCCAGACAAAACCAGCACACATTCACACCATAATCCGTTCACACACACACAGGTAAAAATATGTGTACAGCTAGTTCTGTGTGTGAAAAGGTACCTATAAAAAATTCCCCTCAAGTTCAGAGAAACACTCACATCAAATCCCTTTGTGTTTCCCCACAGGCAAGGGGTGCACATCAAGGACTGTGGAGATGGGGCAGGGAGTATCAGCCCAGGCCTCCAAATACAACAGACTTTGTGAGCTCTGCGAGGTGTCACATGCCGAGGGAGGTGGTGGCACAACCTGCTGCGGTCCCAAGATGACTAACTTCTGTCAGCAGTAAGTTTCCATCCTGGCTATAGACAAGTTGGCAGTTACTGGGCTTTTTTCCCCAGGGTGCAGTAACAATGATGCCGTTCCTCTCAGGCTACAATTCACAATGGTACCTGTCCACTCAGCCTATAATTCAGGTAAATGGTTTACCAAGGTACCTGTTTTCCACCTTGATTGGGCAGCAGATGTTTCTGGCTGTTTCCACCTTTACCATGCAAGAGCTCCTGGTCAATCAGAGAGTGGCTCATGGCTCAGCTGATCCAATCAAGGATGCTTCACCAATGCTTCACCAATCAGTCAGCTTGGTCCAGATTTATCAGGAGCTTCTGAGATCACAGGGCAGGCCCCAGATGTCCCCCACAGACATACAATCTCCATTTTAACACAGAGACTCTGACACCAAAGTGACTGTATAATTACAACTTCCTGCACTTGGTCTTTTTGATTTTACTGTTTCCACAGGATCTTCATTTCTTTGTTTTCTGCAAGTGGGAGTTCTATTAAAGGAAGCTGTAGACTGTTCTATAGGAATACATGTTAGAGGATAGCTTTCTTTCCGTGTATTCACTAACAAAACAAAACAAAACAAACAAACAAAGAAAAAAACAGAAACAAAGAAGAAAAAAGAGAGGGTGTTTTACACAATTTCAGAAACTTCTGAGACAGTACTCAAGTAGCTGGAAGGTCTGTGGAAGAAAAAGCAAAGTCATTACTAGTGAACTCAATGGATGACAGGAATATTGGCTGTTGTACAGACAGCTCTGTGCTACTCATCAACCAAATTCACTTGCCCTTTAAGACAGTCAAATGCAAAACCAGCTAACAACAAAAATTGTGGGAAAACTCAAATCTTTGAAATGTGAGTAATCAGAAAGCACTTTGAGGATACCTGTGGTAGACAGTATCTTCAGACTTTTGAGGCTCAATAAGCAAAAGATTATTGAGTAGAAAGAGGGAAATTGTATTGCCACATTAGTGAGGTCATTACCTGAATACTGACTGTGTAAAGCTCTTTAGAGCAATGTTGACAGATTGAAACAGCTTCATAAAACACAGATAAAAGTATTCATGGTTTCACAGTGGCCTAAACAGAGACATGCTTTTTGGTTTATCCAAGAGAATTTTAAGAGGTGACTTCATCATAAATGAAACATACTGAAAACTGAAATATAACTGGCTTGTGATTTAATGAGCCATTGCAATAACTTATCAAATGGCAAGACACATTCTGCTTTATATGATGTCACTCATTCAAGAGAACTGGCTTTTGGGAAGAAATAGTATTGCTGAAAGTAATGAATGCATTACAAAAATGATGTGAAATTTTATGCTCTACACTATGCAAGATACTAGATTAGGCGATCATGTTGATTTCTTCATGCTTTAAAATCTGTGAGTCTAGTGAAGAATTAATACTTAAATTATACAGCTAGAGAAGAGTATTCAGCATTTAAGAGAGCAGTAGCAATAAAAATTTTACTTTGCTAGAGATGAACTTGATACTGGACCATTGATGTCAATGACAGCATTATTGCTGAATTCAGTGAAGCAGCTTTCTATGAAGCCACTCACTTGGGAAAAAAAGAAAGGTTAAAAAAGCAGAAGCTAAAGTAATGATAAAAGGAGGAATGCTGGATGGAATAAAACATAAACCGAGTCAAAGGTAAAATTAGGGAATATTGTCAGCTGGATTGTTTTCAGTTTATTAAAACTAGGTGCTGCATTTTGCCTGTGCTCTGACACTGCACATTTGTTTAAGTTTATGCTGTCTGTAGTCTATACAACCTAATGAGAAATATTGCCTGCGTTGGATATTGGATGTTCATGCTGACAAGAAAATGTCACAATCAATACCAAGGAGCTGAGCTTGAAGGGTTCACCTCCAAAGAGTGTGTTGACTTCTGGAGGTTTGCCACATTTACAGTGAGCCAAGGTCTTAAATTTTTACAGTGAGAGATTTAACTCTACAAACATTCTGGCTCTTTTTCATAAAGAGTGGATTTAAAAAAAAAATATTTTCCACTCACTTCTGATATAAAAAAATAGCTGCTACTCATGTTCATGTACTACAGACACACTTGTCAGGCAGTGGTAGCTTTAATGTTTTAATAAAAATTAGCAAAAGCTTTCAGGGTGAAAAATTAATTTAAATCCATGCTTCTGGTAATGGAAAAGTTAAATGAGCCTAGCATGTTGATTCAGTAAAAGTCTGAGCATTATCGTCTCTGTCCCAAAATAGAATCACAGTTATACCAAAAGAAAGCTGATGAACTCAACTCAGTGTAGGAAGAATGTGAGAGAAAAAATTTATCCTAAGATTTTAGGACAGGAGGTGTGTATTGGGTCTGGTTGAGAGTAAGATTTTCTCCACAACACCCCACATAGTGTTCTTTATATAAGAAGCTGGAAAGGTGTTGATACCACACCAGCGTTTTGGCTGCTGCTGAGCAGTGCTGGCACAGCATCAGTGCTGTCTCACCAGCACTGCCCCC
This sequence comes from Daphoenositta chrysoptera, assembly GCA_013397915.1. Classification (NCBI taxonomy): domain Eukaryota; kingdom Metazoa; phylum Chordata; class Aves; order Passeriformes; genus Daphoenositta; species Daphoenositta chrysoptera. The sequence goes on along the minus strand of VZRO01005758.1, from coordinate 422,806 downwards.
TTCACCTGCAGGCTGGGGTTGGACACGTTGGCAGGCGAGGCAGTCGGGGCAGCTGACTCTGACTGACCAAAGGTATTCCACACAACACTCCGTTTCTCTTTAGCAGAGGGCATGGTCCACTTGCTGGGGTCAGTACAAAATTCTGCATGAATTAGTCCTACCACTAGAGCAGAGGCCTCCACAATACTCTTGAGCTTTTTCTGTGGGGTAAACTATGTGCACGTGTGTGTGTGTTGGCCTTCTACTATGGTGGTTCTTTCTTTTATGGAATGTGGATGTTGTGTCTCCTAATGTATGTACGAATACATGAAACATTTACAATTGAAATGAAAATTTAAATTTTAAATCATTAAGAAAACTTCTCAGTCTGACCATTCTCGAGGCTCCCTGGCAGTCACCCTCCCAAGTCAGAGACTTTCCCTGCTGGGACCGGAGCCCCTTGGCAGCAGCAGCTCCAGTGACCCGAGGGGAGCCCCGCCTGACCCCTGCACACCCCACTCACACCCGGACAGACCAGGTTTCCTCACCGCGTCCATCCCAGGATTCCTCACCACTTCCATCCCGGGATTCCTCACCACTCCCATCCCAGGTTTCCTCACCACTTCCATCCCAGGTTTCCTCCCCGTTTCCATCCCAGGTTTCCCATCACTGTTTATTCACGGCACAGTGACACAGAAACAGCTCGAGCTGGTAGTCCTGAGGAGGGACCCCCAACAAAGGAACTCCATGGCTTTTACACCCTCACAGACTGTCTGCAAGTCTCGCTCTTCTTTCTGAGGCCCTGCTCCTGTCCTCTCCCTGTCCATCCACTTCGCTGTCTGTCACTCGCTTTCATCTCCTTTGTTATCCAAAAGATTGGCAATTCCGAGCTCCAGCTGTGTCTCCCAGTGTCCATTCACCTAGCTGATGTCATCAGTTTTCATGCCCTTTGTTATCCCAAAGGTTGACAGTTCACAGTCTCTTGTCTTGGGCTCCCACCCAAGCTCAATCTGCATCTCCATCTGCAGCTTTCCAGCCCAGCTACCTGGACCAGATGTATTCCTCAACAAAATGCGTATGAGATTTCTTGCAATTGAAAAAAAATTAGACTCTCTAAAGTTATTTTCTACAGCAATTCCTGGAAAGCATCATAAGCATAGCAGAAGTGTGGCTGCCGCTTGCTTGGAATCAGTTAACTGTTTGAAAAACAAAATTTTGCTACTAACATAATTTTTATCATGGTAATATTTTTATATAATTTTAACTTACATGACACATCCAAATGAAAGGAAACACATGCTGTTTATTCAAACTTTTTTTTCCAGGTAAAAAACATATAAGAGGCGGTTCAGAGTAAAGCTCCTGGTTCCTCAGAGAAGTCTTAATTATTTGATAACTCTATAATGAAGCAGAAACACTTTGCTAGACATACAGACTGTTATTGGTTGGAATTACCAGGAATACCTAGAAGCTCAGTGACAGTTAGGATTGCTATGTGTCAGAAGTAACATGGAAGGATGGCCAGAGAAACATTTTTTGATTTAAGAGACAATTTTGGCTTTCCAGACTTTGCCTTCAATAGTAAAAACAATTATATTTTAATTATTTTGCACACATTGTAGTGAGTCCTGTGACAAAGCTAGGAAAAGAAGGCAGCTCTTACAGTCAATTTGACTTCAGCTCTTGACTTTACAATAGTTAACATATATTTTTCTTTTTTTTTCCCCCTCAGATTTCTTAGCTCCACACGTCTCCCATGTATGCTACTATTGAAATTTCACTGAAAGTCATTCATAGAAATGCACAGAGAATGTCTTCCAGCCTGGTAAACACTTGTTTTATGTCAACCAATCTCTGCTGAGTTTTGAAGTTTTGCCCCAAGGAGCTTAGCTGCTGTTCTTGACATCTTGGGGGAGGCAAGGGGAGAATTATTTGCGTTTTCATATTTAAAAATTAGTTTGTTTTTAATACTTTTCTCAAATGGTTCCTGTAATGTCTCATTTTGATGTTCTTGATATTATTTTTTTTCCCCATGGCTTAATTGTACTACTAATTATCTGGTTGATTTATTCACCATATGAGTCAAGAACTAATGTAATTCATCATTCACTAGCATAAACTTTGAAGTAGGAAGTATTTTCACCTGCTATCATAAACTACACAACTAAGAATTTTTAAAGTTTGTTTGCATATAAAAAGGCTTTTAGTTTGTTTACATAAAAAAAAAGAAGATAGTTAGTGAGATGGGGCCTAATGTTTCTGTTCTTTCAAGATTATTCACTAATTTATTTTTTAATTTATTTTTAATATTCTCCCTGCAGAAGGAACAAGCCATGAACAATGTTCCAAAGTCTCTGGAACTGTGTTTCTTTGCAGAAGAATCTCATTATTTGAGTATCAAAACTTTCTCTAAGAAGTTTGTATTGTAGCTTCCTAACAAGTGTTGAAGGTAAAATATGTAAGATAAATGAAGGTAGAATATATAAGATAAATGAAGCAATACTTCTTAATGGTATCAGTGAAAAAGGAAGAAATATGTTCACCTGTGCTCCATATCAAGGTAATAAATCACTTAGCTTTCATAGCAGAATCTTTCACCGTTTTATATGGTAACACATAAGAAATATATCTTGCACAGATTTAAAGGACAGAATTCTTTGAATTGCTTGCTTTCATACTGCCCAGCTCCCTGAAATGAAGCTCCTACCATTGGAACAGATTCTGCTGTTAGGGAGAATGGCTGAGTAAATACCACATTTCTTTAAAATAATGTCTGCTTTAGAAACAATATTTAACCTTGTTGTGTATCACGTGATGTTTTCCCAGACACTATTGGCCAAGGGAGCTTATTACCAGTGCAGTTGGTTGACTAAGGTATCATATTTAAATTCATATCAAACACACAAACTTTCTCATCTTTCAGAAAAACAATATTAAAGGCTGTGCTCATTCATTAGTATTTCATCAATGAAGATGTTTTAGCAAGGATTTTTTCTCTATTTTCTCCTTTATCTGTCTAGGCTCAAATAATTTTTATTTGAGATATTTTATGAAGTTTTTCAAAAACCCCAAACATTTCTGTTCTTTCAGAAGACAATCTCCCATTTAATCTCTCTCTGCTGAGGTAGAATTATAGTACAAAAAGCAAAATCAAAAAGAAAAATAATAATAGTAATTGCAACTGAATAAACCAGTGAATTATCATGTCTTGCCTTCCATGTCCACGACCAAATTTCTGTTAGATGCAGCTATATGCAATAACTACTGCACAGATTTTTCACTTCTATACTGTGTGATTTTTTTTTTTATTTTGACAATGACAGCTTTGACAGTAACTTTTCTCTCATCCTTTGAGTGTGATTCTCTATTTTCATGAGAAGAACAGCATTGGAGGCTGAACATGAAATTGTCTCCTACCATCTGTTGAAGGCAGACACTTTAATAGGGAGATCTGAACAGGTAGAATCCAGGGAGGTTTCACTAGGTTTATACAAGTGGCCTTCCAGGAAATTATTCATAGATATAATTTCATACTGTCCAATATTACCCAAACATCTGTTTAACAACCTTTTCAGATGCTTTATCCAGAAATTGTATTTTTCAGAAAAGAGACAGCGGACTTCTACCACTGGTGTATTCTCTAGAGGGAAAATTTCAGAGTATTTGTAAAATTTCATAAAGTATGTCCTTGATACAACTAAAACTGGTGTATAGAAATCGGCCTTTATTCTCACTGACTCAAAAACAAACACAGATTTTGATGCTTCAGTAAGTAATGACCTGTTTGCTCTCAAAGCACCTAAAAAACTGGTAGGCATGTTTCTGATGGAAAGTTTGTGTTCCTCTCTTTTTCTTAATCTAAAGTAAAGGACTCCTAATTTTTTTATTACAGTCCTATGGCTGCTCTGTGTCACTGTAAAACAGAACAATACATCTTTGCTATGAATTCAATAAGACAGTCTTCATATATAATTTGTTTTCAAAGAATATGATCTTAAGACATATGAATATCTTTTTGTAGTAAGGAATGGTGCATTCACATCCATATAGATTGCATCAAAATTACCTCCAGAAAGTTATTCTTTGCTAGAGCCAACAACAGGAGTATGACTTACTGAAGGAAAGCAGAAATATAAGTGACAGATTTGAGCATTTTTTTAGTATTCAGATAAATATTGGTTGTGTATCTGTGCTCCTCTGAAATCTGACAGAACATCCTTTTTTTTACAACCTTCTATCTTTAAACAACTACTCCAAAGATGCTGAACACTCTAATATTAAAACAGCATTTATATTAGGTGGATGATTCTTTTATACCTATTATCATATGTAAGACAGACTTTCATTCTTTATTTTTAGCCTATATTTTTAATTACATTTCTGGTTTTGGCTTTTTTTGACATTGAATTTTCCATATTTTTTTATAATGCTACAAGGGAAGTAAAAGATGTGATACATGCTCATTCCAGAAAAGCAATATACATAATTTTTTAATGTTTTTCTTTCTAAAGAAGAATAAATTAAGGGAATACTTTCAGAATAATAATTTTGGTTTTCCTAATAGCATTTTGGACAATCTTTTCCAGAGGAAATTTGGCTGCTGCTGTTGCCACTGCCAGTTTTGATGCTTTACAGTGAAGTTCTAAAACGGCACAAGGAAAAAGCCTATAGAGGGTCACACAGGATTTAGTGAAATGTTCTGTATTGTGTTTGGCTGTTAAACTCATTGTGTTGGGTTGACATGGCAAGGGTTTGGTAGCACAGTGTGCTGAAGGAGTGGCTTCTGTGAGGGGAAGCCTGGCACTGCCCCATGTTGGACACAGCTGGTTCCAGCCAGCTCCAAAAGGCCCCAAAACTGGACCAAACTGAGGCCATGATCCAAGCTGGTGACCCCTCTGTGATAACATATTTAAGAAAGGGTAGAAGAATGCTGTGTAGAAGTTGTGAGAGAGAGGAAAAAGAAGAGAACAGCCCTACAGACACCAAGGTTAACGAAGAAGGAGGGAGAGGAGGTACTTCAAGTGCCAGAGCAGAGATTCTCCTGAAACCTGTGGAGAAGACCATAGTGACACGGGCCCATGGAGGACCACACACAGCAGCAGGTTTTCTGTCAGGAGCTGTAGCCGTGTAGGGAACCCAAACCATTCCTGAAGAACAGTACACCATGGAAAGAACCTTGTTGGAGCAGTTCATGAAGCTGGTGGGAAGGATCCACACTGAAGAAATTCGTGAAGGGCTCTACCCCATGGCTGAAGAGCCCACATTGGATTAGGAGAAGAGAGTGATGAGGAAGGAGTGACAGAGTCAAAAGGTTACGAACTGACTAGAACCCCCATTACCTGACTGACTGTGCCACTCGGGGAAGGAGTTAGGAATGTAGATGAGTTTGAGCAGAAAAGCAGGCTGAGAGTAGGTATTTTTAATTTTATCTTCATTTCTCACTATTCTACTTTATTTTTAATTTACAGTAAATTAAATTCATTTCCCCAAGTCAAGTCTGTTTTGCCTGTGTCAGTAATTTGTGAGTGATCTCCCTGTCCTTATCCCAGCCTGTGACCCTTCTCACATTTTTTTCTCCTCCCGTCCTGCTGATAAAGGGGAGTGAGAGAATGGATGGTTTGGCAACTGGCAGTCAGCAAGGTTAACTCACCACCCTGATTCATATTCCTTCTTTAGTTATGGAAGGATGATTTTGATTAAACCAATTTTTTATGATTTTTGAGTAAGCCTGAAATAGTGTCTGTTTTTTGATCTATTTTACTGTAAAGACAGGCTCATAGGGAAAGGTAATGAATGTTAAAGACTGGATTTGGAAAATCATTTTTGTATAAGCATATCTTCCCCTATACTGCTTACATTTGGCAGGATTTTTTTTTTTCTTTTGGAAACACTGGCTGATGAAAATTCTATTGAATTAATATACAAAGCTTATACTAAACAGATTTTACATTTGATATTTTTTCTTGTGTTAACAAACTCTTAATTTATGATAGCATCTAAAACACTGATGTTGGGAAAAAACTTCTGTTTCAACAGCAAATAACTTGGGAGGCATTGAATGCAATTATGCAATTTCTCCTACTACCACACAAATTAACTGCCAAAACAAAATATTTCTATAATCATATGAATTACCAAAGATCTGTTGCTGGTGGCAAGGTTCCAAGGGCTTACAATTTGGTTTAGTTCTTGATTTTCCACATATTTTTGAGCATGCAGTTATTATATCTCTCAAATTTTAGGACAGATTTTGCAGACACAGTTGAGCAGCACTGGGGAACTGACAGCAATGTGAGGCAAAGTGAGTCCCAGTCACATGTACACATTCTTGGTTCAGGAAACTTTGCCAGCCTCTGCAGGGCTGGGCCATCTTGCACAAGGTCAAATTTGTATCTTAGTACTCAGTCTTCTATCCTACCATTCAATATAAAACATCCCGGGATTCAATGCAAAATATAAAAATAATGAAATGAGTCAGAGATGCCTGAGATTTGACAAGCATGACCAAATCATCTTAACAAATCTTTTTAAGACTCCCCATTCTCTATCACTACCATCAATGTCATACTGCATCCTCAAGGATGTACCTTCAGTTAAGATCAATAATGGGAATATAATACTGAATTCTATTGGACTACAACATTTGGGAGCAGGTCATGTGCTATGAGTTTCTCCATAATGCACATATCTGTCATTGGTAGATGGGAACATTTTTCATACAGGAAAAGAGAAAAATTGTCTGTTCCTTCCCCCCTCCCCTCTCTCTCTCTCTTCACAGTAAGGCATTCCAATTTTTTTGCTTTTGTAATTTGTAAAAACCAGCCCTGAAGTCCAGCTTGAGTATTCACAGTTCGAAACAGCACTTTAATAATTGTTACATATATTGCAAAAAGCAACATATAGTTTTCAACTTCCATCAGCTGTTCTTGGCACTATATTTGTATTACAAACTATATAAAAACCATAATTTAGTCATAGTATGAATACCAACAGAATCAAACTGTAATTTGATCACTGTAATTTTGTTTGTTTCTAATGAGTCTTCCAAGAGATGGCCTATGGGCAGTCTATAGCACAGCTGTATTTGATTGAATTAGGTTGTTTTGAATGCTAGCACTGTTTTCAATTTAGTTGAGTTTATGTTATTCAGTGCTGTGTGCTGCCTTCTGTGGATTACTGTCACTAGGGCCTATCCTGTCATGGGTACATCAATGCATATGTCAATAGTCTTGTAGACTGCTACAAATTATTTGATTGTTCTTCCCCTTTACATATGCAAGAAAGCAGCACTAATCACAGGGCATCGAGTTCTGGAAGGTTTAAGACTGAATGAATGAACTTGTTAAAGAAAATGAATTGCAGTGACTGAAAGAATTCCCAAAATTAAATTTGTGGGGGTGCAATTACCAGTCCCGTAAAAAAAATCACATTATTTTCACCTTGTGTTTTCATCTGCTATGCAACAACACCTTATTTAACTGCTCCTTTGTTATCACAAATTTGCAAACAAATATCACCATAAAAATGAAGATAATTATTCCTCAAGATTTTAGAGATTCAAAATAGATTTGTCAATATATAGTGCAGAAAATGTCAACAAGCTTTCAAATATTCAAGAAACTTAGACCAGTTACATTAGATAACAATATTCTTGTAAATTGTAATAAAAACTGTCTAACCTGATTACTGACCCATCATGTCATCATATGAAATAGACCTGTAGATGGTGACAGTACTTTGTGTAGATTGTTTTCAGGACATTTTATTCTTAATCTTTGAAGATAATACCTGGGTAATATATGATGAAGAACAAGACAGTTTTGTATTTACAGAAGCTCAGAAAATTGTTGAAGCCTGATGGTAGAAAGAAAATCATTGACATTGACTTGGTTTGTCCTCTCAGGCACAGTGGCTTCGATTGCATAAGACTTTGCTAAGTGATGTAAATGAGTGATATCAGGGTTTATTTCATAAAATATGATTTATTTTTCAGAAGCATTTTCCTTTAAAGGAGAAATTAATTTGAAGTGTAAGCAGATGAAATGGAGAAAAAAACCCCATCTTACTAAGTATTTTAGCAGACATTTCAAGAAAATAAAATGCTTTGAAGAATAAAAGATGCCAAAAAACCAACAACCTCTTATGGCATTACTAAAACTTATGACAGCTGAAACTATAAACCAGCCTTTCAGCTCCTAAGAAATGTATTCTTATGTCCTGTATTGTCAAAGAAAAGATTCAAGGCAATGACTTCCGTTGTTCATGAACCTAACAAAATAAGGCCACTGGCTAATGCATTAGCTTGCATCAGAGACAGATTTCAGGGCTGGATGAATATTTTGGAGGATTTTGCCCTGGTAGTTTCACCCCTCGTCAGCCACAGTGGTTCCAGGTTAAATACCTCAGATGGAGCAGTGGCACACAGGTAGTTGCCATTCCCTGCATTTGTAGTTAAACCGAGGTATATCTGAAAAACTTTGGCTCCACTTTGGAGCATTTTTTATGGAGTGCAGCATATGAGAAAGTACTGATGACCTAAGAACACAGGACTGATATATGCCTTCTGAAATACTCCCATAGTAACATGCAGTCTCATCCTGCCAGACATCTGTATTTCATGCAGTTGTGGAGTGTTTTGTAACTTTCCTGCTTTGTGGCTTTGTTTTGTATTCCCTTTTACTAACCATCTCTCCAGGTCTTACCCTGTCTCTGAAGAAAAATGTTTCAAGTGTCAACACAGTGTGTGTTTCAGTGCAAGTGACCCAGGTCCCTGATCCCAACAGGAAACCAATGCATCTCACAAAAGGATGGAGCTCTGCAACTCTACACACTACAATCACCACTGCTTTAAAAATGGTGATCTGGAGCTGCTGACAGGTTTTTGTCATCTAGAAGCAGGGAAGGCTTAATTATCATCCAGCTAATCCCATAAGAAGACATAGTTTAATAGAGTATAATTTTGTGCACTTCACAGTAGCTGCACAGCTTGCCTTAGTTACTCTCTGGCTCTACAAAGTAGCTTGCACAAAGCTATCCCCTTACAATAAAAGCTGATGCCAAGAGAAAGAGGATGAAGAATGGATTCAGGTGAAGAGGTCTGATCAGGAATGTACTGTCAAGTCCTTTCAGTAATATTCCTTCAAAAGAATATAGGCATTTCAAGTTAACTCTCTCCAGTATTCATTGCCCTTTTCAGAGCACCTGGAGAAGAGAATTGACAGTTATGTCATGCCACACACTGTGTATTTGGAGGACAATTTGCAGATGGTGCTGTAAGCTGCAAAGGAAGGAGCATTATGGGGACAGAACGTAAATACATACACGACACACATGTGGTTCTACAAATGCACATTTGTGCATAAGCAGTTATGTGCCTGGGTGTATATGAGTTCTTTGTTGTCTTTGCTACTAATCAATGTAGCTGAGGAAATAGGATTTGGTTAATATAAACAAGTACTTATTTTACTTGACAAAATGTGCAGGTTTGAAGATTAATTTTGTTTGCTGAAAGAACTAAAAATTATAATTATTTTCAAACTTCAGTGATTTATTTCTGTGTGGTGTTGGTTTGTGACTCTCAGGGGAAATGATATCACTGCTAAGGTATATTAAACTACTGAAAGTGAGACGACCATAAGATTCAGCTAACTCAAGTATTTAGTGTCAAGAGCCATATAAAAATGAAAGTAGATGCATTTGAATAACTTAAAACTATTTGAACTGGCATGTCTTTTTCCAGTAATTCCAATTTTCTACTCCTTTGTTTGCCCTTGTTTCACTGCCTGCTGCTTGCCCTCTCAGTAAATTTGAGTGCTAGCCTAAGAAGACTTTGGAGCTGATTATGAAAGATGAAGAAAAGGGAATAGTTTAAAAGCAATAAAATGGTATGAGAAAAAAGAAATTGAAATGAAAAAAAAGATGTTTTGCAATGTAGTGCTACTCAGGGAATAATTCTAACAGAATTAACCAGGCACAGTACAACAGGGGCTTGGTTTATTGAAGGCTTTAAAAGATCCTTTGGAGTCTTGAGTATGCAGCAAATGGGGCCCATCTCTCTCTCAGGAAAATCAACAGGAGTTTTGATGCTGATATTAGTGCAAGTAGGACTGATCCAAAGAGCACATGGAGGGGAAAGCTACACTATCTCTTTTAGCACTGGGTTTGGGTTAATAATTGTAATCAAAGTCACTATTCAGAAATTACAGCATGTATATAAATCATTGGGTTCATGGATTTCTACCTGAAATATGACAGATCTGGAGAGCAAATGAATTTTCCATATTTATCATATCCAAATGAAAGCCGATATCAGATAACCTTATGTTACTTTACTGAGGCCTACCAAACAAAACAAGTAATTTCTCTGTGGTAAAATATATGCCCATAACTCACATACACGGATCAATGTATCAAAGAGATAAGTTCTTCAACAGTTTTTTGTATCTTTATTAAAACAACAAATCAGCAAAAATGAAGACTAGTTCTAAAAATGTGTTGGAAAATGGTCCTGCAATAAAGACTGTGACCAGCTCTCAAATTCCTACTATTTGGAAACTTTTATTACAAGATGTTTCTATGCAGACACAAAACTTGAGCTTGTGACACTAGAGTTGTTACAAGGCTTTTGAAGGGCAATATCACAGCTGTTTTTTCCCCCAATCTGAATGAGAAGGCCTCTTGCAACACTGTCTCTTAGCGTAGTTTATAATAGGACTGTTTTGCATATGATATAAATTCATTAAAGTATGAACACTAATACATTTGTTGTTAATTTTTAGCAAAACAAATCTTTTAAATAATCTATTTCACATTATAGGCCTTGGGATAACCTCTTGAGATAAGCAGTTACATCTCATTTCCATTTTTATCCTGGGGTCATTTTTCTGAATGAGAAACATCAATGTCTCAGCTACATAGATTTAAGGGGTTATGTCTTTCTTTCCACAAGAGACCTGCAAAACTTTGAACTGCACAGTGACAGAAATTGAGACGATCTATAGAGATCAATTCTAAATCGATATATCATGGTGGCAGAGACTTCTGGTCAATAAGCTCATGTGAACTTGTTTCCATTTCTAACCTGTATGTACTTATATTATGTGTTCCACACAAGTTCTTCTTTGTCGTACTTCAGGGACTTACAACATTAACTTACAGACACAAGATTAAAAAATAAAAGGTCACATGCTGTTGAATTTTCATGACATTGATGATGCTGGGCAAAATTCCCAATCGAATAGCAGCATGGATCATTTCTTGTGGTATCAAGGAATGGGGAAGATTAATGAGAAATATGACATAGGGCTGCAGTCAGCTCTATGGTATAATATAGCCATTGGGATTTCAGTAAGAGTTTTGAAATTTTGTAGACCCTAAATAAAGGTTCCTAATTCCAGGGAGTCACATATAAAAACCTTGACTTTTGCCTATTTATTTCATGGTAATAATGTAATAAACATTTACAAGTCTAGATCCTAATGACTGAGATCAGTGATATAGCTTACACAAAATATTTTTAAAAAAACCCCACACTCATTAATTTGCCACTGTTACTTAAACAAGCTTCTTTTGTCTTTCTCCACGTAAAATTGAAGATAATGGTTCTGCATTGGAAAGGCAAGGATTGCAATAGTTGATTTTGATATCAAGTGCCAAAGGTGACATTTTATGAATTGAACAGATTTAAAAGACTCTGTTTTATTTGGATTGGGATTATATTTTACGAAATACATGAACACTCAGTGATTCCTTCTTACTCTGTATGACATGTCTGACATTACATTCTGAACTCAAACAAAGAGGTATACATCTGGTTTGGCTATGACATAAATATAACAGCATCCTTTAATCTAAACTGGAAGAGGATGATGAGGGGACCTTAAAATCCAAGAGGATTTCCCTCATATCAATGCTCCTTGATTGCTTTCTTATAGACCACTAATTAAATTGGTGATATAGCTAAACTTCTTGCTGCAATTCAAACAAGAAATGGCATTAAAAAAAACCAAAAACCTAATTCCAAGAGTCACATGTCATTCTCTTTGAAATGCCCACTACTATATCCAGTTTGTGTCTGAATTATTATATTTGTAGACTTATAGATACATATAAGTTCTAACAATTTCTCAGTCTTCTTTTCTTTTTAATTTTTCCTGCCACGAAAGTCAGAAAGTTAAAATCCATCCTGCTCTTTCACCACTTTTGCAAGTTTTTACAAGCCTGAAATGTAGTTGATGAGTGCTTTTTCTTCAGATGGGAATGCAGGCAGTACCACTGACTCATGAATGAACAGGTATCTCTGTAAATGTGTATCTTCTCTCTCCATGGTCTCACCCACTGGGCACAACAGGGATTCTTGTTGCAAAACAGTAAGGACCAAACGGTGTTGTAAATGCTCTTATTTAATTCTACCACTTTCATCCACTTAGTAATGTACTGTTAGTGCTCAGACTCAGCAGTTCAGCATCCAGCATCCCCTCAGGGAAAAATTCTTATGAAGTTACCAGTGGCTGACTGGTAAATTATAGGAAATCACCAGGGTCCCATTAATCTAAAATGGCTTCAAATGAAGAATGATGGAGTTGTAGACCTGGGCTTACCTTTTTTCCACCATGAAGGCAGCCATCTAATAAAGGTAAATGATTCTTATGAGGTGCTAAAATAAAAGTAGTTGTCAAATACCCTTATTATTACCCTTGTTGTTTATAAAACTGATTGCAGATTTTGGTCATCATTCTGTTGTAAGACAGCCTGCTGTGGCAATTATCATTTAAAATATCTGAGGAGCTGCCTGTTGGTCTCCTCATGCCAGAGATATTTTTCTTTTATCAAGGACATATTGAGGACTCAATTCCCAACGTGTAAAAAAAAGCTCATTTATAGAGAATAGTACATTCTTGCTGCTACTAAATAGCAGGCCCATTAATATTTCCTGCTGTTTTTCAGCTCCGACATTTTTTACCCCATGATGTATCACAAAGTACCATTAAACTGAAGTTACCAACACAAAACAGAAATATGAAGTGAGAAATGTAGACAACTTTTTACATTATTTCCTCTTAATCTGAACACTGTTAATTACTTAGCTCCATAATGAGAAATTGGTTTTCCTGGTGGAAAAAATAATCTCATAAAGAAAGGATAGAAAGGATGTAGTTTTATTAAATTATTTCATATGAGCCTCAAATACTTAATTCTGAAATAATCTGCTGACAATGCCACTTGAATTGTGGAAAGGATGAGAAGTGCTGCTCTAATATTTGTTTTCTCTCCTATTAAACCATATGTATCTATAATATTTAGGCAATATAATATCAAACGAGGAACTACCTCTAAAATTTTAGTATAATTCTGCCCTTTGGAGAATTATAAATGACTTTGTGAAATGTAAAACCTTTGGAATCTGGCCCTAAGTTCTTAAGAAATCTCGTTCTCCTTCAGTATGCTATCTGTGGCTGTACTGAAAATGTTACAGGTAAAGGCAATTAAAGCATTAACTCATGATACATTGGTCTCAAATTTATACACACAAAGCATTTTTTTCTTTCTTTGTTTCTTTCTCTTTTATGTCTTCCTTTTTTTCCCTTTTCCTATTTTATAATTAATTTCACAATACTACCATTTATTACATAATATACAGAATATAAACTTCTGACTGGATGTTTCATAAAGGTTTTGCACTTAGGAGTTTCAGACCATTGTGCAATGAGGGTCTTATGCAGACTTGTATATCCCATTGAACATGATCTCTAAATTGAATGAGCCCAAATTTTTGAAACTGATGAAAAGTCTTCAAAAAGACAATGACTGGGGTTATAGATCACTTGGTAGCATTCCCATTGAAATCAGCAGAGCAGTGAATTACTGATTTCAGTTGTAGACCAGATAGCGATAAGGTTAGTTTAAAGAGTTAAAACAGAAAACCAAAGAGGAGTGTTGGCCTCTTAGGATTCTTGTGTGGCATCAGTTAGTTGCCTCACATTGCCTCAAACTCATCCTCTGTCCTGGTCACCCTCCTGGTGCCTGGTGTAAAGCTGTAGTAAGGTGTGTAAGACATGAGCACGCAGAGCCCCCCGCTGAGGGCAAATGCCAGTGACGGTTCTAGCAGGAGGAGTCAGGATCTGCCTCTGACAATTGTCCCTTAACCCAGTGGTTAGCATATTCACACAGCCATGTCAGGGGATCTGATCTATATATCTTATATTCTGTGAAAGATTCCTATTTAACAGAGGTGAGCTGCTGCGTTCAGCTCCTTTTCTCATCCCTTGGCACAGGACTTTACAAGCCCGAAGGATGACTGAAGAATAAATATAGTCTTCTGACTTATTAGATTGCATTTAGAGCAGTCAGTAGTTGAGAAATAATGAAGGTTCTAGGCTTTACTCTTAATTTTCTTTAAAATACAATTAGTGCTTACTGTAAAACATAAATAGAATTAGAACTGAGGTTTCTTTCATCTCCTTGTTGAACCCAGCATTGGGTTTAACCCTGCTTGATTCCTTTTGAGTTTTTTGACTGCTCTGAAACTGTTCAATGCCTTGAATTTCTCATGCTTAGTTCATTAATTTGTGGCTATGTATTCTTATCCGTGCAACTTCTGGGGCTTCACACATGATAATATTATTTTTATTTCCACAGACTGTGGGATTTGCATTGAGAATAAGCAGCTCTTATGCAAGGCTCAATACAGCCATATGCTACAGTGTTCTATCCACAGAAATTATAAAAATAATTAATGTGTTATTTCTATTTGCTACTTTGCAGCTCATGCAACTATAATCAAGCTATTTGAAATGTTAAGTGTTGGTGTAGACTGAATTCCTTATAAGAAAGTAAGCATTTGCACTGGCAAAAAGCCAGATAAGAGACTGATAGCAGGGTTTGGCATACAGTACAGCGTAACAATAATTTGCATGTCAGTAATTAGAAATATATAGTCATGCATACCATTTACCTTACCAGATATGTCACTGATGAATATGTAAACCCTAACCTCCATATATACCCATTCTACATCTGTAAAATTGAAATAACACATACGCTTCTCATAAGACAGCAATGAAATAAAGCCACCAAGAAACAAAGAGAATTTATCTTGATAAATGGCAAAAAAAGTCCACAATATATTAAGAATTGTGTCTTCAAACCTGGTTCTGAATATAGATATCGAAATTTATTTGAGACAGGGAGGGGCAGTGAACAACAAATAGATTACAAAGTACTGCATACCCACTGACTTAATGGACATTGTCCATTACACACACTGGCAGCAGCAGCAAATGCAATCATTGTTACAGGTTTTCATAATTCATAACACAATTGGGAAAATTATATCTTTCTAATTTATTTTCCTTTTAAAGAATTTTTTGAGTTAAAAATGCTGGCTTTAAATAACCAAACTCATGAAATGAAGGAAGCAAAACAACAGAACAGATAAAAGTTTTCTTAAAACCTGTGAAATTTTAATTATAATTTTCTTTCATTCTGTCAAAGCCTATCTTCTGAGTATCGCTCAAAAAAATTACTTGAATGTCCAACTGCTTTTCTGTGAAGTCTCATTATAATGACAAGTATTTAATGATAACACAGCTCAACTCTACAACATTAATAAACAGCTAAATAGTAATGGAACTATTCCAATCTAATTAAATCATATACAGTTGTTTCAGTCTGTAGCTGTTTTTTCACTCATGAGATTCCACTGGGAATAGTTTGTAAAGAGGGGCTTTTGAGATGGTACACCTATTCACAAAAAATAAGAGGATAAGAGGTGAATTTTTGCATGCAGTGGGAGACAGAGAATAAGTAAGAATTATATCTATTCATATCTTAAATTCACACATTCCATTTAAAACGAATAAAATAAACCCCCACCCCTCTCAAAATACAACTTTCCATGTTTTTTATCTGAATTAGAGCACTCTTAGTTAAAACTATTACAATATTATTTAAGACTAGAATAAAAACTGTGGGCTTAATTCATGCTGAAGTAGGCTTATGCAAGTCCCTTGTGACATATAAAGTACATCATTGTGTTAAGCCCCACAGCTGAATAACCTGCAATACATAGGACTAACCTTGTATAGGTGTGTCAGAGAAGTACATTTAAACCTTATTGTTATCATCACTACAGAATATTCACCAAGAGACCTCTGGCTTAGGAAGACTTACTAATGGAGTAAGACTTCTCACAACAATGTTACAGTTCTCACTACTCCAAGTTGTCCCTTAGAGAATTTTCTTCTTCTCTGCTGAGTATAGGAAGGGACCTGGGGAGATGGGACTTGAGGTAAAGTAAGGCTCAATAAGTATTGATCCATCTTTTGGTTTGCAACTGAACATTACACTGTTGTGGTTCTTTTATTTGTCCTCAAGCTGCAAATAACTCCTTAACATAACATACCAAAGTTGTTCAGTAAAAAAAGGGAGAAATCCCAAAAGGTAGCCTTCATTTTCTCTCAGTCCTCACTGCTCCTTTTCCAAGCTTCCAGCTAACTCATTCACTCTGTGCTAAAGAAGGTGGAAGGATAAAATAATGTCAAAGGCTTGGTCTGGATCTCAGTGTGGCTGTGGTGGCCACTGACTGGCAACTGCTACTTCTCCTCAAAGATAAGTCTATGCCTTCTCCTTCAGAAGGAATAGGGTTTATCTAGTGAAAACAAAGGAGGACAGCATCCAAACTGCTATAGATAAAAAGAGCAGAGCCTGGTCTAAAAGCTTGAGAATGGCTGTACCTAGACTGTATAAAAATAATAGGATTTAAATAATTTCTGGACAAAGAATATGTATTGAATAAAAGGTAACAGTGCACACAGATGCAGCAACTTAAATCTGATTTGGTTTATCCACCAGCTGAAAACAATGATCTAGAACTGAAAAGAGATATGTTTGTGACAAGGAAAGGAAAAAACCTTTGTTCATAACATTCAATATTTCTTTCACATATTGCATGTTTTATTCCTTTCTTATTTCGTCTGTCCTGAATGAGAAAATATGTTGAACAGCTGCCCACAACTCAAAGGTGGAAACATAAATAAAGGCATAGAATGGAAATGAAATAACTACATGCCCTTCTCTGATGTAGGATCAAAGGTCAATATCTCTGTTTTTTAGTACATTCAAACTACCAGTATATGGTTTATTTCTTGAGATATAATCAAAAGATCCTGCGATTTTGGGGCTTGCCATGCAAATTACCAGGCAATGCCTAGCACTTTTCCTTTGTCTGTTTAGAAATTTGTATTCTGACCAATATTCTAGCAAGTTAAATCCCTTCACAGCTATATTATGACTATTTACAAGACTTCCTTAGCTGTCCAAACATTTTCTGAACACTGCTGCTCTACAAAAGAGTTTTATAATACTCTGTCTGTGAACTCTACTTTCCAAATTTAACTTTTCCTGCATTCCAAACTACCAGCACTGTGGTCATCAAACTGCATATGTGGTATCATCTGCTCAGATACAATGATGCCTATCGCTTATATTATTATTGTACTCATTCTTACCATGTGTAATTATTTTTTGTACACCTACAAAACAGAGATATCTATCTATTCCTTCATAAACAGGTGTTTTGTCTCTTGGCAGATGATATAAAAAGCATATCACAATAGCGAAAGTGAGGGATACTCAGCTAAATACAAGTAGCAGAATGGGCTAATTATTTATCTTTGGTGTCTTTGTTTTTAGCTCGTCCATAATGTACATTAATGTATTTCAAAAGTTAAAAAATATGACCGTAATGTAATCTTAGGTTAAATTTTTTGCCTCTAAAGCTCACAGTAATTTGTAAAGCAGTCCCAACATTAAAAACAAGTTGAAAGTTTCAGAATTGTGCATTATAAGGAGGAAGATCACGTCGCTCACTGCTGGAAAGCAGCTTTCTTTGAAGTGTTTTTCTGTGCAAAGTGATTTTGTATACTTCAGGAAAGAAATGAGGTATTCAATTCTTCCTTTTGAATAATACTCATCATTTAGTTCACCTACTATTTTTTTATCTCACCAACATTACACATAATTTTTAGGACTGAAAATTTCCTACAATATTTGTTCTGTTCAGCTGAAAGCCTGCCACTGGAGCCTGGTTGTGCCATTTGGCCTATTACTGCAGAGCACCCACAGTCCCAGACCCTCTGGTTGCTCCTTAAAAGTCTTTTTCCATAAAGCACTGACCTAGACAAACTCTTTGTAGTGAGTTTGTGACATAAAAAATCACAACTCCAAATGCTACGGGTGCAAATCATTGTATGCTGCACAGAACTATGTAAAACTCCCTTCTTTCCTTCCATATGAAAGAAAACTCTGTAAAGCTATTAAGGGTAATGATGGAGAGATTCCTCTACCCTGTATTAAAGGACAAGCAGATAGTCAAATTCATTCACAGGTACACATTTGCTCCTGTGATGCCACATGCATATTCTGTTGACCTAGATGTCTTAGCTCTCTGCCTTCCTAACTTTGTATTTCAGTGGTCAGTGTGTGTTGGGAAGACAGCCCTTCTTAGCAAAGAAAAAAAAAATAAAATTTTTGTTAAATCTTCAGGTACAGAGAGTGCATGAGAGCAGAACTAAGGCAAACATCTGGGCTATTACCTAACTATGACTTTAATTAATTTTTTCCATTCCAAGATTTTAATTTTTCATGTGATGTCTACAGACTTTTAATCAGTGTGAAAACAGTAAAAAACCAGTTTTGTTCTCAAGCAGTTTATTTCCTGTTCACTATGTTCTATTACACTCAAAATCTTGTAAGAAAAAAGGAACATAATACACATTTAGCTATGAACTTCTTGTTAGTCCAATTAAGTATTTAGCAGTCCAAGAGTCTAAACAAATAGTAATATTACTCTTAAAATCTTTGTATGTGAACTGGCTAGGATCTATCCCTTTTACCTGGCCTTATTCTCATCCTTTCAGTATCCCTTTGGGATCTATGGTCAGCACTTCATTATGCCTCATGAGCTGCTGGATGGAAAGGTTTTAATGGGTTTGGAACATCACGAAGTCTCACCAGGAGGAATAGGTCATTTATGAAGTGCGTGGGAGATTCGTGTGCGAAAGTGGTGTGTGACTTTCCTCTTCAGTTTGATATGCTTGGATTTATTTTTAAATGCTTCCTTACCTATGCCTTCTGGCTGATCCCAGCTGAGGGATGAGCATAACCCCCACCATTTCCCCGTGCTCAGACATGGGGACGCCCCGGGTTTGTCAGACTCATCCCATGGAGGTCCTGGCACAGCTCAGGCTCAGGCAGGGGAGGCACCAGGCACTTGGACCTGAGTGAGGAGCTGAAACCAGCCCAGCTTTGGCCAAGGTGAGCCCAAGCCAGCCCTGAGACTGGTGCTCTGAACTCAGGGAACAGCCTAAAGCCTTTTACTAGAAATGGCAAAAAAGTAGAATTTACTGTGTTACAATTCTGGCCACAGATGAAACTGTGGTTTGGTTTTGGGTTCTGAGTGTTTGGGGTTTTTTTTCCCATCTATTTTTATAACAAATATGTTCAAAGTTACATCTTACACTCTTGAAAGAAGTCCTATTATAAAAAAAAAACCCTATCAACATGATAGTTTGTATTTAAATATATCTTAATGAAGAGTTTCCTGGAGCAGATGAACACATATTACTAAGCCATTTTTCACTTGGACTTTATTCAGTAAATTAACAAGCGGTCTCTTATCCACACTACTTTCACTTGTAGTGAAAGAACTACGTTCCTTGAAATTAATTGCATCCAGGTTTGCTAAAGAGCATTAGCATCTTTTTTTCCTAAAAGTACTAAGTGCATTGTGTACTCATACATATATATATATGCTAAAAGCTTTTTTCTTACCATTTTCTTGCATGTTGTTGAATATCATGAATCTAAAAGTGTGATTTACTGTGTAGACTTTTCTCTGCTTTTATGTGAATGCATAGCATTTCTTTCTAGTGCTAATGCATCCTCTCTGGAAACATTACTAACCTGTAACGACATCTTTCTTTTGGTTTAAAGCTGGGCATGCTTGCATGAGCTCAGAGGAAAAAGTTTGTATATTTGTTTTCATTAGTGCTGTTGTGTATTAAAAGGACGAAAGATGAAAACCACAAAATGTTTTATAAAACTTTTAGATGGTGCATGCATAAATTAAGCTGTAAAAGGTGTGACATTTCTCATTGTGACCAAAAATGATTACAGGAATGTGAGATCCAACTGAATGAACTCACATACAATGACAAAGAAAAGCTGTATGTTTATTTTGTACATGTCTGACTGATCTTTGGACATTTGTGTTTTGTTTTTAAGCAACAAGCAGTGCTAAACTGAAATTTCAAAAATGTGCTAAATAATTGGTTGTAGTCGGAGGTGAAGGATATGCAAGTGTTAATGGGTTTCAAAATGTTTTTTTATTTCTTTCCCTGTTGTGATTTGAAGCCCACAGCAGTTTATATTAATTTGGAAGGGGAATTGCATTGAATTTTGGTAAACTGTGATACTTCTCGTAGACCATACAAAGACTATTATGAGTTAAAGAGACATTAGTTAATTTCTATACTGTACCATATTAAGATAACAGAACTTAGACTGGATAGCTGACACATCTGAAAATGGATTAGAGTTGACTTTTCACGTGGGCAGGCATTATGCAAATGACAGAAAACTGAATGAGTTGGCCACTTGGCTTAAATATCCTTGTTCACTTGCAAACTTTGTGTAGGTTAGTTTATTGTTCTTTGTGTTTATTGTTGGCCAAGATTCCTATTATTGTAATCAGCAAGACTGGGTAGGGGGTAGAAGGAGAGAAATATACAGTGCTTTTCAGATCTTTCCTTTGGCTTAAGATCTAGCTCAGAATAATTGACTTTCCTGGGTACTCCAAGATACTTATCTGATCATTTGACTGCATGAGGCAATTCATCCTAATGTGGGTGAGATACATAAAATAGATAAAGGGTTAAAATTATGTGGGATGAGACTTTCTCCTAGGGAACCTCTTTCTTCAAAGGCACCTGATCTAAAAAACTGATTCGAGTGTTCTAGTGTGTACTGGAATAAAAGGGATGTTGCCAACAGCTCTGCCATAGACGGAAATTGCTACCCTGGATTTAAACAATGCTTGCTTCAAAATTCACATTTAAAGACTGAAAATTTGTCCTTAGAATTACTAGAACTATATATATATATGTTTATATACATATATATAAAAAATACTAGTTAGTCGTGAAAATTACTGGCCTGTGGTTTGTTACGTGTATTTTATTAGGATCTTTCTGAAAACTAATTGAGGAAGAAAGTGTAAGAAAGAGGTAAGAGGAGCAAAAGAAAAGTAATCTTTTTTTCAATAGGTGTATGCTAACAAACATCTAGATACAGCATTAATAAAATTGTGAGACCTATGATTTAGAAACCAAAGTATAACCACATGTGCAAAGAAAAACATCATTAGGTTATCTCTGGTTCCATTATTAAAAGCCATAATTTTGAGTCTTGTTTTTTTATTAGGTACTGTCATATATCCTTAACAAATATATCCAGCATGAAAACCTAGCCTATACATAATGAGCATAGTCTTTTTCATTCACATCTTTCACGCTGAAGAGGAAAACAAATGTACTCATGAATATTCCTGACTCATGGAAAACACAGTGTTTGAAATCCGCAGCACTGTTTTCTCCTATTGTTCTATAGGAATACATAAAAAATAATTGTGTGACTTGCTGTACGTATCAGCCCAAATCAGCATAATACAGTGACCCTCCACAATGCACTTCTTGCCTGACAAACTCTGTGAAGTCATGGGTAATTTTCACAGGATGAGTAATGATGCTGAGGAGATTCTAAAGAAAGATAATTGAAATTGTCAAGAGTGTTATCACATGGAAAAAACCCAAGCAACCAAGCAAGCAAGCAACCAAGCAAGCCACCAAGAAACCCTGAAAACAACAAAACAAAATCACTTTAAAATCATGTCATTATTTGTCATCACATCAAACTACCAGGGTTAATAGGATTTT
>VZRO01005758.1:345849-400779 GCA_013397915.1 Daphoenositta chrysoptera | reverse complement strand
ATATATATAAAAATATATGCTAGCAAGAGCAGAGGTATGACATGTAGAAGGCACTTGTGTCTTCTCTCTTCTAGAAATCAGAACTGCAAGCTTGTGTCTGGTCCCTGTTCATTAAAGTATTTAAGATTGTTTCAGTTTAGAATTCTATAGGGTTACTGACTTCAAAGAAATTGATGTGTAAGTTCCTAGCTTATATCTTTGGCTTGATTAGAGACAAAATTTCCAGCAATTTACTGGATTAAAATTTTGAAAAATGAGATATTAACACATGTTTATGAGAAAAGTAAATTAAAATAAGAGATATCTTTATAAATTTTTTGAGTGTGTGCTTTCTTTGCCAAACAGTCTTTCTGTGTGTTCTGTGTTAAATGTCTCTTATTTGGGTCTTAAAACATAGCGTAGTCTGACTACAATCTTCTGAAGATGAGCATTAAGAAGGAAAATTAGAGTAGCATGAAAAGATGATAAAAGTTCCATACTGAAAGTGAATAAAGACAAGCTATCAGCAATAGCAAAAGAACACTAATAACCAGCAGTGGGAAATGAGGCATTCTATATTAATAAAATAATTTTCTTTTTACTTTCAAATACTTTTTTCTCAGCATTAGTAACAATAATAATGATTTTCTTCACTGCCAGAGAATGAACACAGAACTTTTACAAGGATAGTTAGGATGGTTTTGTGAAGATGTGCTGCTGCTTCACCACTGCACTATTGAACTCTGTGGATCTTTTTTAAGATGGGACTGAGGGGATATAAAGGATATTAAGGATATATGCTCAAATAGAGAATATGTGTTCCTTGTGTTCTTTACATTTTTTTTTTGTTCATTCAAATAAAATAAAAGGAGAAAATTTTCTTATAATAGATATTTCTTGAATGTTGATATTTTCCTCTATGCTCTTTGGTGAATGGACTGTTTTATTCACATTTTCATTCTAGAAGTGTTTGTTTTTAAACCAATCACAACAAATAGAGTTTCAGGAGGCTACAGCTATGCCAGAATAAGTAGATGACTTAAAACAGCTATCATTTGCTTTGAGAACAGTTGTAGATCACAAAGGATGCTGCATTCTTCTCATAAATTTGTATTTCCTAGGAATCAGAGGGACTGGCTATATGGACTTGCTGTTAAAAATTGGAATTATTAAAAGAAATTGATTTTAAAAGTCTGTATAGGTAGTTACATGGTATCTTCCTAACCTGGCAGATGTGAACATTTAATATACTGAGAAAAAACCCCAAACAGCCAGTCATGAAGTTTCAGAGTTTTAGTCCCATCCACAAGGCCTCTCATACTCCCTCTGAGGCATACAAATAAAAAACACCTTTTCTTCTTTCCTCTTAGGTGCTGCCCCTGGTTATACTGCTTGGGTCCTTCATACTGTCCTGAACAGTTCAGAAAGCTTCCAGCTAAGCCTTGAAATCTTAGTGTTCACAAGCCCAAGTGAAAGGGAATAAAGACCTCCAAATTTGACTGGTAATGAAGAAGTGCTAAGTAGTTAATTATCAAGGGAATGAATAATTTTATGCCACAAACTATCTAGTCTCGTTTGAGAATGCTTCTCTGGCTGAATACTTGCAAGCAATATGGCACAAAACCTCCTCCCCTTAAAACATTGTACCCAGGTAACAGCTCTTTCAAGTGCCACGTTCAGAATGATAAGAAAAAGTATTTTCTCTCCAGAACTTTTACTTAATTTATTATGCTGTTCTCTATTTACAGTTTCATAAAATAAAATAGACAACCATCTTAAGGTATCCATACAAATTAAATATCAAGCTAGAGCTACACTAGGAAAAACCAGATGCCATGCCCACCACTAAGATGGACCTTTTAACATGTATTTCTTATACGAGTGTGTTTTGTGATTGCATTCCCAGTCCTTCATTATGCTGAGATTAATGAATTTGCAGTACTGTAAATTTTGATAAAACAAGAGCTTCCCTAGAATACAAGTAATAAAGAACATCCCTGGCTTTCATTCCAGGTCCCTTTTCATGATTATGTAGCAGAGTAGATGCACTTCCTCAGAATCACGAGAGATCCTCAGTTCTATCTAAAGTCACAAAACCAGAGAGCCTCAGAAAATGCTAATGCATTTCAGAGATAATGCTTTCTTGGCTATGGTCCCTGAACATGGTGACAGCTATACTGCTGATGCTTCCCATTCTCAAAAGTCTGTCAAACCCAATTAAAAACTACATTCTGGTAATCCTTGTCCTTTTCAGTGGCAGCTTGCTGTGGAGATATTTTTCTTACTTTCTACCTGCTCCAAATACTCCTTCTGTGTTTATATACTGTTTCTCTCCCCATATGTAGACATGGGTGTACATGAACACATTTCCTAGAACAAAGAAGACTACCTGGTTGCTCTGTCATGTATGCCAATATTTCGCTATGCTACTTTTTAATGTAAAGTTGTTAGATTGATCCCATAAAACTTGTGATTGTGTATTTTCCCTTGCTGTCCTCCTTTGAAAGATTACCTGTTCTTAAAAAGCTTTCTGGCAATGCATTCATTTGTATGAGGCTTTTTAACATAAGACATCTAATTTGCGAGTCTATGTTATGATGTTATTTTCCAACTGTTATGATGTTCTTTTCTGAGTTTTCCAATTTCAGAAATTGGCTCCTCTACAGGGTAATTTGGAACACCACAGATAAACTCCTGCTCTGCATTGCCTTCTGGAGGAGACTGCAGAAGGAGAGTACGAAGCTTGGTCAATCATACTGAGCCTCAGATTAGTTACCTTTTTCAATAGGATTATTGTCTTAATTTTGCTGGAATCAGTAGAATTTGGTTATTTCAAACTATACAGAAGCATTAAAACCCTGTTAAGGAAATCTGTTTAGCTCTCTATACTTCAGTGGAATGTAAATTCCTAGGTGAAAACCATAATTTTATGTTTATTTTAATAAGATATGCAAAACATAAGATCCTGAGTATCTATTCTAAATGAAGTCTTGTATACCCACCAGATGATTTTTTTTAATTTCATGTGTCACATTTACTAATATATTTTCAGCCTGATTGTCTAAATTTGCTTTATGATGAAATTATTCCAAAGAAAAGATTGTGACACCATTCTTTACTGAGACCACGAAGAATGCTTCTGAGTTCTTTTGCTCCTAGTAAAAATCTAGAATGTGTAGAATTGTTTTTAAAATTAATAAATATTGCTACATATGGAGCCACCGGAGGGACAAATACCCAATACCTCCAATCTGGCTTTTTTATTATTGCATTTGGGGAAATCCTTGGAAGGAAAACACATTGAGAGTTAGAAAATACAAAGACATTACTTTCAACTTAAGAGTTTACTCTGCCTTGAATAGTTTGAAAGTAGGTGGTGGAAATAAAATGTATGCATATACCCATGAATTTCAAGTCTTTACTTGCAGAATGAGCTGCAACAAGGCAGCTGAAGGAGTATTTGAATGAGCAATGGTAGTTAGAAGTGTCTGAATTTTGCCATAAATTAAACACTAATGTTTATGGTGTGAAATGTTTCTACAGAGACATTTAATATATGTAGTCCTTTGCCTTGAAATTCAGCACTTCAGTATAAAACTCATAATATACCAAGTTATGGCATTGCACAATAGTAGATAAGATAACCAAGTTCAGTTTCAGAAAAATGAGAATTCAGAGTGGAAACTGTAGGAATGTGGAACTAGATTCTCTCTGTTAATGTGGCTTGCCTAAATTCTGTGTTTTTTGCGGATAACACAGAGAATGTTAACAGTGGTAACTCATAAGTACATGCATATTCCACACTAAGCTTATGTTTGTTATCAACCTACATTTTTTGAGTGCTCTGCAAGGATTTTTCTTAAAATGTTAGAAAATACAATTGAAATAGCTAATGGCAAAGAGGTAGAATGTAGATTTGTTATAAACTGTTTACCACTTAGTAGCTGGTGAAGATAGCTTTTTTATTAGTCTGTCATAGAAACTTAAGAAGATAGCCATGATCCTATGAGGAAGGGAAAAAATAAATTACAGTTCATCCAGCACAGCTCCTCTTTCTATACCAATTTTACTGACATATATAAAGTTAGCAGGTAAAATCTGGAGTATTTATTCCATAAAAACTTTGTGATACCATCATTTACTTGCTAATGATCTAAACTAAGATGGGAAAGAAATTATCTGGAAAATATAAAGTCACTGGCAAACAATTTATAAAAAGGTATAATGTTTTGGGGGAATGATATGCCCCAGTCCACTTGGTGGCTTTAGGGGAAGGTTGGTTGGTTTATTCTAGGCTGAGCACAGAAGAAACAATAAAATTCTCAGGAGGTTCAAAACCACACTTACTTGAAAACTTCAGAACATTATGATAGAATAAGGCACCTGGCAAATTTCAAAACAACACCCAGACAAAGTAAGGAATTTCACAAACTTAGCAAATTTACACGTAGCCAAATTTAACTTATCCAAAGAACAAGACACTTACCAAGATACTGACTGGAATTTTTTAGTCTTGCTTACAATATATCTTGATAAGAAGTTAGGAGAAGAAAGAAAGAGGAAAAGAAGAAAGAAAGGTGTTTAGTTAGCACCCGTGAAGTAGCAATGAGATCTGATGTTGCAATTTCAATGTATGTCAAAGCGATGGTCACAGACGTGATCCATCAGTGGTAGAAAAAGCCCACAAAACACAGAGTTCAATAATTACACTCGGGTTATGTGGGAACACCCAGGTGCCTTCCCTGGGGTAGGGAGGTTCACACTGTTATAGCACTGTCCATCATGGGACCCTTCAGGGTCTTTGATGGTTTATCACACCTTCTAAGACATGGCAGCTGCCTCTTAGGTCAGCACAGTTGAGACAATTATGCCCGACCAGAAGGGTTGAATACCTTCAGGTGAATGTCCCAATATCTCCCTCAGAGAGGAGTTTTACACCTGAGCCAGTTGTGTAAGGGAGGACACTGGCATGATAAAAAGCATTATCCCACCTCTGCAGGGTCTGCTTCTTATTGGCCTCTTCCCTTATCTGGGCCAAAACCCTCATGTAGCCTCTGGTGGTGGGTGTGCACCCCCTCTGCACCTGGGCTGTGACCTTGAACTCCATCAGCCAAGCACCCACTGCTTTGGCAAAAGGCCCATTCTTTGAAAACTTTACCATCAACATTTAATCTCTCACAGAGATAAGAGAAACAAACAGATGAACTGGCTGAGGAAAGTTTGGTGTGTACAATGAGGAGAAGTTTTAAATTTTAATGTACATATCAAAATGTAAAATCAAATCAAAATCAAAATATAATTTAGAGTTTTAATACTATGTGTACAATATTATTTCCTAGATGTACCATGATTTGAAATCAAATGATTCTATATTTTTGAGGAAATCTGTATTCAATAAAGACTAAATCCCACCCCCCAGAGGAACGAAACTAATTCTTATCAGCTGAGTAAAGTGGGCATTCTGCCCGAAACTAAAAAAAAAAAAAAAAACAAACCCACACCATCCCAAATATGAAGTGTTTTTTATTAATAGAGTGTCTACTCTTTTTGGTCCTATTGGGAACCACTGCTGATAAGAACCTCGTGAAGCAGCAGAAGCTATTTTTATTTGCAGTAATCAGTAAACTTGAAACTACATCCAAGATTTATCTGTTAATGTTCTTGTGTTACAGCACAAAAGAAAAAAAAAAGTATAAAGCTGGAAGCATGAATTTCCATATGTGTTGAGTTGTTGGGATAGATGGCTGTTAAAATAAATGATGTTGAATTTACATAGCTTTATTAGGCTATTGACATAAGAAAAAAACTTGATGAGAAAAAAAAAATAGATGCAAATTGCTAAGAGGCTTTCTGGATAAAATTAAAAGATTCATCAGATGTGTTTATTATACACCAGGGACAGTTGTCCAGACACCCTTTAGGGATCAGGATGTGGTTCCTATCACCCCAGAGACAATATTTAAGGTAAATCTGAGAAATGTTACAGTAGGAAGCCTCTTGATCTCCTCTGTTAAGTATATGTACAAGTTAAGGTGAATGAGAGGAATTCCATCAAATTTATCACTATTATCAGAGATCTATCATGGTGCAGCCTATTTCATACATGTATGATTTGATTTGATTACATGCCAAGATGTGTCAAAGAATCACTTTCTATGGGAGAAGGTAGGAATTATTTTTAAATTTAAGGTTGAAAAATAGTTCAAATCTTTAAGGAATGTATTTTTTTCTATGTTGTCAAGAAGTTTATGCCATTATAAATGTTGGCCAGAGAAACATGGTCATTAAAAATTGGCACCACTAACCACTACCATGGCTATGGACTTTTCAGTATTGTTTCCCGTGCACAGACTGGCTATTGGTGGAAATAGTATGAAAAAATCCTGCTTGAATGTCTAATTTGTAGACAATACTTATTGCACTGTCACAGATTCACGTTGGTATGTGACAAAATATGAGATTAGACAGACTTCTTGACCTGAATATTTTGGGATTTTTTTTTTTTACAAGGACAAGCTCAAACAATGAGAGCCTACTGGGTCTGGCTGATCTGGAGTTCATTTTCCCACAGCACCCTCTCAGTGCTGTGCTCTGCACTGGCAGCTGGAAAGGAGTTGATAACACCCCAGGGTTTGGCTGCTGCTGCTGGGCAGGGCTGGCACAGCATCAGAGCTGTCTCTGTCTCCATCTCCCTTTTCCCTTCCCATCAGGGGGCTGGGAGTGGGCAGTATCCTGGGACACAACCAGGCCAGCTGACCCAAATTTACCAAAGGACTAGTCCATACCACATGATGTCAGCTCAGGTATAAAAGCTGAGGAAGGGAGGCAAAATGGGGGTTGTTTGTNCTTCTTATTTTCTCTCCTCTGTCCTGCTGGGAAGGGGAGTGATAGAGTGTCTTGGTGGGCACCTGTATCCAGCCCAGATGAACCCACTACAGAGAGCAAATATAAAACCTTGAAAAAACATGACTGGTACTCAAAGTTTAGCAGAAATTATGGGTGAGGAGAATAAAGAAGCAGATGAACAACTTTTAAAACTTTTTTTTTTTTTTTTAAGGGATGTTACAGTAAAGAGAGAATTCAGGTTAAGCAGTAAATTGCAATCTGAACACAAGAGGAAAGGAGGAAATAATACAAGGTTATTACCTTTTTCTTTTTTTTTTTAGCAGAAAATGTCAATATAACTAATGGTCTCTATGCAAATAGCAAAGGTGTTTTCAGTTTACATTGATAAATTTTAAAAGTTTGAGTGTAAAGTCATTAGGTCCTTTAAGGGGCCTAACTTTCCCAGTCACAAAGTCCTGAAAAAAGACTGACTACAAAGATGGAAATTGATATAAAGTGAGGTAATGCCATCATAAACATGGGAGAAAACAGTTGCAGATTCCATGTCAAGTAACTAGACTCTTAGGTTGAATTAAGTATTATCAAATGTTCTGTTATGGATCAGTATCTAGACCTCAGGAAAACACTTGCCAAATGCCCTTGAGAAAAGCTTTGTTCAATTATACCTACTGACTGGCTTTTAAAGAAGATCAACTTTAAAAGTGGGTCTCAGGAAGTCCTCTAGCTCTTCTACTGTGTTATTTCTCACATGATTTTTATGGCAGCGCTTACAGCAAATACGTCACATGAGAAACCTTTATGAAAGGTTCTGGCACAGAGTACATTTGAAGACAAGAGTGTTTAGGGCCTCTGAGAAAAACCTTACTGCTTGGAAATAAACCCTATGGCACAAGAATAGAGCTCTTGCCCAGGCTGACAGCACTCTGGGGGTCTCTTCTACCTCTTTACGTTCTATACTTAAAATCTCCCTGGAGAAATTACTCAAATTAAATTCTGTGGGGCAATACTTTTAATTTTTAAAAAAGTAGCAATAAAAGCCTCTCTGGACCTTTTGACTTTAGGACTAAAAATCTGCAGTAAGCTTTGTTACCAAGTAAACTGCAGTAAGATTCGATATTTTTACTTCTACTTACAGGTCAGCATTAAGTTCATGCTGATTTTGGCACTGCTGGATGTATTTTGGCATTGCTGACATATTATATTTTGAATTTATTTATATTTGTCAATATATTTTGATAGCAAAACAGAATTCAAAAGTATAGAAATAGGTAAAGAAAGACTCAAGTCTCAGGTAGAATTCTGAGCTGCAGCAGTTCACAGAAATGAAAGAAATACCTGAATGACAAGACCAGTAATTTCTGTGTTCCTGGTGTTTTTTATTTACTCTGTATTAAAGAGCCTTTGGGACTTTGAATGTTTGAAGGATTCTTGGGTCTGCAACTTCCTACACTTTCATCTATTTGTTCCTTAATAATCTACCACTTTTGAAATACTTTACGATAGAGTTGAAGAAGTAAATCTGTTAGCATCTGGACAAATACAGACAATAACATAATTTTCAGTAAACAGTTACAGAAACAAGCAAATACTTGAGCAATGCAAAAAGAAATAACGTGATTATTGAAAAAAGCTTAGAGTCATTTGGGTTTTCTTCTTTGGAACCTTCTTTCTTTTTGGTTTGGTTATTTGGGGGATTTCTTTGGGTGATTTTGTTGTTTCATTCACTCACTTTATTTTTTTGTTTGTTTTGTTTTTTGATTTCTGCCATGTTTGCAGATAATTTAGAAGAATCCTTATACTGTCCTGATTTTTTTTTTATCTTGTTCATTCACTGCCCAATCTATAAACAAGAGAGAAAATAGAATTGAGGAAAAGCACAGTCACTGCTGATGCATGGTCTTGTCTCCCATCTCTTTCCTGATTTACTACTGCCTTCAATGAAAGGTGGGAACACACACTAAGTCCAAGGAGAGTTTCAATAGGAAAGCAATTATCCATCTATTTTAAAAAATGAACCAATTCCAGCTATCCTACTAGCTTCATAATACTATACTGATATTTTATGAGGCAGAAAGTGGTGCTGCTATTGGCAAGATCTACCTAGAGCTGAATTATTAGAATAACCAGAGAAATAATATTTTTTTTCTGTTAACATATTGGCTAAAGAAGAGAAACATGATTTAATTTTTAGGCTAAATTTAGTGCAGGATTGGGTATATAATTTTGCTTGATTTAGTTCTTCTTTTACAGTCTGTGAAATGTAAATGTGAATGCAATAGAATCTAAATCTAAAACTGTCTCTGAATATGAAAGTTCCAGTGGATTCTGTGAAAAAGTTATGCAAGGAAAGATTTTTATATTGATTGAATGTGTCTGATTCTGTAAATGGTACATCCTTTTTCTCTTTTATAGCCCAGTACTAAGCTCTTTGTAACACGCACTAGAGGTCCTTACTAATCAATGGGGTTTTTTTATTTTCAGTTAACTTGACATAATGTCTGTTCTAAAAGTTTTATCCTTTCATCCTGATGTTTTAGTGTATTCCTCATTCAAAGCTAATAATATTTTACAGCCTCATTTCTCCCCTCTGTTTTGTCAAGGAAACCTTTTCTATTGTGGTGTTGCTCAGGTTTCTATTACATATTATCACCTTCATTTTTATTATTAAGCCCACCTCCTGACAGCAGGGGTTAAATGACTCTGCTCATAACTGTGTTGAATACATAGTGAAGTTGAGAATTGGCGTCAGAAAGTTATTCTGAAATAACACTAGTATATTCTCTGTTAAAATATTTTAGTAGAAGAAATGAAATAATTTCATAAGGAAATCAAAGTGTGTGCCCCAGCTGGTCTTATTCTAGGTCCTTGGCTTTTCAAATGTGAAAGCATAAATAGTCTGTTGTCTTGTCTGTAGTTTTACATGGAGCTTTACTGATCTGACATGGAGAAAGTGAGTAGGAAAACAATCTGCATTTTCATTTAAGGAAAGTGGTGTCCAAACATCTTTCAGGGTGTTCGTACATAACCTACACTATTGCTTCACTTTGGATGAGCCAATTAGTCAGTCTAAATAAAATCTGCTTTGCATTCATGTTCTACTTGTTTTATTTTTACATTCATAAGAAACTAATATGAATGAATCATTTAAATTCAGGTCTAATCCATTCTTTAGATATGTTATGTATTGTCTCATTTCCTTTTTTATTGCCCTGGATTTTCATTTGATCTGCTTAAGCGTTTTAAGGTAAGTATCTGTTTTAATAATCATAAAAAAACACATTTCAACTCTGTTAGATCATATTTTGCTTTCTGCTTCGAGATAATTTCTTTAACATTATTGATACTTTCTTGTGTATTATGCTTCCCTTGTGTATCATCTTGGGATAATCTTGTCTCCAGCTTACTGAAAAATCTGCTAGGGAATTTCTATGTAGTTTTATATAAATGACATATATAAAGTTTGCACAACTGGTGCCAGCTGAATTTCTTTATTTAGGCTGACAAAATAAGTAGTTGCATAAAGGGAAAACAATATGTCCATACCACTTTCCAATTTAATTAAGAGTCAACATCCGAAACAGAGTTGAGTTCTCTGTTCACAAGCCACAATTGCACATTGTAAAAAACTACAGAAAATCTTGCCTGTAAAAACAGAGGATAATAGGAAACTTTTGATAACTCATAAATATGATGACGCTTTATTAGTTACTGTTTTTTAAACTGTTTCAGGCTGTGAGTTTTCTAAATCATTTGTATATGAACATAGATGCAACTGAACTTAAGTATCAGAAGAACTGAGATTATATGGTAACATACTTTAAATTACTGCAAGTACATATCATTCAAATTTTCCATGGGAAAGTGTTCAGATGATAAAATTTAAAATTAATTTAAAACTAAATTGTGTTTTAAAAAAGGCAAAAATATTACTCTGGGTAAGAGAATTAATTTCTAAAAAATATTTTCAAAATATTTAATCTGTCACATGCTCCAGGACTCTATGTCTAACATTCTATCTAATAAAGAATATGCTTTTTTAAAAAGTACTGTAAACTTAATCACAATTTAGAAACTGTTTCTGTTACTACTGTATTTTAGAAGAAAAAAAATACTTTCCTTTTCTCTAATACCCATGATGCCAATGCTATAAATTAGTTATAATCACCAAATATATAGATCTTTGGTGATTATATCTATCTACTATTATATCTATACTACTATCTAGTAGTCCATCTGAGGGACACTACAGTGCTACCTAAAGTGTATTGGATTTTGCATAAAATACATACTCCACTAAACTGAGGTGCTTTTGCTTGTAATGAAACACTGTTCAACAGAAGTTCTGATTTTTTAGAGTATATTCTGCCTTTATCTTTTATGAAACAATGTAGGCTTCTTCCTGTGCATCCCTGGATATGTTCTGCATGCCTTGTCAGTATGTCCTTGTCAGGACCACAGTACACTGTGGTCCTTTATGGAAACTCCTGCCCCAGTCAGGCATAGTGTGGGTGGATGAAGGGAGGGATTCCAGGAACTTTCCTGCCTCACACCTCTCCCACTCAGATACCTCACCTCAAAGTACAGCCAAGCACACTGCAAATATACTTATTTCCTCCCAACCTGACCCTGTGGTTGCATTCAATTCCTGCCTGTCTCTGGCCCTAGATACTCCTGTCAAGGCATCCTTGACCTTTTTGTGTCTTTGTAACACTCATTGGCATGCCTCTACCAGAGATGGGAGAACACAGATGGGAACATCCTGTGGCTGGATTATACGCTGGCTTTGAAGGATCTGGAAATTCAGGGCATTAGGCTTTGAAGGCATCTATGCCATGTCTGGAAGGAGGAACTGTGATCCCTTGTTATGAAGGGCCAGTGCTGGATGTGCAACACATGTCATATGGGTATTTTGATCCTACCCGTAACTGCCTACCTGTATTTACAAATATACAGATATATACGCATTCTATACAAATTTAATGTTCCTTTTTTGCTGTTTTCTACTTTGGTTCACTCTGCTTTTTGCTTGACAATCCCTGTAGCACGTTCTGCTTTCAGTCTTACTTGAACTACTTTTCATTTGTGAGCACACTTTATCCTCCTTAAATCCTTTCTTCTTTAGACTCCATGCCTTAAACCGTCCTTCCTGCTTTCAGATTTAAAGCCTGCATCAGCTTTCACTTGAAACGTTATGCAGATATTTGTCTCATCTTACATCACAAGTGAATTTAGTTGTAGAGTAGCTGAGTTAATATATGTAAAGCACTCTTGTACTCTGTTCAATTTGCTTGAATCCTAAATGGATCTGGCATGGTGGTTTCAAAGATAGCATACATGGGAAACCTGATATTAACCTCCAACCATCTTGCATTCTACAACTTAAAGGACACAGACACTAAAGCACTATGTATAATGAATATGAAGAACTGGTCTACATGGCTGATAGCTTTAGAGCTGTTACACCTAAGACATGTGTGATGAAATATTACCCAATTGCTCCCAACACACCTTTTAAAAGAAAAGCACTTGTTCCCTGTACAGTGATTCATTTTTTGTACTTCTCTTGATATTTTCTCTTAAGTACTTGTGTCTGTGCACTCTGTCAATGATTTTGTGTTGTGAAAAGAAGAGGTACACGTATATCTTACACTGCACTGAAACTCTGGTTTGGGATTTGAAGTGAGTTGTGAGATATGCATAAACCTTCTGGTGCAGTGCAATACTTAAGGCATGGGTAATGTTTATGTAAAATTTGTGTGAGGGGCTTCACCTCTTAACTGAACCTTCAGGAGAAAATTAAGTATTTAAGCTTACTGTATTGTTTATGAAGAGAAGAAGCACTTCAGAATGGGAACAGGTTTTCCTGTTGCATTTTTTTTAATAGCACTCAGGGGGAAAGGTCTGGTTTACAAGAATTTTAGGCACAAATCTATAAAGGGTCTATTCAGCTCATTATACATATTCAGTGAAAATCTATAATACTTATCATACTCCAGTGGTCTGGCTAAGTACTAGTAAGAAAGGGTCATTATGTATTTTATTAGCAGAACTATTTTGCAAGAGGAATTAAGGAAGTCTAAAATCAAAATACCTAATAATCCAGTGGTTTGAGCACTTCTTAAGGCTGTCTGCCACTCAGCTCATGTTTCTGCATCATTCTCATGACCTACTTCCTCCCACATAACAGTGAGATTGAGGGCACCTTCAGCAAGTTTTCTGACAACATCAAGCTATGTGGTACAGTCAACAGGCTAGAGGGTAGGGATGGCATCCAGAGGGACTGTGATAAGCTTGGAATTTGTGCCCGTGCAAACCTCACCAAGTTCAACAAGGCCAAGTGAAAGATCCTGCATGTAGGTCAGAGCAGTCCCAAGCACAAATACAGGCTGGGTGGAGAATGGATCAAGAGCAGCCCCGAGGAAAAGGATTTGGGGGTGTTGATTGAAAAGCAGCTTAACGTGACCCAGAAATGTGCACTTGCAGCCCAGAAAGCCAACTGTGTTCTGGGCTGCATCGAAAGAAGTGTGGCCAGCAGGTTGAGGGAGGTGGTTCTTCCCCTCTACTCCACCCATGTAAGACCCTGTCTGGAGTACTGCATCCAGATGTGAACCTGTCGGAGCGAGTACAAAGGAGGGCCAGGAAGATGGTCAGAGGGATGGAGTATCTCCTATAAGGAATGGCTGAGAGAATTGTTCAGTTGTTCAAAGGCTGAGAGGGTTGTTCAGCCTGAAAAAGAGAAGGCTTTCCAGGGAGGCCTTACAGCAGCCTTCCAGGGAGCCTACAAGAAAAGTGAAGAGGGACTGTTTACATAGGTATGTAGTGACAGGGCAAGGGGAATGGCTTTAAACTGAAAGAGATTAGGTTTAGCTGAGATAATAAGAATAAACTACTGTAAGATTGGTGAGGTACTAGAACAGGTTGCCCAGAGAATCACAGAATTGTTATTGATGAAAGGGTCTTCTAGAAATCATCTAGTACAACGTCCCTGCCAAAGAAGGGAACTAGGTGGGTTTTGAGCAGGGGACACAGGAATGTGTCCTTTTGGTGGATTTTGACTATCTCCAGAGAGGGACACAACATGACCTCCATGGGCAGCCTGTTCCAGGGCTCTGCCACCCTCCATGTAAAGAAGTTCTGACTCATGTTGAGGTGGAACTGCCTGTATTTTAGTATCTGGGCATTACTCCTTGTCCTGTCACTGGGCACCACTGAAAGAGTCTGGCACCATCTTCTTGGCGTGCACCTCTGAGATATTTATGGTTGTGGATGCCCTGTCCCAGGAATTGTTCAAAGCGAGGTTGAATGGGGCTTTGAGCCACTTGTTCTTTCGAAAGGTGTCCCTTGCTCTGTCAGGGGGTTCGTAACTAGATGATCTTTAAGCTCCCTTCCTGTCCAAACCATCCAGTGATTCTGTGATTCTCCTCTGCTCCACAGTTATACATCTGCTCTGAGCAACTTAATAGTACAGTTCTCTGGTAATCACTGCTCTTCCAGTTCCTTGGGAGTGTGGAGGCTGTCTTCAGAGCTGTTTAGATTTCTTAAATTTCAAGGTTACTCTTAGGTAGCTTTTGTCTTACAAAAGAATCTCACTGTCTAAGGCACAGATCTAAGCAACGAGTATTTGGGTGAAAAGGCAATAATCAAATTAATGACCATAGGTGTGATAGTTAAAGTTTATGAGATTCCTTTTGAAAATATTTGTAAGGACCTATCACCTCCCAGACAGGAATGGAGAAGAAAAGAGAAACATATTATGTGTTTTCTTATACATATTACCATTTCTTGACCTTGTTGATGCTAATGGAAAGGGGCAAGCTGGTTACAAAGTTGATTATCTCCTTCATCTTTGGTCTACAGAGAATTATTTCCAGTCAAGGAATAACCCTTTGTGTTTGCAAATTTTGGCATTTCTGTCATTCCTATTTGCAATATGCTAAAACTTTGCCAAATATACATTTTGCGTTATTGCAAGTTTTTAACATGTGACACAACACGTTTGAGGGAAAAGTGTGCTTCATTATTAAATCCTCAAGGACTGTCCAGTTTGTGTTCTCAGAATAAGACTTAGCTCTACTTCAGAAAATGCCAAGGAGGTTAGGCAATTTAAACATATGCATTTTAATCTGCATAGTTTATGATTTCCCAGCAGTAGCTTCCCTCTGGAATGTTCATAGTTTTCATTTAATATTTGTGTCTGAATAGTGACAAAATCATTTCCCTTCTCTTCCCCTTGCTTTGTCTTGTCTCCTGCCGTTTCTTCTCTCTTTGAACCTAATGAAACATAATTTTCTGGTTTCAGCGGGATCAGAACTTTTTTCCTACATTTGAATAAAATATGGAAATACACAAAGCATTTACGGTGCTGGAAGAAAATTGACTTAGGGCTCCATATATACCTATATTTCTGTGAATGGTTGCTCTAGCCATTTCAGAAATAATAAAGATTAATTTTAGTCCCAAGAGGACAGACAAAAAGTCAGAAATGTCATGCCAGAAAGGATGTCATGGAGATTGTCTTTGTCTGATCTTCTGTGGCAGGAAAACTTGTAAAGTTACAGCATCCTTAATCCCAAGACCCAGAAACAAGACCAGCTTCCTAAGCAGAGGTGTGTAAACCTCAGTCATCTATTTGCCAGTAGGATGGGGAAAATTCAATTTTTTTCTGAAGGAAAACCATAAGTATTAAAAACTATATTTATGAGACTCAGTTTATAAAAATAATAATAAATAAATAATAAATAATAATAAAAACCTTTTTTTTTTCCCCCTTTTGACTATTGCCTCATTCTTTCTTCTATCCCAGCCCCCGGTTTTCCACTTAAGCGTGTATGTTAAGATAAAGAACAATTCGTCCATGAATGACACCGTCTTTGGAATAATTTGAACTAAAAGGTAAAATTTCAGGAATGCTGTTAAATGTAAAAGCTGTGTCAAGCCTGCAAGTTTCTTCCCTGAAATAGGATAAAAATTGTCAGCATTCACGTCACTCTGGAGAATCACTGGCAGAATATCACCCTTAGCCCAAGGATGTTGCATAACCCTCTTCAGAATAAACTTTTTTTTCCCAAAACTTTTTGGCTGACTTGTGATGATTTCTATTCTAAAGATATGCAAATCTTTTACATAGTCATGAAACAGAGGAAGGATCCTTCCGTCCATGAGATTTCAGAGTGCAGTTGATGTCTGCTTCAGCTCCATCGTTATGCAAAGAAAGTTTTCTCCTCTTGTTGATCCATGAAGTAAATTTTGCATTTCAGAAAGGGAGCAGCACAAAGGCTACCCACAAGAAAGAGGCCTGATAAGTGCATAAGTCAGGGAATTTGTTTTATTTTCTAAGAGCTTTAAATCTGGTTGACGTTTTTTAAGTAAATGTGTAGAGACTAGTGCAGTGAAAACAAGATATCTTTTCATATTGGAACAAAAGAATGAGGGAAAACATTATCAGACAATGAGCTTTTCACATGTTGAGGAATTAAAAACACATTTTGTATCTTTAAAAATAAGTCAAGCTATTCAGCCAAGTTGCAAAAAGAATGACTCAGATAAAAATGAATTTTAAAGTGAGCCAGATGCCACAATATAGATGATTCAGAAAATAGTACTTCCTCAGACATGTCTTCCAGTAGCAAAATGTTATTAAATATTTTAATACATATGGCTCAGTTTATTAAGAGTGGCTTTGAGTACCTGTCAACCATGTTCTAGACGAGAAATACAAAGGCTATCAAAGTACTCTCACATGCCCATAGCAACAAACATTTTAAATATAAATATTAATAAGACATAAGATTATGCAACTAGATTTAATTTGGCACATTTTAATGTTAAAAAATGACCTTTCAATCAAATCCGTAAATCAGAGTTTTCAGAAAACAACTGGGTATTTTCCTAATTAATTAAGTGCTTGTATACATTCCTGTTGTTCACACTCAAAGACACATTTAAAATTCCTTAATAAAGGAAATTAATATATTCTATACAGTACATTAGGATTCTATCCTTAATGTAGAGATGTTTTATCAGCACTGGTTTTGCACATTTCCTTGGTTACATGGTCATTATTTCTGCTCCTAAGTAATACCCATGGCTTTAAACAAGTAACAGGCTCTTGTCATGTGGATTGTAAAAGCACCACAGGCATTTTGGATCAGATTCCTGAAAGATAAGGCATTCTTTCTTCATGACAGTATGAACTTCTGTAAGGATTAGAAAAAATTCTGTTGTTTACATTACATTCCAAATCTTCAAGCTTTCTTCTTCTTTTCTTAGAGGTCTTTGAAAGGAGAAAGTAGAAAACTAAATGTTACTTTCTGTTACTTGTGTGTCAAGCAGAACACAAGTGCTCCGGTGGGAAAATTAAATTCATATTGTCTTATCTATTTTTCAATAAGAATTTATAAGAATTTTAAAAATAAATTTCTTTACAATTTCTTTATAATAAGAAAGCCTCTTTATTTTCTAAATGTTATACATTTATTAAATAAATAACAATACCATATGGAGTTAATTGTTTCATGTCACTGCTTAGGTAGAAACTTGCCATACAAGAAATCTGAAAACTGCATGTAGGATGTTCTGGTCCCTGTTCTAATAGAAAATCTCTTTTTGAGCAGCATACATGAAGAGACCTTGCTTTTTACACTCCATTATACAACAGCCTCAGTTTCAAGGGAACACTCTGCTCTTCTGAAAATAATTTCTCAAACAACTCAGCATGTTTACATGCTTAAAGGGAAATTACTTAAATCTGCTATCTTTAGAAACACTGCATTTTTTTACTTGAAGACTGAAAAAATTGAATTCTGAATCAATAAAATGAAAAACAATAGATGTAAGTAATATCACATACTGCAAGCTTTAATCTGACAAATGTCAGGACAGCAATTTTGATGATCATATTTATTCACAGAATGGAAACCTGCTGCATATGGCCTCATTTTTCCAGAAAACTTACTCATGTAGTTATCTGTAAGTTACCTCTCTAGGTTTATCAAATCCCATCTGTGTACACATCAAACATTTATCTTATTGAAAGGCAGGGTTATGCTTTTATGTTCTTTGTGTTTTGAGGCATCAGGACTTGCAAAGAGAAAAACATAACTGGGATGACTGTTTCCACAGTGAAGTTAAACATAACTGGGATGACTGTTTCCACAGTGAAGTTCTTCTGCATGGCCTCTGATTCTCAAGTTCTCAGAATTTATTTCAATTCAAGTGTTTGTTGCATTCCTACAGAAATATTTATATTTTGGAAGTTTGACTACATGATGACAAGTGGAGCAGAATCAGCAGGAGAGATCTGAGCTATGTATGCACCAGCAAATTATGTGGTTGAGTTGGAATGGATTTATGCACTGGAATACTTGGTGCTCAGAATCTTGTGTCCACATAATTTCT
Source organism: Daphoenositta chrysoptera (assembly GCA_013397915.1). Classification (NCBI taxonomy): domain Eukaryota; kingdom Metazoa; phylum Chordata; class Aves; order Passeriformes; genus Daphoenositta; species Daphoenositta chrysoptera. The sequence continues at coordinate 382,557 of VZRO01005758.1, read as the reverse complement.
GAGAGTATACTTCAGGCTGGCTTCAGTGCAGACTCGTGGGCTGACTAATTTATAATCTTGGATTGATTGCATTTTCCAGTTCAATTTTATCTGTAAGAAATTCAGCTGATGTAGTCTAAGAATGCTGCACAATGTGAACTGAACAGTATATAAGTGGATTCAAATTCAAGATCCACTTCTGAAGAACACTTTTGATTTGAACTAGGAAAAATTAGTAATGCAGATGCAAAGAGTCCTGAATTCAGAACATTATGACATTCCTAAGTCATAGGACACTGGTTAAAAATCACTGCCCTGAATCACAGAATAAAAAGTATTTAAAATCTGGTTACAACTTTTAGGTGAACTGTTGTTCATTCTGAGATAGGGCTGTCTGGGACATAACTTGTCAACAAGATAAATAACAAAAAAGACATACTGGAAATAGCAATTTTATCATGCTTGTTTCTGACTTGCATGGGCAAAGTTATGAATTACTAGGAAAAATATGTTCCTTGAAAGCTCACATCCTGGTGATGATTTGGTTTGTTACGTGGGTTTTATTGTGGGGGTTTTTTTGGTTGTTTGTTTTTGTTTTTGAATTTATTAAAAAAAATCCCAAATACTACTTGACACACTGAACTTTTAATTCTTAAATTTGAGACCAAATAAAAGTGGAAAACTGGCAGCATTATTAGAATTCTCTTGTGGGCAGCACTACGTTCTGTTCATCAATCTGCTGTACCCATTTTCTTAGCCCTCACTGGGAAATTAAATAATCCTGACTGACAACTGACACATTAATTGCCTTTGAGGGAGCACACCTTTAAAAAGCAGTAATTTAAAGTCTTCAGCTTTGGTGGAAGAACCAATTTGCAGCATCATCAGTCAGGGTTTTGACATGTAACTTTGCACTTGCCATTTTGTTAATAAAGAATCACACTTGAATCCTGAGAGAGTGTTTCCCTAAAGAGAAACTTAGATGTCTTTGTGAAATTAAGATGACTTTGATAGGGACATGTAATGAATGTTTAAATGAGTTATTAACCTTTCATGACTTCAGTGAGTGTTACTGCAAGACAATTCATCATTATATTGTCATAAACTGCAAAAAGGTGAATATCATAGTAAGATCCATTTCTTTAAAAGTTTATTTCTTGCTAGTTTTGTGCACAACAAAACTGGGTTCTTGTGTTTTTAATGCTTAGCAAACTGCGTGAAAGAAAGAATATATTGACAATAACTTTTACAATATCTAAGTAAATAAATGGGAATTTAAAAAAAGTCATTAAGCAATTAATATTTTCAAGTATTTAATTCAGGTCAAATTTTTCCACATGTTATTAAGTCAAGAATAGTTATATCATGTTCCTTTCTATCAAAGACAGTCTATGTATGTAAATCAGTTTATCAGAAAACAACCTCCTTTTTTCTCATCCTATGCAAAATATCAATGAAATGGAAAATTTTAGGAATTTTAAAATTTAAAATTCTCAAATTCAAGCACATGTTCACATTCTGAGGGCAGAACATTTTCAATGCTGTAAGCTTCTGTTTTATTTTTAGATGAGCTGGGTGCATTCAAAATTCACTTTTGAGGAATGAAGCAACTTTTTGGATTGGTTTTGTTTTGTTTTCATAAGCCTCAGTACAAGGCAGTTTTGATAAGTTTTCTTTTAAACTTATTTTAAAATTGTTTCATTTACTTATGACTTGGAAAATGGAAAAAAATAATGTAAATTCTTTTCAGGAAGTACAGTCTTCCATGAAGAAAAAATCTACACTTACCCATAAACTTGTGCAGTTTTTAAGTGTATTTAGAATAGAAGTTAATAGCAGGCAAACAATTACTTTTCGATAGTTTATAAAGCTTGTCATGTCTTTAGATCCTCTGTGGATGTATCTGTAGTTCTATGAAATCAGATATGTTCTTTGTAAAGGTAAAATTATATCTTACAGCAGTAAGAATGCCTGTTTCTAGGGCAAGCTACACACATTCTTTAATTGTCATTATATTTGTGGAAAATTGTCTTTAGTCAATAGATTATTTTACTGACTAAATCCAATTAATGCTACGAAATCCTTATATTAAATTATAATATAGTATAACAAGATACTATAGAATTATTTATTCCATCATTTTCAAAATAATATTTTAAAAGAAGTTGAGAAATTGCTAATACTTCAAGGGTATAAAAGGCTGTTTCATTTAGAAATACACTAAGTATATAGTGAAAAAAATATTGGGAAATGCAAGTGACATGCCAAACACAATATTGAGAATGAAGACTTTAAGCAATAACACAAAGAAGTTTTTAGGACTGGAAATGCACTGTTTTGGGTAGTTGACACTTGCACCCCAAGAGCTGTAAATTATTTTACGCAGTATGAAACTGGAATCGAACAAAGATACAAGATTATTTTCCACAACAGGAGCTATATGTCCATTTGACACAATTCTGTGACAATTACAAAAAATAGTTGTGCCCTTTCCAGTAATGTGTTTGCTCTCATTATTTGTCTTTTTTGTCATCATGTCAGCAATTTCAAATTTGAAAGTTAAATCATGGAAAATTGTCACAGTGGTAGTTCATGCAGTGTTAGAAGTACATTTATGTGATTGTTTTAGTAAATGGCTCATTGAAAAAATATTTTCTGCTCAGTTGAAAGTTTTGCTGCAGGGATTAAAGCATATGAATCTGTAATACAAATTCAAGATACTCATGTGTAAAAATTGACCTTTCCCTGATATATTCTTAATAAAAATATTCACTAGGTTGATTATGAACTGGAATTTTGGGTTTATTTCATTTTACCATTGGTAATAAAATTAATGCTACTTTATGCCATTTAAATATTTAAAATTTAGCTAAGACAGAAAATTTACTTAAGTTAAAAAACAAACTACTTACATATTATAGAAATTATTTTCTTTAAAAATTGTTATATAAATTTCTTATGCACAATTATCTCATATATGCTATGTTCTCTTTATTCTAAAGGAAAACATAAGAATAAGAAAAAAAACCCAATTTTTTTTTTCTGAATTTTAATAGGAATAATTTTTTAACGAAGTCATTGTGAATGCTTCAAAAGGCACTCTAAACATATTGAAGGTATTTTGGCTCAGAATCTGAAATGCCTGGGATCATCATCAGAGATATGAGACACCAGGGAATTGTTTTATCTCTACTGTTTGCACCTGTAACACAAAGAAAATAAAAAGTTTTGTCATAGATATGCACATTTGCATATTCAAGATAGTTTTGATATTACTATCGTCTGGCTGCACCCAGAACTCAAAGGCTATTGCAAATCATCATATGCAAAAGGACTGTCACAATGTTGTCACAAGTAATCCAATTTTCTTCTCTTTTTTCCCTAGCTGTTCCAAACTGTAATTAACTTTCACATGAAATGGAGATTCAGTCTTTTAAGATATCATCATAGTTGATAACGTGCAAAAAGGTTAAGCCACTGCATTAGTAGAAAAGAAATAATGGGTTACAAAATATAGTGAACTTTGAACCATTAAGCTTGTTTTGGCAATAGACACAGAATCATCTCCTACCCATGGCTGTGACTGATGAAAGGGTAACACTTTTGTTTGGGTTTTTTCATAAAGCCAGTATCTAGTTGCCTCAACATGATATCTGAAACGGGGTAGCATCTAGCATCTCTCATGTAGAGTTTCAGAGAAAGACTCTTAAAATTCACAATTATTTGTGATTTTTGCCTTGTTAATTGGCCAAGACACCAGTAAAACACAGTTTTCTTACCCAGTCTACAAGGAGTTGTCAGTTAGGACACACTGGCTGCTGCCTCAGCCTGAGTGTTGGAGTTTGTATGTGAGAACTGCTGCACACAAGAAGCCTTGGAAAGGAGGGAGCAGTGTGCACCTGCATGTGTTTTATGCACAACAGTTGCAGTTCTGGAGCCACCATTTTCTCTCAAGTGCATTCTTGATTACACGGGAGGATACTGCTTCCATAAAGGGGTCCTTTTTCTCACTGTGTAGGAGAAATGTGCTAGAAGCTTGAATTTAGTTTCTACAGGGAACAGGAATCTGCTGGTTCTTAGCACTTCAACACTTGCTTTTGCAGCTTTAATAATGTATTTTCAAGATACCTATATGAAAGTACATCAAAAAAAGCTAAGTAATAACATTTTTAGGACCTCAGCTCAACTCATTGGGTTGAAAAAACTCATCTGCTTGTTTGTTTTTGGTGGAGGGAATAGACAAAGAGCATAGCCTAACTTCTTCCTTGGAGGTCTGGTTCACTAGACAGATGATTCTCAGAAATTCTCATTTATCATTTGTTGCCAATTGTCTTGCTGCTGGAGGATGGAGGACTGTTCGTACTGCAAATGAAAGCCCACATTGTTGCATGGATGCACCAAGCTCAATTTTTTTGTTTGTAGAGATGGTGTGAATTTTCATTCTGCTGCTCATAGGGCTTACACAAATGAAAGCTAGTGACTCTTGCTAAAGTATTAAAGCTAGAGTGGCCAGCCAGGGTAGCTTGATGGCATCATGGTGGAGTAATTCATGGGTTAAATTCTTTTCTCACAATAATTTACTGTGTGTCGTGGGTTGGAGCTGAAATTAATTGACAGTTTTTTAATCCAATGGCGCTTCTGCGATTTTGCATATTTAAACCTGCAGGAGGCGAGGGAAAGGCCTCTTTGATCCAGCGGCCTGGGGAGAAAGGGGGGAGGGGAACAGCTCTGGGCCCGGCCCTGGGGAGCCAGGCAGAGCACCCCTTCCCCAAATGCCAGGGCAAGGGGTCCCTGGCACACATCGAGGCACCCGCCCCCCCCCCTCCCCACCCCCACAAAAGCTGCAAGCAGCCAAAGAGCAATGGGAGGCTGCAAGGCCGAGCTGAGCGGCTCCCGAGAATTTGGGAGAGGCTTCCCCTTCCCCCACTCCACCAGGTCCCCCATGGGCCTGGGAAAAACCGATTTTCAACTTTTTCGAACCGAAAAAACTGTTAAACAACTGGCAGCATCGAAGGAGAATAGCTTTTTCTTCAACAGAAGCTGTTCACCATGGAGTTAAATTTGGAGGAAGAAGTAACAAGTAAGTCAGGCTGGGTGGAACTGAAGATGGTGACTGGAGGAAAAAGAAGGGCGCTGCCGTGAGGAGCGGGGAGCTTAAACCAACCTTTTTCCTGGAGTTTGGAAAGACTTTTTAAGAACTCTAATTTTGACCAGAAATTCCATCTTTGTTAATCTCCTTGCTCCCTCTCCTTAGAAACCTGTGAGGAGGTCTGTGTGCCCTGAAGTGATAGGGCTGGGGGAGGGGTGGGGACTGGCAAAGAAAAGGAATGTGGTTCTTTTTTTCTTTTTACTTTCTTAGTGTAGTGTTCCTTTTCTGTTAATCCTACCTAGTAACAATAAACTATCTTTATAATTTTAGAAGTTTTTAAGCCGGTTTTGTCATTTTCTCCTAATTTAAATCTCACAAGACAAGTGGGTGAGCTGAATCACGGCTGCAGCTGGTGTTTCGGCTGGTTCACTAAATCTAACCCGTTACACTGTGCAAGACAGTTGTTAAGACATCTTGTCTCTAGCACATCTCTGGGATATCTCTGCAGAGAATGAGCTCTGTTCTTGTATGCTGAAGTAGATAGGAAGAAAATGATAGCATAACAGATTTTGATTTGTGAAGAAAACTGCACTAATTCTTTCCTGTTCGATGAGACTTATTTTCATATGATCTATTTCTCTCATGCCCGTCATTTTCCTGTAGTTAGTATTTAATTAGAAATCAAACACAGAGACAGAATATTACTTCATTGGTGTTGGTGCATCTTCAGCAAAATCGTACAAGAAAAACGTGGTCCAATGACTCTGGGAAACTTTCATTAAATGGGAGTTTGCCCTGTAGCAGATTTGCAAGCTGTTCAAATTTCTGCTAAGTTAAGTCAATCAGTCTCCATAACAAGAAGACAGATTTATGGAATGCCCGAGGCCCTCTGATTCCTTCTTGGTTTCTATAGGGCAAAAAAATCTCAGGTTTGGTCAACTTGTTCAGAGGAAGTATCTTGTTTGTTAAAAATGCTCCACAACAATACAATCAGAATTCCTGACATCTTTGTCTGTAATAAGAAAAAAATCCCCTTTCAGTTACTTGAAGTAAATTTTTTTCTTAATTCTTTCTCTGTTGTACTGATGCCATGATGATTTTTGCCTTTTCTTTTATATACCTTTTTTATACCCTTTTATATAGCTTTTATGGATCCTCAATGCTTTTAGTACACATATTTGTAATTCCTTAAGTCTGATAACTCAGCTTAGACCTAATATACCATTAAGTCAGGAGACCAAACATCCTGGAGGCCTCCAGTTGGAGGCCAGAAAGCCCTGTGCTATCCTGAGAAACCAAGGTCTTCTCTAGAACATCTTGTAAACTAAGACATGCTCATCCAGGGGGGAATTCCTCAGAATGGGGGGTTCATTCAAGCCTCTCATTGGGGAATCTTTGATAGATATGCTAATTTGCAAGGCCTATAAATTGTATACATGATCTATCATGTGTGTGCATTTCGGCACACTCCACCCAGATGAAGCGGTGCACCTTAAGGATCCTTAAATAAATACCAATGTAAAAACCCCTTTTTCCCTTAACAGTGTCTGGCTTTTAATTTTAAGACCAGGGACAGGAAACAGTACCACACTGTCTTTCCAAGGCACCCCTAGGCACTTCAACTATGCCCACTGTTCACCCAGAAATTTACAACTGCCTCATTTTGATGAATAGTATTTCAAAGGAGATTTTGATTAAAATTATTCTGAATTTAAATGGAATATAGAAACAGGCTTTCTGCATGAAAGAAAATCTGAAGACCATGGAAATGTAGAATTAAAAAAAGAAGGGGGAAGGGGAATTCTGAACTGTTTTTTTCAGATTTAAGTGAAATGTATTTTCCACAGGTCTTTGTCATTCTGTTTTGTGAGACTGAAGGCAACAGTAAAAAACAAACCCTAAAAATACTGAAGTCTTTAAAAGTTTGCATCCTTGATGTATGGGAAGCTTAATTTCTGGTACAAAATCAGAGAAATTCTAGCCATGTTGATGAACAAACTGGATGTAATGTTTTATTGGGAATTCAGCTGTTTGAAGGAAACTTCAGGTATACTGTGCTAGTACTTGTCTTTCCAAGCTGAAAGATACTGTAGGTTGACCTTGGCTGGTTGCCAGGTGCCCATCAACTGCTCTATCACTCCCCTTCCCAGCAGGATGGTGAAAGAAAATAAGATGGAAAATAACTTGTAGGTTGAGATAAGACAGTTTACTAAAGCAAAGAAGCAAAAGCTTGCACTTACTAAATAAAGAAAAAAAAAAGTTTGTTCTCCACTTCCCATCTGTGAGTGATGTCCATCCACTTCCCAGGCAGCAGGGCTTCAGCACATGGAGCAGTTGCTCCCGAGGGCAAACACTGTAGATAACAAATGTTCATCCATTCCTCCTCCCTCCCTTAGCTTTTATACCTGAGCTGACCTGAGCTTTTACACCATATGGCATGGAATAGCCCTTTGGTTAATTTGGGTCAGCTGGCCTGGTTGTGTCTCCTCCCAGGACCTTTCCCACTCCCAGCCCCCTGATGGGGCCGGGATGTTGGGAGACAGCTCTGATGCTGTGCCAGCCCTGCCCAGCAGCAGCAGCCAAACCCTGGGGTGTTCTCAACTCCTTTCCAGCTGCCAGTGCAGAGCACAGCACTGAGAGGGTGCTGTGGGAAAATGAACTCCAGCTCAGCCAATATAAAGAACCATAGCCTTCTTAATGGAGGAAAGAGTGTATTGAGGCAAAGTAATATGCTCTATTTGATATGCTATGGGAGTTTGATAATAGAACTGAAGCAATTCTAACAGCAAACATTAACCCCCGTTTTTTCTAGTCATTGATAAGCATGAGTCATGTTTGAAGATGGAGGTATCATTAAGGTGGTTTTGTTGCTGCATGTATCGAGGCTTGCTCTCAGTGCAAGATGAACAATTTTATCTGACTTCTGTATGAGATCCCTCATATTCTGATTCTTTTCTTGAATCTCTTCCAATTCTATTAATGCAGAAATCACTGCTCTTCAATTTTCTTTGTTCTTTGGTTTTCCCTTTTCTTCCCATTGTTCTTTATTCCCTTTTTCCCTCTCCTTCTTCCTTTCCCTTTCCCTCTCCATCCCAGCACTCTGTTAAAAATACCCAACAGTCCTCTGTCTGGTGGCTTCCTGATTAATATGTACATAAATTTGCTTTTCCATTTCTCTTTCTATATGTAAGAGCAAAATTTAGGCTGATTATTCGTCTTCAAATGATAAAGACAAGACAGTAGGGTTTTTTTTTATTATACTGCCTTTCCCTTTCAACTGTCTTTAAACAGTTTTAAGACATCTTCAGAGCATGCCTAAAAAGTCCAGAGTAGGAAGTTAAATGGTCATACATTCTTTTTTAATCTTTATGGTTTAATTATTTTTCCCCTCCATATAAAGCAATTTTTAGGAAAACAGAACTGTTAATTTCAGGTTCTTACAGGAAGTTATAGAGAAATGAGGATCTTCCTTGAAGGGGATGATTTTGTCTCAGCTAAGAGTTCTCAAAAAAACCCCAACTGACCATGTGAATAGCCCAGACTGAATTTCATTCTTGGGGAAGTCTGGATGTCCTATGGTTTTGTAGATAGGACTTCTTATTTTTCTAAGTTAATACTAGAATTTTGGCAATCCAAAGAGCAAAAAAAGCTTCTCTATTTTTCAGATCATTGAAGTGACAGGTTTGGGGAACGCAAAGTATAGATAAGGGCATATGAATTTCTCTTCTAGCAACTTTGTAACTTGAAATGTTTACATTTTCTATGGTAGCAAACCCTTCAGTTATTTTGCAGGGATGATGTTTCAGTTGGTTGTGTTCTTGATTATTTATATTTAGCAGGCATTTTATTCTTCAGTGTAATTTTTTTTTTTTTTTTTTCTCTGTAAGTTTAGGGCCTCTTTAGGTTCAAATCTTACCATGAAGAAGAAAATTAATTTAGATTTCCTACTTTAACCCTTAAGGAAAAGTGGACTAGTAATATGTTTTCTTTACTGTGAAAGTAATGTGGATGATGAATGCCTGACTTGTGAACCTGCCGGAATGTTGCTGAGAACCAGAGGAGTCATTCCACAATTTCAATAGGCAGATGTTATATTTTGTCTAAAACCACAAAAAAGACATAACCACTTATTGAAATACCAGATAGATGCTTAGGTGTTGTAGGAGGGGAGAAAAGCTGCAAAATGTCTTTTAGGGGATCTCAATTTTGACTGAGGTCCCTGCAGAGGCAAGTTTTATGATAAAAAGCTCTGATCTACATGCACAGAGGAACACAGAGGCACGAGGACAGGTGGAGGCACCTCAACAAACCAGTCAGAGAAAATTTCCATTTCTGGGTCCTCAAGGTCTGTCCCAGGAGAGTTTCCTTGCCATGGACTAGGTTACACCCACCAGCATAAGACAGCGGGATCTTCTCTCCAGGTCACATTTCACACTGAGTATGGTGACTGCCTAGGTGTACGGGACACAGTGTGGAATCCAGAGGAAGAATATTTTGGGAATGTACAAGAATTTTTATGGGATGCTTGGGGAGTGTGCGGTGGATTGACTCTGACTGGATGCCAGGTGCCTACCAAAGCTGCTCTATCACTCCCCTCCTCAACTGGAAACAGGTTCACTGGTCAAGATAAGGACAGGGATAGATCACTCAGTGATTACAGTCATGGGCAAAACAGACTTGGGGAATTTAGTTTAATTTATTACCAATCAAATCAGAGTAGAATAGGGAAAAAAAAAAAAAAGTCATAATGACACCCTCCCTCACCCCTCCCTTCTTCTTGGGCTCAAGTTCACTCCCAATTTTCTCTACCTGCACCGCCTTCCCAGCAGCACAGAGGGATGAGGAATGGGTGCTGTAATCAGTTCATCATACGTGGTCTCTGTCATTCCTTCCTCTGCAGGGGGACTACTCCCTTGCTCCAGCATGGAGTTATCCAACAGGAGACCATCAGAAACTTTTACAACATGAGTCCTTTCCACAGACCCTGCTCATCATTAACTGCTCCAGCTTGGGTCCCTTCCACAGGGTGCTGTCCTTCAGGAGCAGACTGCTCCAGCATGGGTCTCCAGTGGGGTCACAGGTTCTGCCAGCAAACCTGCTCCAGCCTGGGCCCCCAGTCCATAGGGCCACAGGTCCTGCCAGGTGCCTACTCCAGCACAGGCTTACACATGTGTGTATCTGTGTGCCCTGGGGCCTTGAGTGCCTGGGTGCCAGCAGTTGGTACTATGATGACATAAGGGCTAATTAGCACATAAACTGTAAGTCCAGCTCCTTGGGAAATGTGTATTATACAGATACAGATACAATATCTACAGAGATGTAGATAGACGTATTTCTCACTAATGCATCTTCAGCCTGCTCAGCCTGTGAGTGGAACAGGATAAGGCCATTGTTGCTGTTTCTACTTGCATGAATGCTGTGTTTTCTGTCTGTGCTGATCTGTGTGGCTTGACAGGTGGATACATATGTGTATAAAATACATGCATTTGGCTGTGTGCATATTGAGAAATGTGCCCAATCTTGCTGCTGGAGCTGAATCCGCCTTGGTTTTGTTGGGCTACTCAGTTCAGCAATTCCTAGCAACCACATGACTCTAGCCAGAGGCTGTCAGAACTATAAATGTTTTCACTGTGACCCTTCACTTAAAGGGTCAAGAGCACCTGTAGATCAAGAACACCTATAGGATACTACTTGACTCCCTTCAGGTATGGGCTTCTTACTGTGTAACACAGTTTACAGGGCTCCTTTGTAGGCTTTTTCTCCTCTGATACCCACACCTTTGAAACTGGAAGTACAAAGCAAAAAGGAGTATTTTTTCAAACAATATTTTGAATGCACTTTCAGCTGGATGGCTGTATTTAAAATCAGAAATTGACAGTTTATGTTGGCTAAAAGCATTTCCAGTGCAGATTATAAAGTCTCCAAAGACAGGAGAATGTTACAGACTTTCTCTTATGATTCATTCTCAGCTGTCTGTGGGAACTTGTTTTAACTATCAGGGATTTCACAACACAGTTGCTAAATGTAGATCCAGCCAAGCTTTTTTATAAGTGATGTACTTATTCCTAAAATGAACATGGTTTCATATCCCTTTCTCAATACAAAATATACAGAGATAAGCGACTAGGGGTGAAACATAAGGNGGGGGGGGGGTGCTCAGCCCGGGCCTTCCAGGCCGGGCCGGAGCGGCTCTCCTCCTGGCTTTGGGGGAGGGGTGCTCAGCCCGGGCCATCCAGGCCGGGGCCGGAGCGGTTCCCCTCCCGATCCATGCCGGAGACCCCCTCCTGGCATTTGGGGGAGGGGTGCCCAGCCCCGGGCCCTCCAGGCCGGGGCCGGAGCGGTTCCCCTCCCCCGCCCCACTCCCTGCGTCCCAGACGCAGCTGCCGCCGCCGCCGCGGGATCAAAGAGGCTCTTCCGCATTCTTGCAAGCTTTAAATATGCACAATCGCAGAAGCGCTTATTGGATTAGACAGCTGCCAATTAATTTTCAGCTCCAATCCACGACACAAAATATACAGAGATAAGCGACTAGGGGTGAAACATAAGGTACAGTCTCATCCTACAGTGATATGTCTTACAGAATCTTGAAATCTCAAAAGCGTCATTTTAAAAATAATTTTAAGTTAGTGGTATTAAGTGTTTTCCCTTCTCTTGGTCATGGTTGAATCCCGTGTGGCAACTTAGCCCCATGCAGCTGCTTGATCACTCTCCACTGGTGGGGTGGGGAAGACAATACAAAGAGTAAAAGTGAGAAAATTCATAGGTTGAGATGAAAACCATTTAATAGGTAAAGCAAAAGCTAGGTAAGTGAGCAAATCAGAACAAGAAATTCATTCACCACTTCCCATGGGCACACAGGTGTTCATCCCTCCCCAGGAAAGCAGGACTCCTTCACACCTGATGTTCACTGGGGTAGACAAACACCATCCCTCTGAACTTCCTCCTCTTTCTTCTTTTTCCCCCAGCTTTATATGCTGAGCATGATGCCACATGCTCTGGAATATCCCCTGGGTCAGTTGGGGTCATCTGTTCTGGCTGTGTCCCCTCCCAACTCCTTGTGCATCCCTGGTTTCCGTGCTGGCAGGGTGGGGTGAGGAGCAGAAAAGGCCTTGACTCTGTGCAATCACTGCTCAGCAGTAAGAAAAACATCCCTGTGTTATCAACATAGTGTCCAGCACAAATCCAAAACATAAACCAGTACTAACTACTGTGAAAAAAGTAGCCCTATTTCAGCCAAGGCCAGCACACACTGTCAAATAAGGGAGAAGGCAGGGAACTTTATAATGTTAAAAGGGCTTATGAAAATTAAAGCCCTTTTGAATATTTTTGTACAAAGGGCACTAGAAAATACTTATGACCACAAAGTAGAGAAAAGGTGAAATCACAATTCTTTTATAGACTTAGTTGGAATAATATCATGCAAAACTTTATATAATTCATTACTTACTAACTTAAATAAGAAATAGGAACCAATCACAGAATTGCACCATGAAAAGATCTGTGACGGATAATCTCACTCTAGTCAATTACTCAATTTCTCTTATGTTGATCAAATCACAATGTCTGAACGTGTATGTTTATACATCTTCCCTAATTACCAATTTTCTCATTAATCTAGCTTTCATATTCTCCTAAAGAAAGTTTTGGAATATAAAATGGATGCTCTAGACACTACAATGGAAGAATTAAAGTCTTCATTTATTTATCAATTTAACAGGATAAAATTTGATGAGGAGAGGCTGAGGGACTTCCTTGGCTGAAAAAAGAGGCACCTTTAAGGGAGCTGAACAGTACCTTTCTAATATTAGGGAGAAAGTCATCAAATAGACAGAGCCAGGCTCATCACAGGAGTTGAAGGCAGGAGGGTAAGAGATAATGGATAGTCATTGAAATGAGAGTTGTCATAAACAGCAGTAGGAGTGTCTAACAAACTGGGTAAAAGGAGAAACGTCTTCACCGTGTGGATAGTAAAGCCTTGAAGCAGCTTGTCCAAAGAAAGATTTTTTTCCCCAAGTTTCTGTCCTTAGGTGTTTGCTCAACTGTATAAATCTCTGAGCAATCTGGTCGGATCTCACAGCTTCCCCCTGATGTGAGTTGACTAAGGTTGTCTTCACTCTGAGCTATCCTAGCATTCTGTGAGTTACAATGAATGTGTTCCCTGAATATCTGAAAAACATTTTTGTCTTTAAAGGTGTTTTAAGCTGTCATTAGAAGAGCATGGTAAAAGCTAGAGTTTGGGTTTCATTGTTTGGTTTGGATTTTGGTATGTGTTCTTCAGGGTTTTCTTAATTTTTTGTTTTGTTTTGGGGTGTTTTACATTTTTTGGTTACACTGTGAATGGTATGTTCTGTGAGATCAGGTTATCAAGCTGGTAAATTTATGTGATACATTGGATCAATCTGTAACCCCACATTCATGGACAAGCCTCAGAGCTGTAATTCCAAAAAAGGCACAATGACCAGCAGGCAAAGGCAGCTTACATTATTTTTGAAGACCTAGCTTCCTGTTGGATAGCAGTTTACACAAGAAATTTCATGGTCATGATCAAAAATCTCATACTGCAGGAATTTAGGGCAAAATCTAAAACAGGACTTTCAGAGAACAAAGCACAGTGGATGGACTGGCAGGGAGGGAACTGTAGAAAGAGAAGACAAGAAAGTCTATGTGTTTCTGCTCTCAGCAGTACTAGCAGCAGAAATTACTGGATTGATTTCTAGGTAGAACACCTGATCACTGTCCCACTCATACTGTTTTGCCACCTTGACAATTTGCTGCTTGAATCGCTGCCAGAGGGTGTCTTCCAACTGAAAGAGAATGGAAGAGGCGTCTGAGATCCTAGTCCCTGACAGGTGAGTATATTTTATATTAAATATTGAAAAGCAGAAGCAGGCATGGAAACAAAGACCACATCCCCAGGCAACTCTTCCATAAGTTCATCTTGTATGTTGTACTCTCTCTGAAGAATACGCTTGTTTGTTTATTTTTACCATTTCTGTCTTCATTCACAAGACCTGTTTAGATGAGTAGACTCAGAAGGAAGATAAGGAAATTGAACTTTGAATGGAGTTAAAGATTTTTTATTTTCCTCCAGATTCTTCTTGAATCATTGAATACATCTGTGCATCCTAATTTAGGAGGACCAAGAAATTTTCAAAGATATGTAGAGGTGACTTGCAGTGAATTTATAAAGCAAGTGTACACTTATGTCAGAGAACACCAAATCAAACTCTTTCTATTCTACTCTCTAGCAGATATCTAATGGTGCATTCCTCCTGCTAGGTGTGTTATTTGGGTACATTATAGTAGGTACCCATTGAATGTATATGTATTCCCAGTCCCATGAACATAAATGCCCAGAAGCTGTATGTAGACAGTTAAAAAGTCTGCAGCCCAATAAGGAGTTGGTTTGAGTTTTAACACTTCTGAGCTGTCCAAGGACTTTTTAAAAAAATCTCAATTTTACATTGACTTGCATAATTTTAAATCCATCTTTGGAAGCTTAATTTTTTTTTTTTTTTCTTTTACCTCTCGGGGTAAAGTTGGAGGAAATGGAGAAATTATATTCATGTCCCAACAGAAATTCTAGTGATACAGAAATTATAGGGTAAAATGCAGCTGCTAGTCCCTGGCACACTTGAGACCTAATCCACAGTGATTCCCCATACTCATAATCTACAAATGTAAGCATGTGCTAAGGGGTATGGAATAGAGGGTGGAGTGGAGTGGAAACATCAAGGCCAGGCTCTGCTGAAATCCTTTCAGGGAGAGGAACTCAGTGGTTCTCTGCAGCTGATAAACTGCATGGCACCTGTCAGCCGGGGGAGACAGAAGATGTTCTGCTGCTGAGCCAACAACTGTGGTGAAGTTCTTCTCCTTGGATGAACTTGGTTCATTATAACCTAATTGTAATATTAACACACACCTCCATCCCAAAGTTACCGGCCTTCAAGGTACGACCCATCTCGCTGAGCATGTGCTCTCGATTTCATGGACTATGTCTTTGAGAGAGAAGAGAGAGAATTTGACACCAATCAGTAACAAAGGTATGTATGACTGGAGTCGCTTGAGCTACACTAAAATATGAAAAAGTAGTTTAAAAGTAAGTTGAGAATGGGTAGGGAAAATTCCATCATAACTGCTGGGATCAGTCAATGGGCTGAACCTCTCTTCTACCTTGAAGGGATGCCTATTGGGTGAGAACCACACTCTATGTGTGCTGAATATTTTTACTGGGGATTAGAGATGGTCTGTGTATTGCTTTGGATATGTTTTTGCAGTCAAGATACTATCACCATGAATCCCCAAACCTTAACCTGTCACAATTTTCTGTTAACAAAGAGTATTTCATAAGCTGTTTGTGTGAGTCCCTCACGGGTGCTGGCAGTCATTGGCAGCAGGTAAGATGCTCGAATAAAGTGTAAGACCCACTGAGGGGTCATTAAATGAGAAGACCCATGGGGAGATGCCCCTTATGCTGTTGGTGTGTGTCTCTGACTAAGTAAAAGCACCCTGCAATCCAGCAGTACCCCTCAGTGAAGGGTCCCCATAATGGGACACCGACAGTCTGGTCAGGCACAAGGGTCTCACCTTTCCTGGGGCACTGACAGACAAATCAAACTCTAAGGGTTGAGGAAATCTCCCCACACTAAGGGTCAAAGAAATCTCCCATTTTCACTTGCAAAACAGGGAAAAAAAGTTTTGGTGAAAGGTCTTTAACAACATGAGAAGTACTCGGAATTTTATATTTATGTGTATAAAAATTGGGATAGAATGTAGCAGAAACTTTCTCATCTCTGTCACACATGAGAAAAGGATTTTGTTGATTATGTACCATGCAGGGGTCATCCTTGACATAACTGTATAACATTTTATTTTGTGTTTTCTTTATACATGGCTAAAAACCACGATCTATAGAGCTGCCAAATAATATTTGTCAGTGCATTTTGGTTGGATAAACCTCCCAGACACACTAAAATCTCTGAACATTGATTGAAGTTTCACTTGAACCACACACTATAGGAAGAGTCATAAGGAAACACATAAAAATGAAGAGAAAATTCTGACTCACCAAACTTAACAAGGTGAATATATTTTTATCCTAACCTTTCAACATGTGAGGTATATAATTTACATTTTCTATTCCAGTAATATTTTAGTTTCTCTTTATATCTTTCAAAAATATGTATCAATTTGAACCATTAAAGCAACAAGTCATTTTAAAAGTACTGAATTAAGTTCTTTGTGTAATAGTATCTGATTTTTCAGTCTGTTAGGGTAAACATATTTGGAACAGTAGGATTGTTGACATTAACAAATCAAACTCTAAGGGTTGTAAAAGCAATATTTTAAATACAAATGTGCAATTTATATTTGATTTCAGATATTTTTTATCCCACTTTTAATTTTTTTTTGTCTTTCAAATCCTGAATCTAGACTTGGTTTCCTGCAGGAATTAATGAATTGTGAGTTTTCCCCCTGTTTTTAATCTCAGGACCAAAATTAAATTGTGTGATTAGAATTGGCTTCCCATTGAGTTTTATTAGGATGAGTTCTGATTTCTGTGTGAAACCCTGATGTTCTCCCACGTTCAATTGACAGGATGTATATTTTGGTGGCATTTTGTTATCACGCAGACTTGTGTTAAACTAATTATGAAGACATATAAGTTTAAATTTATTTTAAGCAAAACCTCAGAACTACATCAAGAGCCCTCTGAAAGTGCACTGAAATTGCTGTATATTGGAAGGGGTATCAGATCTTCTCTGTGGTCATTGCTCCAGGCTGCAGTTTTTTCCATGCCTACTGAGCATGGATAGTGAAGTAGTGGATGAACACTCTATCAAAGCATCCACCAGTGAGTGATAAACTGCCTTCCCAGATTGCTACTGGTTGCCCCTAGGTTGTCCCACTGCCTTGCCAAACTCTCCTCCAGTACAAATTGTTAGCTGAAATAGTCCTGAGACTCAATACACATTAGCTCAGAAAATGCCATGCATAAATGACACTTTACCTGTGCATTTCCTGACTGCTGATTCACCGTCAAAAATTCATGTTGCTCTTTAGTGAGACAGAAATTGTGTATCTCTCTCTCCCTTTTCTTTCTCTCTCTGCTTTTCCTGTGTCTTTAAATTTTTTCTTGTTTAAATCATCAACAGCAAGAATGACTCAAGACATGATTACACATATTTATTTTATTTTGCTGTTAGCATTAAAAAAAAAAAAAAAAAAGACTAAGGTTGCATTATTCTGGAGAACTGCATCGCTAGTACTTGAGAAGGTACAGTACTTGAACATATTTAAAATAAGGACATCACCAAGGTGAAGCACTAGAAAACAAGAGAGGCTACTTCCAGGAAATAAATACCTCAGGTTTACAATACTTGTTGTTTGCAAACCTAAAGGACCACAGATAATTCCCTCAAACAAGCATGGAAAACAAATGCCTCTGTACATGGCTACTGAACACTCTTCTGTTAGTATGAAAGATTGTTTGAACATAAGTCTCCAGAGTGCCTTTCTCGGAAAGACATAATGATGTCACAAAAGAGAAAATTCCAGAAGGAATTAGGGAACTTAGAGGAACTTGAAAAGGAGAATAAAACAGGTCCTTTCAGGAAATAAATAAAGCAGTCAAAGGGTGACAATTGTGGCACATGAGAGACCTCTCAGGAGTAGGTGCAAGGTTTATGTTTTAGATCTCAAACTGCAAGTGTTGTTGCTTCCAGATGTGCTTTGCAGAAGTCATTAAGAAGTGAAGATGACCCAAACAGTTCCAATACTAAGAGTTATCCAAGTGATACTGTCAATTTCTCCATAAATACACCCTTGAAATATACAGCCAGAAGTTTTATACACCTATTGAGACATCATATTTCAAACACACTTTCCAGACATTGAAAATAATTTTGGAGACATTACAGTGTCATAGATACCCACCAGCAAAAGCAAATCCCTTTCAGTTTCAGCAATTTGCGTACTCCAATACCTAAAATCAAAGTTAGCCACATAGCATACATTAAGCAGCGAAATAGGATAATTATAGAGTTGCTGTGCCCAGTAAGTTCTTTAAATACTAATAAAGGAGATTACTGAAGGGATAATTCATAAAATACAGTTCTTCTGAGGAGCTATCAAAAGCAATATGAAATTATCAATTCAGCAGATAAACACAACAAAAAGAAAAAAGGAGAAAAAAGGAAACATTGATATGGCAAAGTTGTAGCTGTAAAATAACAAAACAGTATGAAGAAGAAGTAATGTGAAGAAAAAAATAATTGAATGCAGGGAGAAGCAAGTATTCTAATCTCATCCAAATTGCAATGTCTTTACATTAAATTAAAAGACAGTACTTTTCTACAAAGCATAATACAGAATTTTTACTGGAACATAGACTTAAGTATTTGTGTCAGTAATAAGGCCATCTACATAAAAATAGAATAAGACGCATAGCTTACTAAGTTCCAGTCAATTAAAAATATTTAAAAACATATTCAATCCATATAAACTTTATATCTTATATTTTGAAGGCTATTTACATTACATAACATTAAAGTCTGTCATACTTACTGAGATGCTAACTAAATTAATCTCTTTTAACTAAGTGCATTTTCTATATCAGTGCATGGACTGCACAAGGCACAATTGTATTAATTTTGCTAAAAAATCATACAGAGATAAAGAAAAAAGAGATTTGTGAACCTCATCTGGTTTTTAAGCAATTTTTTCCTATTCTTGAAGCAAATAAACATTTTTCTTGACTATGCCAGAACATTTTAAAATTGTTTCCTATAGATTATACTGTGTGTGCCTAATGTCCATGAATAAAATTAGGCTGGAAATTAGAAGAAAGTCATTCACAAATGTGTTTATGAAGTTCTAGAATAGTAATCCAGTAGGTGGCTACTTGGATAGTAATCCAGCTACTTTTAAGAGGCTTCCATGTTACATCATTATGCTGAGTTTATGTGACAATGTTTTGTTAGTGAGGGGCATCCAGGGGTGGTTTCTGTAAATCAGAAGTTCTCCCTATGCCTGAGAGAGCCAGTACCAGCTGGCTCTAAGATGGACCTGCCACCGAACAACCTCAAACTCATCAGTGATGGTGATAGTGCTTCTCTGAAAACATAGTCAAGGTGGGGGAAGAATTCCTGTGCAAGAACAACTACACAGGAGGACGGAGAATATGTGGGAGAAATAGCTCTGTAGAGACCAAAGTCAGTGGAGAAGGAGGAGTTCATGCAAATCTGCAGCCCATGGGAAAGACGTAGGCTGGAGAAGTTCATGGTGAGCTGTCTCCTGTGAGAGGGACCCCGTGCTGGAGCAGGAGAAGGGTTTGAGGCGTTCTTCCCCTGAGGAGGAAGGAGCAACAGAGACAAAATGCCGTGAGGTAACTGCAAGTCCCATTTCCTGTCCCCTCACACTGTTGGGGAAGGAACTAGAGAAATCTGGAGTCAAGCTGAGCCTGGGAAGAAGGGAGGGGTAAGGGAAGGTGTTTTAAGTGTTAGTTCTTATTAACCTAGTCTGATTTGATTGGTAATAAATTCAACCCATTTCCCCAAGTCAAGTCTGTTTTGCTTGTGATGGCAACTGCTCAGTGTTCCCGCCCTGTCCTTATCTCAACCCAGAAGCCTTTGATTATATTTTCTCTCTCCAACCCAGCTGAGGAAGGGAGTGATAGAGCATCTTTGATGGGTTCCTCGTATCCAGCTAGAGTCCACCGACAAGCGGCAAACTGTTTTTTAGGTATGCTAAAATTAGGTCTTATACCACTTTGATGCTGTTTAGCCAGCTTCCCTATTTCTTTTTTCTCTCCTATAGAGTTTTGATATGGTACTGCAAAAGAGTATCTACATCTGCAATGGCAGCATCAATTAAGTAAACCCAAAACTGATACTGTGTCATTAGGCTTTTTGCCTTAGGAGTCATTTCCTGATGGATTCAAGGCCAATCACCTTCAAATTTTAGAACAACTTCTCATATTCTTGATTCTTAATAAATGTCTTTTCTTTCTCCATTAAATAGTAAGGACCTTCAGAGCTTGGGAAACCTATTTTCTCAGAATTTATAAGGAGGTCATGGGTACATGTTCAAGGTCTGTAATTTGACAATTCCAAACAAAACATGATATATTCCTATCTCACACCTTGATTTCTTTGTTTGAAGATTTGGATTTTTTTCACTTTGGTTTATTTGTTTGTGGTTTGGGGGTTTCTTTTGTTTGTTTTGTTTTATATTTGGGTTTGCATTGGGCTTTTTTCCTACAACTGTTATTTCTGTTTTCCCAAGGCTTATTTCAGAGCTTATATAAATTACACTCTCACCAAAAGAAGATTTTTACTTTCTGCTGTCCCTTAAATATGCACAACAAAGGATTGAATCTTATTTTAGTTCTTGTGCAATGAAATTTCTGTTTGATTAGGAGCAACGTCTCTGTTGGCACATCTCTCAGGGTCATTGTTATGGGCTTCCAACTATGTCCTCTTTGTCTTGAAAGGATTCTAGTCATTCTAATCTGCAGAAGTGTTCACTGGCTCAGCATCTCCCAGAAAGGGCATTTCCTAATTGGAAGTTGGACTCATTTTTTGAAGTGATTTTTTCCTTCTCATTGTTTTGTCAAGAATTGCATCCAAAACATCTGCTATATAGATATGTATTTCCAGTTTCCCACTACTGGTTGTGAAGAGGTGCAGAAACAGCTGTATGTCTTAGTGATGTAGGAGAACTTAGTGTGAGCCATACATCAGCAATGATAACAGGATCATGATTGCTGTTAGCCATAGTTTGTTTAATTCTTTACTCAAATTCAGGACTGTCTTTAAAAATATCTTATTCAATTTGTTGAGTAAAAGAAAATTCAAACATTCTATAAGCTTAACTGTCTAGGTTGTTCTTCTAGAACACGCCACAGAACTTTAAATATTTCAGAAATCTTTAAAAAATAATTCTATCTTTCTTTAGAAAAGTCAAATGGTCTGATAAAGAGAGAAACAAATGCCTTAACATCCCCACCATTTTGCTCCTAAGGGGAAAGCTGAAAGAATTTTTAAAAGCTGAAACTACCCTCTAGACCCTCAGTTTTACATCAGAAAACAGCACTTTTTTACTACTGCCCTTAACATATTTTCAAGTCTACTCCCAGTCTATGACTTAGGTTCATTGGTGAATGAAAAGATTTTAGTGTCTATATGACCTTTGCTACATTATTTATTGCATTTTGTGATTGTTTTTCTACCTAAAAGGGAAAAAATTAACAGAATTACAGACTGGGTCAATTTGGAATAGACTACAGTGGGTCATCTTGTCCAACCTCCCCTCTCAAGCAGGGTCATCCTAAAGCACATGGTGCAGAATTGTGTGCAGATGGCTCTTGAATATCTCCAGTGAGGGACAACCCACAACACCTGTGGTCAAACTGTTCCAGTGCTCAGTCCCTCACAAAGCAAAGAAATTTTTCTTCATATTCAGGTGGAACATCCCGTGTATCATTTTATGCCCACTGCCTCTTGTCCTATTGCTTGGCACAATCAAGAAGAGCCTGGCTCCATCCTCTTGATACCCATCCTTTAGACATTTATACTCATTGATGAGGTCCCTTCTCAGTTGCCCCTTCTTGAGACTGAACAGGCTCAGCTCCCTCAGCCTTTCCTCGTAGGAGAGGTTCTCCAGACCCTTGACCAAATTTGTATCTCTCCACTGGACCTGCTCCAGAAGCTCCATGTCTCCTTGTACTGAGGAGCCCAGAATTGCACACAGTTCTTCAAACGTGGCCCCACCAGGGCTGAGCAGAGGGGCAGGATCGCCTCCCTCAACCTGCTGACAATGCTCTTCCCAGTGCATCCCAGGATTCCCTTGGCTTCCCTAGCTACAAGGATTCACACTGCTGGCTCATGGACAGGTTGTTGTCCACCAGAATCCCTAGGTCCTTCTCTACAGAGCTGCTTTCCCTATTTCATATGCTGTATCTTGTTCATTTCTATTCATACCCCATTTCCTCAGTAGCATTTTCTTCCCCTCTCTGCATTTATTACCAATACTGAATCAGAGATCAAGATTCTAGGTGCATTTTTTTATGTTTTTCAACTGATCTTATGTATGTAGGAAAAAAAGAAAGACCTCTCTCCTCTTATAAATTGAATCACAGCATAACAAAGTACCTTGTTTTCTTTTTCAATAGGAGAAAGATAGAAATGGATCTCACTCACAGGTTTTCATTGTGAATTTCAGAGGATTAAAATCTGTGAAAGAAACCAGTGCATCAAAACTGGCTGCAAAATCTCTGTTACCTATAGTCTAAACAGGTACCCTACAAATGATCAAATAGGAAAAATATCTCAGGTAACCCTACACAATGATGGTCAGGGGATTAAAATAATAGAATCATTTAGGTTGGAAAAGACCTTTGAGATCATTGACTCCAACCATTAATCCAGCACTACCAACCTCACCACTAAACCATTTCCCTAAGTCTTCATCTACACATCTTTTAAATACCTCCAGGATGGTGACTCAATAATTTCTCTGCTTTGCCTGTTCCAATGCTTAACAACCCTTTCACTGAAGATTTTTTTCCTAATATCCAAATTAAACTTCACCTGGTTCAACTTGAGGATGTTTTCTCTTGTCCTGTCACTTGTCATTTTGTTATGTTGGAGAAGAGACCAACCCCCACCTGGCTGTAACATCCTCTCAGGCAGTTGCAGAGTGGGATAAGGTCCCCCCAGTCTCCTTTTCTCTTGTTGAAAGGTGTAGGTGGTCAGACAACAAAACCTGAGCCGTCCCTCAGGTTATAAATTGAGAGTGAGGTAGCAATTGATACAGCAAGAGATTGAAGGTTATTATAAGTTCTTCCATACCTCAGTCCTGATCTGCAGGCATTGTAGTGCCTCTATCTGATATCTTTGGACAGAATTTTCCTTTTTACCTCTCTTCCACTAAGGGTAAAAATGAAACTGCTGAACATAACTCAGCAAGAGGCCTGGTTACATTACAGATAAGAGTAGGAGAGGAGTTTGCAATTGCTCTCTGGCTCCATGATAGAAAATACTGTTTTGTACACCATACTTTTAAAGTGGCTTAGAATGCTAGAGCGTATTTTTTACTAGACTGTACATAATAATCTAGGGAGATGGAAGGAACGAATGTCAAATAAAGTATATGTTCCTCTAGGGAAGACTTTAAAATGACAAACTGCAGTGCATTCCTGTAATGGTCAGCTCTCTTTGCTTTTAATCATTTAATAACATCTACTCTTATGAAATGGAACTATGAACATGGAAAACAGATATGAAGAATGATTTAGGAGAGAAATATAAATGAGTACATATCAGGTTACGGAAAATATATTCTGGTTCTCTTATGATATTTGGATGGGATTTCAGTTTCAGTGTAGAGTTTTTTCTAGTCATTAGATGGGTAAGAACAAAGCTGATGGTCTTCCATGTTGTTGCAGAGTATAAGGAAAAACCCCAGTGACAAAAATGGTGCCAAAAAGAGCAGTCTCATCCTCAATAAATATTATTGGAAAACATCTACAGAAAGATGTATTTTTAATTTCAAACTCTCAATCTGTCATATTTAGCTTTTTAATGTACCAAACTTAAATCATAAGCACAGCGTTGCAAAATGTTAAACCTAATTTAGCATGATACTCATTCTGATTATGAGTATCAGTAAGCATCTGGGCAGAAGTGTAGCAAAATTAAAAGCTGTCATCCAGTTCCAATTTAGGTTGTATTTCCATTTAAACTAAAAAAACCTCCAGGTAGCAGTCATAGTAAGAAACCTCACTTAGTTTCCCAGATAATTGATTCATTACAGGAATCTGACTCATTTTAGGAATCTGATCTAGTGCTCAGGAAATGCTGCAAAGACTTTCTTCCATTCCAGGTGGTTTTTCATGAGGTCTAACATAACCAATCTCTGTACCTATTATCAGGTAAAAACAGTCATCAGTATCCTCACACTCCAGCATGTGATTAGCAGGAAGAACATAGGCATTAATATTCCCTGATGTTACTCAAATATAATAAATTTCAATGCTGTTTCTGATACAGGTGACTCCATCCAACCAACAAGCAATGCACAACATTTCTATGCATAGAGTTTTTTCTTCTCACTCATCTCAAGACAAAGATCTTATAACTGTAGTTTAACTTTTAATACTAGTTATGTATCAATAATTTGCATAGGGCTTGTGCACTCATTTTGAGACTACTTAACTATGGAATCATGTGATAATTGAAGTTGTATTGATTTTGGAATATATCTCTGGATGCCATCTGGTAACAGCACTCTTCCCTCTGTCTTACCCTCTAAAACAAAGACCAACACTATTGCATTTAGATAGTTCACCAGGAGTCACGCTGCCCATTTCGTACAGATAGTTTGTTTCTTAAAGGACTGACTATTTGTATCCCTTCTCATCTGGAGAGATGTTAAATCGAATCTTCCCCAAGGATATCAAATGTCAAGAAAATTGTAATATCTTCCATATCTAAAGTTTTCTAAAGCTGAGCAACAGTACAATGAAATTTAGAAGATTCTTAAATTTAGAGAAAGAGAAAAAAAAGACTCGTGACCAAATCCACTGAAGAAAGATCTTGTGTTTAGTTTCATTTATTACTCTTTATTCTAGGAGAAAAAAATAATCAGAGATAATGCTGGGAACCCAGCTGAAATCCAAGATTACAAATTTTCCTCTAAATGCCATATCAACTTACTGTTTTTGATTTCTGCCATATACTGAATGAATATCTTCAGTGAAATGACTATTGTTTGAAATTTCTCCTCAGTAATTGGCTGCATTTATTTGTATATAAAATCCAGCATGATGATGAGCTATGGTGATACGTTCTGCTTCCTAAAGAGACTAGTCAGAAAAGCAAGAGTCAGGCAAAAATAAAAAAGAAAAACAATATTGGCTGCTTTGAAATATTCCATGGTGGACCTTATTTAGGAAAGCTCAGTGTGACTCCCAGGCTTTCAATCATAGTTACACAAGTCCCTTTCTGAGGTAACAGACACAGCAGCAAGCTGTGTGACTACTTCAGAAAGTCAGGATGGATTGTTATTGATCATACCCAAATGCTGTCAAACATATAAAAAAAAAGTCTTCTACAGCACAATCCATATGTGATATGGATTGGAATAAAGTTTTATTCATATTTTACATTCAGTGATCTTTAATTAGAACTATTTGTGTGTTAATTGTGTGTAGTAGCAAAGGAAACAGAATGTTTATACTTCTATGATAATTACTCAAAAACTAAATATATTAAAAAAAATAAAAGCAAATATCAAACCCACAAACAGAGTAAAACTATTTCAAAACCCAAAAATCTTTGTAGCAAGATGAGAATGACTTTAATATTCCACAGTGTAATTACAACAAATAGGTATAATTTGTTAATGTGTAAAAAATAAAACCATTTGATTTGTTATTAGGTGATTCTTCCTAGTTGCATTCAGTGAGATGACCCTGTTCTACTGAACCACATAGGATTCTGGAAATACTTTGAGGAAACCGAGAAAAAAAAAAAAAGAGAGAGAGAGAGAAAGAAGCAAAAACCCAACATCTATCAAGACTGTATCTTGAGTCAAATTTCACAAATATATTCATACATAATTTTGCCCTCCATTGGATTTTTTTGGTGGTGTGTTGGTCCGTTCTTCCATGAAAATTCTTACATTCTCATGTGGAACACTGCAAAGAATTTCAGAAGACTGATATCTAATACAGGAAGCTAAATTATACACTAGCCTTGCATTACAGTGTCATATGCTGATAGTGTGAATCACCATGGAATGTTATTTATTCCAGTGCTGCCTTTTCCTAAAATATTTTGGACATGGTACCTGTTTCATATCAAATTTGCTTTTTGGCAGGGCAGGTTGTGAATAGCAAATTGCCTTTCAGTCATGTGTTTTCTTGCCAGCGTTGATTCAGGGGAATCTTGCATACTTCTGCATTTCAGGCCTGATTCTATTCAGAGAGTTTTCACAACAGTGAAAGTCTTTGGGCTTTAATGAAATTCCTTCTCAGCCCACACTTTCTCATAGAGGGAAGAATTAAGCTCTTCTAATAGTTTCCTGAACACCATCTTCCCAATAAGATATTGTCTTTGATGAATGTTCTAGATGAGGAGTGAGGGGCCATCAAGACTCTGAAATCTTTAATGAGGAATTGTTGAATGGAAATGAATTCTATAGAATTTCTGCTGAGTAATTAGAGGACAGAAATTTGTAATTCACAGCAATGCTTTAAAATTTATTTTTTATAGCAGGAAATGAAAATATATTTGTAGTTGTAACTAATGAAATCAATGTAAGTGCCTTAATTATTGTTGATACACAAAGTATGGGCAATACAAAAAGAAAAGAAAAAAACCCCAAACAATCCCAAAACTAGCAGCAAGAACAAATCTGAAAACCTTATTTCAAGGTATTACCCTTTGGCTTGACTGACTTCAGCTCTTTTTTCTGTTAGAGAAAAAACCAAGATTCAGCCTCAATTTATTATTTAATACCCTTGGAAGCAAATTCCAGTTTTCTGAGATTGCATTTTTAACCTGTGAAGGGCATAAAAATACCAAACACTTCGCATTGTGTGTTAGTGATAAAGCCAACAGTTAGAGTTGGGAATGTGCTTGTAGAATTGACCTAATGCAGACACCCTGGTCTCACTTTCACAACATGCATGCCCCAGTTCTGTCACAGATCAGACAACTTTCTGTCATGTCTGAATCTGCTGTTGATGACAACATCTTTGGGACCTTTGTGCTTCTTTCACTACTGTACCTGTGGTTCTTTCAGGTTGTTCATGTCATGCCAAAATCTACATGTGAATTATGTGTGTCTTCAGGTGTCTCAGACAGCTGTAGAGCAATCACACCTGTCATGCTGCCTGCCAGAAAGATGGTGCCTACCCTGTGATTATTTTAGCTTTTAGAGCTATTCCTTATATCACCTCTATCCTTCATTGCCTGCCTTATCAATTATTTTGTAAGACTTACGAAACAAGCTGTTGCTTTATGTGACTTACATAGCTCCTGCTAGACTTAAAGATTTGGTAAAATAATTGATTAGCTGTTTCTCAATGAAAACAGTTTCTGCTAACCTGAAAATCCAGGGGCTTGTATTTCCTGTTTAAGAGTCTTAATAATGTTAAAAAGGAAGAGATGTAACAACCATTGTCTGCAGAAAATACATTTCTGGTTAATTAGAAGAATCTGAAGCAAGTGAAAATTATTCTCTTCAGAGAAGAGACAGAATCTCTAATCTAAGAGATTAGAGAACTCTCTAACAGAGCTAAATCAAGACAGAAATATACATGGAATAAAATGAGACCAGTGAAACAGCGCACACACTGCTTCCCATCTCTGTTAAAGACCAGCTATTGAGTTGTGGGGCTACATTTTGAACATGATTTTTTTTTTCCTTTGTGAAGTCTTTTATTAGTCTTGAGAATGCATATCAGGAAATAATTCAGTTTGATTTGATACACAGGGGTAGGTGGGTTCTCTGAAGCACAGTAGTTGATAAATAAATCAATATGTTATCCATAATCTAAGCTAAACTAAGCAAATTTATTATGGGATCAGTGAGATGCAATAAACACAAAACCCCACAGGATCATTTCATAGTCACTTCATTGTAAAACTACATTTTAGTTTCTCATTCTGTCTGCTATTGCACCCCCATAAAGTGCTTTGAGATGCAGTTTGGATGAACAGTGCTAAAGAAAATTAAACTCTGTTGTATTACAGCTGTAATAGCTACAGATATCTATCCACAAAAGAATGGAAGCCTTTTGGAAGTAGTTTCCTAATGGATCCCATGCAACAAAGTGATAATTTGAATATATTTAGTTATAGATATGTTTAGTATGCATATTTAGTCATAGATATGTTTGGTATGCTCCTTAAAATTTTTCTATGTTGTCTAAAATCCACATATTTTTGATTTATCATCATTCCTTATCTTGCATTCGATGTAAGCCTAAGTATTAGACACTCAGTTGTCATGAAGTTACTTAAAATTAAAAGTGGTGTACGCCAGATTAGACAAATCAAAATGTTAAATTTTATTGTAGCTACATGTCTGTATGTAAAATAAGGTTTACAGTGTACCTGTGTGTGCATATAAACATTTTAACAAGTGAAACTAACTGTGAGAAATAATTAATTTTTCTAGTGCTCAGAGAATAAACTGATCAGATTTCCAGACTGAGGGCTACTTCTCTCTTTCTTCTGTGACGACAGAAAACTATTATTTAGAACTTCATAAAAATACATATGGAGCCTGTGTTAAATTTTCCTTTCCTGTTACAGAAGTTGCAGGCCCTGTCTGGACAAGAAAATAAGTTGGTCATTACAAGGTGGCATATTGTAAATGTACTATAACCTGTGTACTTTCATTTTTGTATATGTTAATGTCGTGGATTGGAGCTGAAATTAATTGACAGTTTCTTAATCCAGTTTCTTAATGTTCACTAAATCTAACCCGTTACAGTTTATTAGTGAATTTCTTAGCTTGAGGTATTTTAGTAGATTGGGCATGGCTTCAAGAAGCAGGACCAAGACACTCTCTGTGATAGATACCAAGCACCTACGCTGGAACACAGCCTGCACTTGTCAGAGCAATTTGCTGGAAGTTGATGAGTCCTGAATCCTAAAGCAAATCCTCTCCTCTCTTACTCATATTCACTGATTCATAACCTCACCTCTATGAACATATATATATATATATATGAAATTAAAATGCATTAATTTATGTAATTTCTTCATCTGCCTACTGAATTTTTGCTGAAGAAGAACCATTTGTTTGCAGTTTTATAAAAGAGGCTTTGCTGAGAGGAATTTCTTGTCCCTGAGGAGTTTAAAACCAGAACACATAGAAGAGCACTGCTAACAGGGACTTGACTGCACTCTTGACTACACAAAGGCATTATTATGATAATTACAGACTAAAATTCTCTAAAAATAAAGGAAAAAAAAATTGGTGGAATGTGTACAGACTTCCACAGTTTGCTGAAAGGGACTGGTATCATGGCAGTAATTTCCCTATTTTCTACAACCATGTATGAGGTTTTTTCATTACAGGTCCTTCAGTTTTTTACTGTCCGCAGCATCTAAGTGAGGACTCTGTAGAGCTTTCACATTCTTTGTGAACTCTTTAGTTGGGCTTGAGTCTAAATATAAAATGAGTATGCTATTTGTAAATCATGCAAAACCACAATGTTACAGAAGATTGATGTTTGAAGTTTCATCAGCACCTGAGAAATATCAAGGTTTAATTAACAAGTCATGCAATGGTGTATAGAGTCTTTGAATATTTATGATGACATTATAATTTTTGGAAGAGACCAAGATAAGCATGACATGAAACTGGGAAATATTTCAAAATGTTTTAAACAGAAACATTTGCTAGAGGATGCAAACCAAAAGGAATAGAGGCACTCATTTAAAAATTCTAGGAAAATAGAATGACCAATGAACTTTTATGTGATTGAAATTTGTTTTCCTACTGAATATTTTTTGGGATTTATCTATTTTATGTTTTCAGATTTGTAGTGCACACAAATCAACATTCCTAGGATTTGATTTGTGCAATTAAGTATGCAAAATGAGGAAATATACTCAGTAAGACTGCAAATGTATCCCTAATTCCACCTCCAAGTGTTTATTATTGCAGAGTAGATAGTCCCTGTAGCTTGTGGCAATCTGTTCACCTACTAGAAAAACAAATGAAAACTCTCACTGCCACATCTTTTTTATTCCATAGAAAAATTTCAGCCTGATCCAACCACAGCCCGTATTTCTCTATATGAATTGTGGTTTGTCTGCTGGTTTAAAAATTCTTCTTGTATCCTGTATAGAGCTGATTTTCTGACACACCTTGATCCTTTGACTTTAAAATTGTAATCCTATTTTACTTGAGAAAAAGGAAAAGTAATCCTTGGGCACTAGAGGAAGAACAGATTGAATAGGAAGCAAAAAATAGGAGTTTCCTAAACTACTTAATTTTCCAGCCAAATCCTAATCTTTGGGGTTTTTTGACTTCTCACAAGTAAATTAAGCTCAGGAATGGGCTTACTAAATCTTTGAAATAGATTTCATCTTTAAGTATTTTTGAGTCAGAGCACATGTAAATTTATCTTTTGAAAGGCAGAATTGTATTTTTTTAGGTAGTTTATTTATTTTGACAATTTTACTCAATCTGAAGCAGTGTTTAAAGATTTTTAGACAGATCTTTATATTCATAACATTAAGAAAACTTGTGCTATTCTGCACCAATGTTCCAGATTATTTATTTTGCCTCTAACATGTATCATTTACAGACCATACTATGAAAGATGTATTTTACTTCAAATTATCTGAGAGAAGATTTTATTCAGAGAAGTTTTTGTAATTTGACTGAAAGAGTTAGTGGTTGGTTAAAACAAGGTGGAATGGAGGGGTGGAGATGCTAATTAAGAGAAAAAGAAAAAGAGAAAAAGAGAAAAAGAGAAAGAAAAAAGAAAAAGAAAAAGAAAGAAAAAGAAAAAGAAAAAGATCACACTCATGATAGTAACAACAATATTTTTTTCTGTTTTTCCATTTCAGATTAATATATCCCTAGGTATCCTTCATTATATCAAACATCATCATTAACAACAACAACAAAAAAATTAACTATTGTGAAGACACAAAATTGCGACAAAAAACTTCTTGATATGTATGTATCTCATGTGAACAGTTCCTATTTTCTCTTTCACTTTAGATGAACTATGCTCAAGGGAAAAAAAATATTCTGAAGCCTGATGCCTCTTTCCCTAACAGAAAACACCCATCTGAAATTAAAAGACACGAGAAATATAACGAAGATAATTTTGTTCTTGAATTCCACTCTCCCATGCATCCTTGCTGTGGAAAAAGAGTGACATATCATCTTATCTGTTCCTCAAAGAATGGAATTTTCTGGCATGGAATTTTTGAAACCTTTGATTTTAAATTGCCTTCCTAGCTGTAGGTTAGGGATACTGTTACAGAAGATGAACCCTTGTACTTGGCAAAGTTGAATGTTTCATAGATAGAAAGTAAAAAACAAGAGGTAAATGATAGAATTAATAAAAAGGTGTGTAGAGGAAAGAAAATTTATTAAAGAAAGACCAATAGTATGAAGTTTACGTCTATAGCCAACGTGTTACTCAGTGGTCACATAATTGAGAGGAATATAGTCTCAAGGGTCAGTCTTCTGTCAGACTGCTACTGTCGGTTTGGACTTCTTTTTTTTCCCCTAACAATTCTATACTGCAAGGTTAATTGCTCTTTTGCTTTTCTCATTCACTTTGGACAACTTAGGATCCAGGACAACCTTGATAAAATCCCACAATTCCCATATTAATCATGGTAAGCTGACAGTACTGTGCAATGTTCAAATCCCTCAAAGGATTGAAACCATAATTTCAAATACAAATTAAATAATATCTCAAACTTTTGGAAGGCACTGAGTGCCTTGAAAAATAGTCTTTGAGTGAATTTTAGTAATGACAGTCTACATATTCTGGTATACAAGCATGTAATTTTATTTGTATATATAAAATTTGTAGTAATAAATATTAAATTATTTAGATAATCCTTCTTAATGTTCACAATTGAAAGAAATATAACTATATTGCAGTATTGGTCATCAGTTAGTGAATAGCAGACAGTACCAGAGACTTCAGATACAGAAGAAAATATTTACCTTTATTCATCTGATCTAGAAGAGGTATAAGTCAAGAGGACATCAGTGGCCATGAGAGGTTCAATTTCCAAATTTATTATGATCTCACTGAACCCTCACTCTCCACAGATCTTCCATATTTTCTTGGTGCTTCAGGTATTCTTGCTGGATGTTTTAATGGACCAGTTCAAATGAGATGCAGTTGTTCTGCAACAAGAGGTAGGTTCTTTTTCTACCACAAAGAGGTGAGGTATCTCTGTAGATGGAAATGCCAACCCCGTGAGGGATTGCAGCAGGCTACTGAAAGTGTTAAGGGATGTTGTAGGTGGCAGACAAACCTTTACAGGACTCTCAGGTGGCATGGAATGCTGAATATTTATCATCAGACTTTATTATATTTTACAGATCTGTCTGAATGATGTAGGCCATAGCTGTCTGTAATTCAGATTTTGTAAGGACATATCCGTGCAAATGAAGAATGGATTGATATTTATTCTTTTGTATTCAGTAATAGAGTGTTAATTTCTCTTAATTAAATGCAAGCTCTGTCTTCACTTTAAATCCAATTGAGAGTTAATGAATCATTTTCTTTTTTATATATTTGTGAATTTTTGGGGATTCTTTTGGTCTACATGTAAAATTTGCTTCCAAAATTTGGTAGCTGAGTATTTGACTGTCTTAGGGAGGTGACAGACGGAACACATTTCCTGCTCTACCAACACAAGAACTAAGAGTCAGTAGAATTGTTTCACTTTATTTCAAATTATATTTTATTTTGATGATATTAGTATGAACAAAATAATCCAATATCCAATGTTATGCACTATTAGGGAAAATACATTCATAATTGTACTTCATGTACTCTAGGAACTGAACACTCAATAAAATATTTATGAAATGTCTAACAAGGTATTGTTATGTAGCAAGTAGTTACTAAACAAAATCTCCTTGAGATAAAGCAGTTAGTTTTTCCCCTGTAGTGTCTGAAATCATTATCCTGGTTCCAGAGTTTAGCCATGTTTTACAGAATCATTTTTAACAGATAGTTGCTCGTTGCACTTACACTCAAAAATGCAGTGGAGACTCATAAAAGGCAATTCTCACAACTGTGGAGGTGTCTAATTTAACGAGAGATTTATCAGTTGATTGGTGTCAAACAGCAGTATCAAGTGACCTTTCTCAGGAATGAAATTTGACACATAAAGTTTTAAGCTACAGATAATTTGTAGCACAAGGGCCTGGTTACGTTTTTAAATAGAAACCCTGCTTATTCACAAATAGTTCTGAAATGAGAAAAGGGTGTAAACAATGTTCAATATAGAGAACCTGCAAAAGTAAAAATGTGAGAAAACATGGACATAGACAGATTATGACACTGGGATGAAAAAAAGCCAAACAGCTAGTTGAAGAACAAGCTTTAAGATATATCCTTCTTTAAAATCATTTTTGTCATTTTATTATTGATAAAAGCAAGAGTTGTGCTTCTGTTTTGTGTTTCTTCTTTCTTTCAATCCTTCTTATTGCAAGGGAGCAGGGCGCTTCACCTGGACTGTGCTTAAGAGATTTTCTTCTCAAATAATGCTGCAACTGAACAGTTAGTAAGATTTTATGGCAGCTAATTAACAACTATGGGGTGGCAAAACTGATGGAGAAATGAAGTAAGGTATTCCTTCAGCTCAAATCTATTACCAAGAATGAAATTATTTCCATCCTTCTCTCCTTTATTTAGCTATCAGATCTCTGGTGGTGTGTTAGATGTGTCTGATCTCATGTTTTGTATCACACAACATTAAATATTGTCGTTCTTGTAGTTTAATATAGTTTATAATGCTTCATAAAATTTGTTATGGCCTTCATTTTAAACATAAAAACAGTGGCTGCGTGTCATTGAAATTTTGCACAGAAATATCCACACAAATACATAGACCATTCCAAGATCCTTATCAACATACTACCTTAAGCAGGAAGACATTTTGAGAAAACAGTTGGTTAAAATTCCTATAATTTTTCATATGAAAAGTAAGAATTAGATATATTTGCTGTGTCAACAGTATAAAAATCAATGAAAAATACAGGTAGGTTGTATGAGTGGACTGGAATTTACTGAAAAGCTCATGAGGTGGTTTTAATTTTGAAAGATAAGGAAGTTTTAATAAGATATTTATAAGATTAATTTGCTTTCATTTTAAGTATTTTGGTAGCATTTTGAGGAAGTTATTTCAGCTCCAGAAGTTTTAATAACTTTGTAAACTGTGTGCCCTTAATAAAATTACATATATAAAGGATACAATTACAAATTAAAGTACATCCATGAAGCACACCAAAGGTTTTCTGATATATGTTAGTATGTTAAAAAAAATGAAGAAGAAAAAAATAAAATTAAAAAAAGGAAACCTAAGATAAATATTTTGTTTCTGCATGTCAACCTCTTATAGTAGTTTTTCACAAGGAACTCTAAAACAGTTCAGAGTTAATACCAAACATTTTCCTCTTATACTATGGGGAAAATTATACAATCCCACCTTCCAATTTCCTATATAGCATTTGATCATGTCTTCCTCAAGTAGTAAGCCTGCAGTAGCCAACTTTTATACTCTCCATGAAGAGTTAGCAGGACTCACAAAACTATTATTAAATCCTCCGCCACTGAAAAACTAAAAATTTTATTGTAAAGCACATCATACTTCCTCTGTAAACCATGCAACTAAATGCATCTTTCTCTCATTATCAGGGTGTTCTAGTAGAATTTGTTCATCAGATACTCAAGTTATGATGCTGTCAATCATATCCTGTCTGGAGACTCTTACAACTGTCTAACCTCATCCATTTCATTCTTACCCACGTCAAAGTTACTTTTCATACAACATGTTTTTTTCAGATTATGACAGATAATTGATTGTCTCATCATATGCTGATATGTTAATAAGCCACTTTGATCTTTGATCAAGAGATTTTTGAATAAGTTCAAAAGATATTTGAATAAGTTACCATAAAATCCGTGATGCAATGCATCTATAAAACATCCTTATCTTTTGTATAAAATTTGGATTGCAAGTCTATTATTGTAGCCAAAAATTAATGACCTATGAAAATTTAATATATATGTTAAATATTTTTGCTAGGGAGAGTGGTCAGCATACGTGAAATGATAACCCACAGGATACTGTTAAACTTGTGTCATAACACACCTACATAAAGGCAAGAGCTGAGTGAAACACCCTGAAGTATGCTCTATACAACCTTAGACACAAATACACTTAATAAACTATACTGGAAAAAGAGCTTATCTTGAAAGAAAATTTTCCAAAATTATGCTTCCAACAGATCCCTCTTCATTTGCACACCAGAGACAAATTCCTTAAATGTAATGGTTTGTCCAACATACCAGCATAGCTCGCTGGCTATGTTTGGAAGTGAAATGAAATAAATACTGTTCATGAAACAGTGACCACTCTTCCGACTGTGTTTGAAACCAATGACCAAGTGGACTTGGCACTAGAATGTAGATAGGCCTTCATTGGTCCTTTTGAATGAATTTCTTGACTTGAACAGAAGAACATGTGTATAAGAATCCCATGCCCATAACATATCCCTTTGTGTCTATTTAGCTGTGGTTTAAACCACGTATTTGTTTATACAGTTGCATAATTAGATTTACATCAGACTGGTTATTTGAATCTCTTCATATTTAAGATGCTCACACACTACGTTTGCACAAGCTGGGTCTGTAACTGTGCTGACACTAATTTGTGGGAAGTAGGGTTTGAGATTTGAAAATCAGTCTTAATAGGTTTTTCTGTCTGTTCTGATTTTAGATTTCACAACAATCAAGTTTTGTGCCATACACTGTAAATTTTGCTATGTCTTTCTCCTTATAATACAACTAAATTATACACTAATAATTTCTTATTGATGTACAAATTTTGCCCATAAAATTCAAAGTGACAACTTCCTACAACATGAATTTCAAAATAATTTACAGAATGAAATAATCAGCCTTATCTCCTTGAGGTATAAAAAACAATCTAGTATACTGAAATATGCCCTAAAATCCAAAGATTCTTATTGTGCTTTGAAAACTATCATTCAATAAAATTGAATTTTTTCTTTATCAAGTATTCAACAGATGCTTCTAATACCCATGAAGTTCACTATGTTCAGAGTCATATTATTTTAATGTAAAAACTTATAAAATATTTATAAGGAGATGGAACAACAGTACTTTTTAATTATATTTATGTCTTTCTGCTCCACTTAAAATATTTATTGCACCATGAGAAGATATTTAAATTTGGAGAGAGTGAGGAAGAAATATGGAGACTTTGTAAAGCTTCTATAGATTATGCCAACATCAATATCTTACATTATTTTATCTAATTAAAGCATATTGTGGAGAGTTAATTGGAAAAATCCTTGTGTATGTTTTGGTTTTTTTTTTACGAGCAGTAAATCCTTTACAAGTTCCAGAAGAAAAAAAAATAGGGGGTTGGCATTATTAGAGGAGAAATCAATTTTTTGTTGTTGTTTTTCTGTAGAAATGTTGGTGTTCTGTAAGCTTTTAACAGAGTGTTTCATCAATGATTTTTCCTATCTGTTTCAAAAGTGTAAAGAAAATTGAGGATTACTTGAACTCCTATATACAGAACTCACTTCGAAGTATCTCTAAATTCCTGCAGAAGCTTGCATTCCATAGTTTCCATATATCTTTTATCAATAGAAGACATCCAGAAGTAAGGCAGATCCCAACACACCCAAGATGCCAAATTGATTAAAGGTTTACATTTGGAAATAGAGCACTTCTTTACAAGTAAAATACTATATCTATGTTCTGCAACTGGGTGATTTAAATACTCAAAGAACAGAAAGTGCACCTCAAAAAAAAAAAAAAAAAAAAAAAAAAAAAAAGGGGGGTTTTTTTTTTTTTTTTTTTTTTTTTT